>OZ018324.1:202367272-202881800 GCA_963969495.1 Ceratothoa steindachneri | reverse complement strand
TGAAATTTAAAAATATGGAGACACATAGCGACTTCTAAATATTCACCAATTTAGCCAATATTTTGCATCAGCTCTTTTAACATTTTATAGTATAATTTTAGCCATGTTGAGAACATTTCCAACTAATTTGAATTTTTTGCATTTATTTTTGGACCACCCTAATATATATATATATATATATATATATATATATATATATATATATATATATATATATATATACGTAAGACATTGTTGCAGACGGTAGGTTAGCTCCGAATTTTCAAAAAGCTGACCACCTACTAGTTTGATATCGGACCTTTCGAAAGCTGTATAATTTGTCAAACAAGTTCAGTTACAGTGATAATTAAATTTAAGACAAAAACACTCCTGTTTCGTCCTGATCCATTGGTCGGAACGTCTTCAGTTAATGCAGAGTTCTTACTGCTTGACTGCCTTTCGTGACCACAACTAAGTCACGCTTCAAGAAAGCATCCTCAGGTAAAGTTCCCATTCGCATCTCCAACAACCGTTGCGCCAACCAGTACTGAACCTCCAGCACTCTAAAAATTAACCAACAAATTACAGACCCATCAACATTGGCGACCAGGACCTCGCTCGTTTAATATGTGTATTATAAATCTAATATCTCTCAGTTCCATTCACCATCGTTGTTCAATTCTGAATTATCAGTTCCCCTTCGCCGCAATCATAAATCATTAGCCCATAACTTAAATCAGCAGCACATCATCCTAAATGGCCTCCCTCTTATAAACCAATCAGAGAAATCACTACATAGAACATAAAGTAATCCCATCTCAAATGAGGTCAGGTTACTCCACTATATTTCTCTGGCTACTCCACTCCACTCCAACAATACAAACACAATAAACCTTGCCTCAACACCAAAATGCACTAGATGCAACCAAAGCCCAGACATCAAACACCTACCTATAGACTACTCAAACCACACACAATATCTCCTTTTACAGACCTGTGAAACCACTAGAGGAGCGTGGTGGCCTTTCTATAGGGTACCGACCTCGCAGAAGTAGCGGGAAGGCAAGTAAGTAAAGATAAAAAAAAGGAGAAAGCTTTTGCAACGATTTTCTTCCTCACTTTATCCTCTTCGTGAATTTTGCTCACTGCGTCGAACACCTACGTTCTGATATAGGAATTATTCAGGAGATAAAACAGGAATTAGGTGGCCAACGAATTGGCTATATATACGAGATAAAATAACTCTTAAATCAATATATATTAAGAGCCAAAGTGGCTTGAAATTGTTTTTCCACATGACAAGACCCCAACGGCGGACCGAGTAGACATGGGACATATAAGATACCTATGTCTGGTTCCGGCGGAGGGCAGCGCCCAGCAGGCCTTGATAGACCAAAATCCCGGCAGCCCGATGCAACCAGCCTTGCCGAAACCGCATGTCTCAATGTTTTGAGCCGCAGTGGACGCGTTACTGGCCAAGTACGCGCAGCCACGATCGCCCGAAACAAATTCCTCAGCGAATGGCATTCGTCTCTGTTTTCTTTCCAGGACCTGACCCTCTTCCTAACAGACTGGGTCTCCCAAGTCATATCAAACATCAGCCGAGGAAACCAGAGAACTGATGACGAAACTGATGCTCGGACACGAACTGGAGCCGACGACGACTACGTGTATTCTGAAATTGTGTGCTTTTCCCTTCCCAACCCCCGCAGTTAGCACCCCCTGTCCTAATGCTTTCACGAGCACCTCCAGATATTTATCTTCCCCACATTTTCAATTTCTGTCCAGATCTCCCCCTAAAAACTTTCTGCGTGATAAGACCGCTTTGCTGTTGCGCTTTAAATTTCGAGAGAAAAAAATCGACATGAGCTACGACCGACCCGCGTGGCAATACTGCTTGCGATTTGAGTGTATTTAAGTCATAAGGGTTGTGGTTAATTACCAGATGAAGTCCCCGCCCGATTCCCGTCTTGACAACAGCTGCCATACGCTTAAGATATCAGATTCGGACCAAAAGTTAAACTATGTCCACAAAAAAAAAAGAAAAGTGTAGACCGGTGATAAAAGACCTACCGAATTATCTTATTTTCCTATGTCAAATGGTTTGAAAATTGGTTGATACCCAGGCAAGATTTGCCATAAAACCTCAACCGACTTCCAAGGTCTGACGAGCTTAGAAAATACAAAGGAAAATTAGAGTCAATGAGTTATTTGCATTTCTTTGAAAAATTATAGTACATACTATCTAAAGTCAGCGAATATTTATGGGGGCTTCTGGCTTAGGTGACCCAAAACTCGTTCGCACCTGGCGCATAGTTCATTAGAGGTATCCGTTATCTTGTAGCAGCGCGCGCAAGGAATGCCGTCAGCTCGAGAAAATTCCAGTTGAAAAGAATCGATCAGCTCTGGAGAGTAAAAAGTCAGTTCGCAATAAGAAAACAAAACAAAACAGGGCAGCAGAGAACGACACGATAATATCAACACAAGGATATATCACTTTAACCTTCATGCTAATATAAACATAATTGACACAATTTTACACTAGGATATTCAACCCGTTACAGACCCATGTCTTAGTCTCAGAACGAACTCCTTCCACCAAGGTACATGAAGATTACACCGAGCACACATTACCCCTATATTCTAGCTATCCTAGCCTCATGTCAGCCAGAATAGAGGGATATCACAAACATACACACCCAATTGGTTGTACGACACCTTCTCAACCTCCCAAACATCTCCGTATTCCTGCAAGTGTCCCCAAGTGCTTGGAGTAGGACTGACGTCTCTCGGCGGCATAGGCACCGTCGAAGTCGGTCGCGGATGCATTAAGAGCCGTTGGCGACTGAGTAAGAAGAGGGGCCCGCGCCTACAAGCGCATAATGCACCGTGCACGACGTAGAGCGAGGGATATCTGCCCGGCACCGGTCGCCAAATGGAAACCGGTGTGGTGGATCGTATCCACCTTCCAAAATACACGCTCGGCTGCGGATGCGTCAAATTCGCATTCATAGTCGAGCTTCAAATGAAAAAGGATCGAGAAAAAAGTAAGGCAGTAGCCCAATCGTCACGGAACGAAGAATATCAATGGCGCGGGTACAAGAGACCCTAAGGCTGCGAATATGAGCCTCACAGGTGAGGCGTCGGTCAAATATAAGACTAAGGAAACGGTGGGAATCCACCACTTCCAGGCGCACCCCATTAAGAAAGAAGTTTGGGTCAGGGTGGAACCGTGGATGGCAGCAGAAGTGCACCACCGTAGTCTTGGCCAAGGAAAACCGAAGCCTATGCGCTTTAGCATAGCGAGAGACGCGGTCTAATGCCTATTGGAGTCGACGCTCCAGAGTTGGCATCTGGGCCGTGCCAAAAGAGATCGAAAGGTCGTCCACGTAGAGCGTAGCCAGAACATTTTCCGGCAGCACCGAGGTGATACCGTTGATGCTCATGGCAAAGAGTGTGACACTGAGGACACTTCCCTGCGGGACACCCTCTTCCCGCTCCATTGGGCCGGAGAGGGCTTCCCCCACCAATATGCAGAATCGACGATCTCGAAAAAAATTCATATATAAAGATTGGGGGGGCGTCCCTTCGCCCCCATCTTGCAGAGACTCTCCATGATACCGTATCGCTATGCGGTATCATAGGCGTTCTCCAGATCGAAAAACACCGTGGCGTAGTGCTGTCTACGAGGAAAAGCTTCACAGACGGCGTTTTCCAGTCGGAGCAGAGCATCCGAAGTGCAGTGGAACGTGCGGAAGCCGCACTGTGCATAAGACAGGTGGCCTCCGCTGTCCAGAAAAAAGCTAATCTAACATTTACCAATTTCTCCATCAACTTGCACACACAGGACTTGAGAGAGATTGGGCGGAAAACGGCCGGGGTAGAGTGGTCTCTCCTCGGTTTGCGAAAAGCGAGCACAGTAGCGATTCTCCAGAAGTCTGCGAAGATATCCTCTACTCACGAGCTTGTTTAACAAATCTAATAGAAATGCCATGCCTCCCTGACCGAGGTGTCGAAACATGGCGTACGGGGCACCGTTCCGACCAGGGGCGGTGTGCACGCATGAAGCAAGAGTGGAACGCAACTCACTAACTGTAAACTGTAGTTGATGACTCGAGGTAAAGTCCAGTCGGCGGCCTTTCGCGACATCACGACGCGCATTGAATGTTGGCAGAACAGTATCTCGGCTAGAGAATGCAGAAAAAGCGGTCGCGAAGGACTCAGCCACAGAGGTGGGATCCGAGATTAAGGTCCCATTCTCCTGGAGAACGGGTGCGGCGTCCTGCGAGAATTTGCCCCGAATCCTTTTGACTCTCTTCCACACCTCTGCTAGATGGGTCTTCCCGTTAAGACAGGTATGCCCGCCAGGAATAGCGGTGGGCGGGTATGCTTCGAAACATACCGGAACCTAGCCCTAGCTCGACGAAATTCACCGAGTGAAATCGTTCGGGCCAGAGCTTAGAGAGCATGTAAGCATAAAGCTTCTGTTTGAGGGCCCGCCTCACACTCAGCTGACCACCACGGAATCGATCGGCGTGCAAAACGGGCAGACGTTTTAGGAATCAAAGTCAGGCCCACGGCGATGAGGTTGCCGGAGAAGAACTCAACGACCTTATCTACCGACCTAAACTCCTCGACCGAGATAGAGAAATCAGTCATTTCCTAAAATGCGGACCAATGCGCCCGCGCCAAGCAGAACCGGACGGGCTCTCAGGCGGCAGCGGCCCAGAAAATGATATTTGGATGGGAAAGTGATCACTACCATGAAGGTCATCCACTACCCTACACCTAAAATCAGGTTGTGCATCCAGAGAGCACATAGATAGATCAAGACAGGAAAATGAAACGGTTCTGGAGCAGTGATGCGTAAACCCATCGACATTTAAGACACCCATCTCCAAACTCGTCGATCAGGTCGGAAAGGACCTGACCCCTTGGATTCATTGAGTAGCCTCCCTAGAAGGGATGTCTTTCAAGCAAGAGAAAGGGGGTTGGTAACCCTGCCACGACGCGTCGGAAGACCCCCACGTCGAAGTCGGCTGACGGTGGAATGTACGCAGAAATAACAGTATACCTCCTTTCCAGGAGTAGCTGCACAACTAGTGCCTGAAAGGATCTATCTGAAGCAAAGAGAAGAACAGACATCATGCCGGGTGTAAATGGCGCATCCTCCTTTCTGGCCCCCATGCCGTGGTGGTGGGGTCGAAAAACCCTTATACCACGGAGGGTGGGCAGGGATTCCACGCCCAGCATGGTTTCCTGCAAAAAGATAGCCAAGGGAAAAGGGGAGGAGACGAGCCTCCGCAGCTCCTCCTGGTTTACCCAGAGTCCGCGCAATTCCATTGAAGGAATATGCCCTCCAGGGCTAGCTCGGAGAGGCAGGGGCCCTCTTCGCTATGCTTCCCGGAGGCAGAATTCCGGGCGCTGTTGGCCGGATAATGTGCTAAAGACGCTGTCCCCTTCGAGGACTTATCGGGGAAGGTTGGGTTAGCCATGCGAGTCTTTTCCTCCCTCAGCCTCGAAACCTTAGGTAGGCGGGGGTCCCTTCTTCGGAGGATCCACCGCCTTCGAGTCAACCAGCCTAACACTCGGTGTGGGCGTAGGAGCCGAAGCTCCTTTAGTGCAGTTCGCTTTTAGGGAGGTAGCTTTAGGAACCCCGGAAGATGGACTCACGGCCAACTTCAGGGGTGTTGCCTCCTGTGACTCTAACGATTCGGTGGAGGCGCACGGCCGTTACGGGAGATGGTCACGCTGGGAAAAGGAGGGGGACCCTGGTTTTAGTGGGGGCTGGGTGTGAACACTTTATGCCACCAGCTCTACCAGGGAAGCGCCCGGGGTGGGTAGAGTACGCAGAAGGTTTCCGAATGGGCGCAGAAACTACCGTGCTTGTAGGCCAGGATGGGCCAGGAGCAGAGAGTGTCTTTCTTAACATTGAGGCATACGAGGTGCCAGGTAGCGCTGGGCGCACCAGGAGCAAGTCTTTAGCTTCGCGAAATGAGACACAATCCTGGGCCTGAACGGCCAATATTTCCATCTCAAGGAGATACGCACCACATTGCTTCGAAGAAGCGGGGTGCAGCTTTCCGCAATTGACACCCTTGGCCACACACGATTCGGACTTATCGTGGGCGGCCTTGGAGCAAATTACAAAGACTTTGGGTAACCCAGACTTTACACATATACAGGAGCGATTCGTATGGACAAAGCGGTGGCAGTAGTAGCATCTCCACGCCGTGACACGAATGCCTTGACGCGGTAGCGATACCAACCAGCACTCACCGACTTAGGGAGCTTGTCACAGTCGAACGTGACGAAGAGCGTAGGGGTGGGTTTCGAGGCCCATCCCTTTTTCTCATCACACGTTCGACTTTGACCGCACCATGGTCGGCCAGCTCTAAGGTTCTGTCATCTATGAAGTACTGTACGAGTTCCCTCACGTAGATTACTCCTTTCACGAAGTTTATGTAGAGTGTGGCGTCACACTCACCGGCGTGCCATCAATTGATTGAAGGGCACTAAT
The DNA here is from genome assembly GCA_963969495.1 of Ceratothoa steindachneri. Taxonomy (NCBI): domain Eukaryota; kingdom Metazoa; phylum Arthropoda; class Malacostraca; order Isopoda; family Cymothoidae; genus Ceratothoa; species Ceratothoa steindachneri. The sequence continues at coordinate 202,875,301 of OZ018324.1, read as the reverse complement.
CATGGCCGCTTCGGAGAGATCTAACGAATTTGCCAGAAAGCTCCCGTCCGAGAAAGGGGTCACCTTCGGCTCTCTACCAATCACATTAGCTAGAACTCTCCTCTGATGGATTATGTTACCCTTGACCAACATGCTGCCATCAGTGGTGTAAATAACCAGAGAGCGTTTGAAGCCAGCGGGCTCGAAAACACCAGGTAGTCTCTCAGTGAGGAAACCCGACGTAATCGACTCCTCTCAACGCACTTGCGACTTTGATCTTGGTCTGGGACCTCCAGCCTGGGGTGCTTCGGGGCCAGACGTGCCGATTTTGGCCTGGTTACTTGGCAAAGAGGCAGTGCACGCTTCCTTCTCCTGAGCCACGCGGAGGGAGATAAACCACTAGTCTTCTTTGACTTCTTGTGCTTTTTATTTTTTACGAGAGGAGGGCGGGAAGTGAACCAGCTTCTCTCGACAAAAAGGAAGGCGCATGGAAGATCATGCCATATGGGACGGGGTCACCTCCGGGACCAAGTACAGCTCAGGGTCTTCAAAGTTGCCTTCACACCCCAAGGTGTCACAGATCCCAATAGAGGGCTCTTCAGTTTTGTCGACTCGATTCGCTTGGGGCGGCAAACCGACCTTTATCAGGGAAGGTCGGGTAGGCACGCCAGCCCCCTTCAAGCTAAAAACCATGCCTGCAGGCCAGTAAGAGGCACGGCTCGGAGGCCCCGCTCTCCCTTGATCCTCTAATGAGGTTGGGCCTATAGAGCTGCTCCCACTCGGAGCGGTTGATTTTGTGCCGCACACGTGCTCTCTTGGAGGACCCCTGTGAAAGGAAAGCGGGGGGCTGCCTTTCCGCAACAAAAGTTGGGAGGCCCTGAAAAAGCATAGGGGAAGGGGCACCTCTTTTTTCTGAGGTGGGGATGTCCGGAGCTGGCTCCAAAGATGGAACCAGAGAGGAGCCCTTATACTGATCGAAGGGGTGTCTCGTGTTTCCTCATCCTCCCCGACACCTAGGGAGGGCGACCCGCGGTTGGAGACGACTCTCCATACATTTCTGGTCGCTCAGTATTCCTCTTTATTGTAGTCATGTTAACAGTTTAGAAAAAAGAAAATGCACGCAATGTAGATACGATGACCCCTCAATGCCTTGGGATGTTAAGAGAAACGTCTCCATAGGATGAGAAAATTCCCGAATGTGATAATTTAAACATACTTGGCCGCGGGTTCTAGCCAAGATGGGCTTTGGCAACTCGGCCCGCAATTCAGGCGAATTTGTCCGTGAACGTTTCGACAATAAAGCATGATGCCGACGTAGCCACCTTATTTGTGTATTAGAAAGCGGTGAGCAGAGTCACGGCCCAGCACACACCGTGCCTAATACTGCCCTCAACCAGGTAGCCTCAGTTATTCACAGCAGGCAGGGACCTCACGGTATACACTGCCACTCGACTAGGACCCATAAGAGAACGGAAGTGCGCTGAGCAGCCAGAACCTCTGTGGATAGAAGGGCAATTTTGGAATGAGTTATGTGGGTAGGTAATAAAGAGAAATAGAAATAGGCGGGTCCACGAATGTGTAGGGCGGGTTATCACCTATTATTGTAAGAGTGTGTGTGTGTGTGTGTGTGTGTGTGTGTGTGTGTGTGTGTGTGTGTGTGTGTGTGGCATTTTTCCTCGAGGTCGAGGATAAGTCTTCATTGTCATAAGACAGATATTTATGAAGACGCCTGTACGTGAGTTTGTTTAGAGTGTACTTACAATAGAGTGTTCCTTCAATAAGTACACAAACTTCACAAGCCTTTAGCTGGGTCCAATGGGAGGGTGAAACCGAGACGATCGGAGCTAACAGACTTGTTGCAGCCGTCTTCCGCCTTCACAGCCGTTGAATTTTGATGAAAACTTCGTCCGTCTGTTCTGCTGCTGAGGACTTGGCAGGGTTTTGAAATAAGTTATCCTTCTCTCAGGTGAACTGCTGTCATGGTTACGAGGTCCACCTACCCATCCCCACCGTGATGCCCACTCACAGAGGTAACCTCCCTAGTAAATAGTGTCCACCATTTCTAAGGAACTGAAGTCTGTCAAGGTGAGAACAGTTTATCCTGGTACCAAGTGTGGGTAGACATACGGTTGCGTGGATAGTCGTGGATAGCAGCACTGAGAGCTAACGAGGGGAGAGAACACCAACAACTTTCCCAGGCCCCATCAGAGAGTTCTGGGCAGGAGGATGTGCATATCTTCCATGTACCCAGTGTAACAGGCTACGCAGGGTAACCCCCCTGCGGGAAGGTGTTAGAGGAAGGCGGAGAGGAAGCTAACCTGGGGCTGGACAGAGTCGAGTCCCGTGAAACGGCGGTTCGGTAAACACATCGCCGTTCCCCTTATGGGTCATCACTAGAGCAGGTGGTGGTAAAAACGAGCAAATAAGATGGTTTCTTGATTCGATCTAGTTTCTACCCCTACCCTCAATCCCATAGCAATGAATCTGTGATAATAATGATGATGGTGAATATAACGTGAAATTCTTTAATAAACATACAGCACAAAAACGCACAGACTGAAGATTTTAAGAAGTCAATTCACACATACCGTCATCGAGTTGGATCGTCACTTGACTGACACCAAGAATCCTGCACCAGTCGGAAAAATGATCGGAGTCGGACGACTGAAAAGTCTGAAAAAAAACAAACAGATTTTTTATATCAGGGTTACAAAAAATCATCGCTCGAAAAATAAGAACACACACAAGCAACGCACTGGCATGACTAACGCACATCTGGAAACTCTGCCACCAGAAACCAGACACAGATAAAAAAATATTCTAACATCCTTCGGCGACTCTAAGCAAAGAACGAGTTAGGCAAATCTAAAAATTAATTTAGGAAGGTAAATGGGGACAAAGGGTGGGGCAAGTGAAGAGAATGTAGTAAAGAAGTATTAGAAAGACCAAATGAAATATCATAAAGGGGAGAAAACGGGTTTTTTTTTATTAGAGAACGGGGAAAGGCAAGTGGTAAGGAAAGGGTCATTTGTAAAACACAAATTTAACCCTCTGCATAAAAGACCTATGGCATCCATTTTTTAAAACTCTGCGATTAAATCGACTGAAGTTTTGTTTATGCTGATCCTCAAGCTGTCTGGCCGAGCAGCCTAGAGAGCCTGTACCAGGCTTTCCGAGAGCCCTCAAGGAGTGTATACAGTACAATCCAAAAATATCAAAACTATTTCTATCACATCTTCCATAAATTTAGCCAAAGAAAATAATAGTGTATGAAAATCTTCAGGTATAAACTACGCATTTGTAAAATTTATACGAATTTGTATAAAACAAATTATCAGCAGATAAGAAATTTAATAGAAAAATTGAAGCATCCAAAATGAGCTGACCGACAGCGGAAATAAATTTTTATTTGAATATAACGATTAAATTGTCAGTGGAAAACATATGCATATAATTAGTATTTAATGCGGAGGCCATATTCTCGTTCTTCCCAAAGGAACGAACCGGGTGTTGACACACTTGCACACTAATCTTGCTCCATTCATCTTGAACTGCTTTCGGATTCTTCGTTTTAGACCCATCTTCGAGTGTCTTCCAAATATTCTCAAAGGGATTCAAGTTCGGACTCTGCACGGACCAATTCAGAACACCGATGTGCTCGTCGTCCAGGAAGGTCTTCACCGACTTGCAGAGGGCGTTATCTTACATTAAAATTGCAGGTTTGGCTTCGGAGGCTCGCAGGTGGGAAAAACACGCTGGTGCAACAATTGCTTAAACACTTGTGCAAGCACTGTGCCCCGCAAACGCTCGTGCCCCAGTGCTTTCTTCTGAACTCACGCCCAGACCATGGTACTTCCTTCGCCAAACTTTACACTGCTTTTGGTGCAATTGACACAATCTCTTTCGCATGTTCAGCGACGAATGAGCCTCTCGCTATAGGACTCGAACAAATTCAACTTAGATTCGTCTCTGAAGTGAACTTGGCTCCATTAGTCATCCGCCCATGTAACGTGGAGAGGGACGAATGCAAGACGAGCTTTCTTGTTCTTTCTTCATTTTTTTATATATAGGGCGCCTATCTGGCGATTGCCACAAAGACCAAAAGTCGCTGCAATTAAATTAATCTATTACTAGGCTACGTTAAAAACAAAGAGGCAGTAAACAATATACGAGAAAAAAAAGTCGGTGGCACGCTCCAGCGTCATGGAAAGCGCCTCCCGCCCCTCCAAGGTCGCGGAGCATCCGACCAACACCAAAGAATCAAATAAAATGGATGACAGCCTCCTCCAAGAAGTAAAGGAGTCAAGAGTCTGGTGTACACGAACCTGTGTCGAGGACAAGCAGAAGCGAACCCGCTCGTCCCGGTACTGGGACAGGTTAATGGGCGCGAGGATCCCCAGACTGAGATATTCAACAAGAATCTGCCGAACAGTCTGGGCGACAACGCAGTCGTCGCTGCATCAAATGACGGCGAGTCCCGCGAGTGTGCCCAATTCAAAGACCATAGAAGGCGACCTGAAGCAGTCAAGGCGCGATGACAAAACTTGTTCCCATCTCCCATCTTCTTGGGCAGGTACACGGAGGGCTGACCTGACTCCTATCATGAACTAAGTATGAGGAAAGACGGAACGCTTTTGTCTGGTAGCCTAGTCCTGGCGGAATCTATGGCGCCCTCATTCCCCGCAATTCCTACATGTCCAGGAACCCAGCAGAAGATAAGCTCAACATCTGCTCGCCTCGCGACAATCGTGACATCACGGATAGCGTGAACTAGGAAATTACAATGCCCTGAGACGACTCAGGGCGCTTAGTGAGAGGTTATAGATCACGATCCGGTCTCCGAACGGGGTAAAACGCGTCATTTCCGATGTACTTCAATCACCTCGGCCATGAAGTCTGACACAGCGCCTGGTAGAACCCCACTCACCACAATAACAACTTTGGTCTTGGCCTGGTCGCTTGCGGAAACGGCAGCGGACCGGTTCATCCCAGGAGAGGAACCCCTAGTCATCTTGCCTTTTCTGTTTGGGCGAGGACGGCGAGGGGTGAAATTGCTTCTCTCCACCTCGGGAAGGGGCCCCAAGGCTGGACGAACTAGCCTCACCAGTCTTCCGAGATGGAGACGTTTTTGGCCATGAAGCGGCAACCAGAGAGGGGGGGGGGGAGGGAGGTCCCTTCTCTCCTTGTGAGTGCTCAGGTGAAGGGGCGGACTTAGGTTCGGTGTTTTATCTCACCGAACCCAGGTTCACTCTCACGAGAACTCTAGCATGTGAAGCAATGGTACATCTGGAACCATCTCCACTTTAGGAACCGCCTCCAAGTACCCCCCCCCCCCTCGACTATCCCCAAGGTGTCGGGTATCCCGACGCATAGGGCCTATGGCCCGTCAAAAACGTCACTGGGGCCGGCGCCCATCGAAGTGACAAATCTCGGGTCAATGAGGTGTCTTGGCATGGTGCAGGGGGCGCTGGATCCTCTTATCCCTCTAAGGGAGCTGAGGTGGGTAATGTTCCCCGATCGAGGGAGCCGGGAACCAAGGCGGCAAGTCCTCTGTCTTGCCGTGCCCCTGAGAAAGCAAAGTGGGATTCATCGCAAGTGAGTGTCGCCCAGAGACCATTCTAAAAAAAGGGGGTAAAGGGGGAGAGTCTTGAACCCGTAGGTAAAGGGAGAGAAATGCCCCCCCCCTCCCCTAGTAGATTCTTTGAGTGGTCCCTGAAAAGCACAGGGGCGACCACCTCTATCCCGGAGGTGGAGCTACCCGAGGGCGGCTCCTAACGTGGAGCCCCCTCCAACGGCCAGTGGTGGTGTCCTGGTTTTCCTCGCCAACCCTAGAGCGAGATCTGAAATGTTTGAAAATTTACCAACGAACCAAAATACCCAAACTTGGGACCAATGAGAAAGAAAAGTGGGGGTTGGCGGGTTATACCCAGCATTCAACCGCTCCCATCTCGGGTTTTCGGACTTTTCAGATCTTCACCCTGGGTGCGTTAAGGAACGGACCAGTAGAGGGTTGATCCCCAAAGGCCGCAGCTCCCGAATGGGCAGTCAAAGGGCAGGGGTGACAGGAAGGATTTCCTTACTAGGTCGTACTAATCGTCGACAGGACGGCCAAGATCTGTTGTGGCAGACTCAGAGACGGGACCTTTAGTTGGTCTGGCAGGTCACGAGGTAGTAAAGCAGGCCCGCCATAAGCAGTGCAGCCTTATGCCCCCGAGAATAGCCGCAGGGAGATGGTCTACCCCTTTACACGCATGGGTGTAATGGGGCAAAACTGATCTTCATATGAATCACGCCCCAATGCCCCTAAAATCCTGATCTCTTGCGACCTGCAGGCATTGTTTTTAGAGGTTTCAAAACTTTGACCTGCTTTAACCTGCACTGACTCCCCTTGGTCGTATAATTTTAAAAAAAAATCAGTGTGGCTCTTTGTATGGTCTATATAATAATAGCATGAGGTAGCTGGTCTGGTTCTTAAGCCTAGTAGACAAAGGGTTGAAAGGATAGTGGTAGAGGAAAAAATGAATGCTGAGGAGGAGCGAGGAGGAAGCCCAACAACTTCCTCAATGTACCAAGTGAAACAACAAGCTACTTTCCAACGGGCTCGTGTACTTTGGACTTGGTAGTGCAAGCGGGAAGATTGTCTTCCTCCAACAGACGTGAGACGGTCGGCCTCGAGACATTGTTGGCCAAAATCTCGCTAATCTTTCGAGAAAATGCAGCCGTCTTGAAACAGTCCTTCATTACAATTTGGGTACTGGATCTATCTTCCCTTTTTGATGTCTTCCTTGGCCTACCAGTTGATATACCAACCTTACATAAACCTGTTTTGTTATAGGTTCTCAGAATATTATAGACAACAAATTTGGAGCTTGTTACCTGGAAGATAGTGGCAAGAGAATGACCTAACACACGAGATTGAACTGAAGTTAGTTGCTATACAAACGATGCCAGTTCTCTCGACAAGAAACCTAAGCGTTCGGATCATTTTGGACACTTCGATTTTTCTACCTAATTGTTTATCTGTCGATTAATTTCATTTTATTCATCCAAATTGGTATCTCCTTTACCTATCTGGTAGTTTATACCTTTAGGCCATCATCCACCAATTTTAGAAACCTTGAATTTTCTCTGGCAATAGTTATGAAAGAAGATGTAATAGAAATAGGGTCATTCTGATCGTTTTGGACGGTACTGTTCTGGGTTGTTGGCGTGTGATTGTGTGAAATGCAGTCTTCTATTTTGTGTTTGTGTGAGGTGCAGGTATTTCATTCTGGACAGGCATCCGCGATAGTTGCATGGTTGTTTGGGGGAGCAGAAGTAGGGCTTGGGGTATTAGACAGACGCTGAAGGGATAGGGAGGCAGGGGTTAGGCTGGAGGGGGTAGAGGCTAGATTCGGGAGGGAGGCAAGTGTTGTGCAGGTGAAATGTGTCGAGTTTTTGCATGCCTCGATGTCACTTGCTTAGGAGCAGGTAGAAAATTTTTATTTGTTTGGACGTTTTTACTCGTTATTTGCTCTCGATGTCTCCGGGTAAAATGGGCTTTGAGAAATGGTCGCCAGTGTCATTTCTCTTGCAGGAAAAAGGTGTAAAGTTGTGGTGTCACCCGGATGATCGAGGCCATTCCCAGGTAGTGCATTTTGTGAGTAGCTGTAGTTTGCAACATGAGTGCTTGTATTCAATGTGGTCCGAGGTGTACGGTACTGATGTTTGAGGTTGTGGATGATGCGATGCGTCTGCAGGTTTATAAAAGGGGCGTGGTAGGAGCTGTTTACGTTGGATGAGTGGTCGATCGTCAGGGTCGGGATTCAAGTGGCTAAAGAGGGAGAAAAGCTGGTTGGGGGTGTCTGTTGAGGTGGTTGTTGCATGTAATTGTGTAGTGTCGCTACTGGACACTGATACTGTTTTGAAGTTTGCTGGTGTTTGTTCTATGATCATTTGTTTTGACCAAATTTCCTCAGTGTAGTATTTTCTGTTCTATTATTGTGTTATTTGAGTGTTTAGAGCTGGTGGTTGGAGAGCTATGGCATTGGTGAAGTGCAGTGGGAGTTGTGTTTTAGTCTGTGTTTTTGGTGTGAAATTTGTATGATTGTGTTCAAAGTGTTTATAGCAGTCTTGATGTATGTAAGGGGCGTTTCTCTTTAGTATTTTTAATTGTTCTTGTGTCATGTGTGAATGCTTCTCAGTTGCCTCATTCTTGTTTGTTGTGATCATGATCGGTAAAGGTCATAGCCTACGGATTTGACCACTTTCCACTATGTTGTGGGGGCAGAAGGTGATGTCTGGGGAGGATGGATGATAGAGGGCTTTTTGCTGAATGTATGAAATTGAAGGTTGCTCACTACTGTGAGGTTGTCTGTCTGTGACTGGATGTCATGTCCTCTGCTTGTGTCGGGGTTGTTGACATACAAGACCGGCGCCGTAGAGTTAGAGTTGCCACCCAGGGTGAGGTGGTAAAATATGGGATGAAATACTTCAACTTTAGCCAGCTTCCTACAAAGTGGGGGCGGTGCGCATCAATGCCGCTAAATGGCATGCCTGGAGAGGTTCCCACCCATTATAGCTATAGCGTATCGTCCACAAAGAACAAAAATTGTGAGCGAGCTTCTCAGTACAATGCTCCCTTAACCGGGCTTAGTCGTCTTTTATGACAAGCGCCGGATGCGTGGGTATTCTTCTTGCCTCACAGGGTGGTAAATAGTACGAATAAAAAGATTGAGACCCTGGGAAAGGGGGTGCATTTGCGTCCCAAGCTTAACAGTGGGAAGGTTAACAGAAGAAAAAGTACAAGAACCAATTATACCTCTCAAGAGTGGCAAGGGTAGTAGTAGTAGTTGGCCAACCTGCCTTTATCCAGGCGGTTCCCGACTGGATAATGAAATCAACATAAAGGTCAGTATGACAATCGCTGGTGAGCCCGAGGGCACCAGGGTCCGGTCCTCTTTAGGAAGAGGTGCCAGGAAGTATTGTGTTTTGACACCAAAACAGCGTTCAGGTCACCTCGAAGCAGACGGGCATGTTCCGCGTCAGAGGTATGTGGATATAGATACTCATCGGCAGGATTCCTTGGAACAGAGAGTGTGTGTGTGCTGTGCTGCGAAGACGGGATAGGAAAGAAAGTATGTGTGTGTGTGTGTGTGTGTGTGTGTGTGTGTGTGTGTGTGTGTGTGATGAGAATTGTAAGATCTACCCACCCGAATACAGCTGAGCACAGTGAGTCAGCACAGTGAGTCCACCAATCGGTAGTCAGGTCTCCTTCCTTGGGTTGACGTTTGTGTCCGCTCATGCCGGGATCGAACCCGACGTTAGCAGACCAACGGCGCATCCAGCAAACAAAGTGGAGGCAGAGAGTGTAAGAACAAGTGAATGAGAGGCTTCTTTCAGAGCCACAAGATATTCAGGCTTCTAAATGATCTCCAGCTTAACCTATTTTTTACCATCACTGCATTGCATCCCCATCAGGCTCCCTTAAGTCGTCCATTCCACACAGCAGATGGCTTTCAAAGGCAGAAATTTTGAGTCTTCTTTCCCCCATAGAAATACACAGTGATCCGGACAGGAGATGAACCTTGGTCTCACCTTGAAAATGGATTCCATCTTTTTCGACGTTTTCACTCGAACTTTCAAATTGACGGCATCGCTGCGGGAAATGCCCCGTGCCGATAGTGCCACAACAAAGGCCCTTTTCACGGAAAGAACCTCATCGAATTTCCACACATCAGGAAAACGGGTCCATTCAATCGGGAGGTGAAGCTCCCCAAAGGTGAAGGAGGACTTTGTGCTATTGTTCACTTTCTCTGTTCGGGAGAAAGATTGAGTTGAAAGAAGATACATATTGGGCCAAGAACCACACACCTGGTACTACCAGACACACAAAAGTGGGATATAAAACTTAATTTAATATTAAGTCCTTTAGTTTAAGAACACCTTGGACCATTTTTTTTTTAATTTTAAGAGCCTATCTAGCAACTACCCACTTGGGCAGAAGTCACCGCACTCACGACAGCCTAGTACTAGGCTACTTTAAAATAAGAAGGAAAAACAATAACAACAATAATAAGGGAAAATCGCGACAAGGAGGAAGCAAGCTCCAGCGTCGGGGAAGGTCCCCCCAGCGCAGGAAAGTGTGACCTACAAAAAAAAACACAGTTAAATAAAAGGGTGAAGGCCGGCCTCTCCCAAAAGTCTATAAGTCCACCAGTCAATGTGAACGCACTCGTCCCGAGTACAAGGGGCAGGCGGTAGCGACCCCGCCCATCCCGGTACCGGGAGAGGCAACGTGCGCGAAGATTACCCAGACTGGGACATTCGACAAGAATGTGCCGAACAGTCTGGGGGACGACGAAGTCGTCACAATAGGGCACAGGCGAGCGCTCCATCAAATGGCGATGCGTCACACGAGTGTGCTCGATTCGGAGACAGAAAGCGACCTGAAGCCGTCGCGGCATCGCGGGATAGGTCCATGGGAACAGTCGCGGTGCAATTGCACGCAACTTTAAGTTCCCTTCGACCGTCTCTCATTTTCTTTACCAAGCAGTTCGAAGAGCTGCCCGTATTCCTGCCATGTAGTCTGTGTGTGGAAGAGCGAAACGCTGATCCGGTCACCCGGTCCTCGCGGACTCTTTGGCGCGCTCATTCCCCGAAATACCTACATGTCCAGGAACCCAGCAGAAAATAATCTAGAAATCCACCCGGTTCACTAAAACCGTGGCATCACGGATATCGCGAACCAGATGGTGCGCAGATTCCAATGCCCAGAGAGCACTCAGGGCGCTTTGATAGTCGCTATAAATCACAATCTGGTCTCCAAACCGGGCAAGTCGCGTAATCTCCCGTACTGAGTGGTGTATTACCACCAACTCAGCCGTGAAGACAGACGCAGGGCCTGGCAGAGCCCCGCTGACTTCAAGCAAAAGGGATAAGGGGTGGAAACCGACCCCCTCTTCGGACTTGGAGCCATCCGTATACACTAGCACGGTTCCAGCGTGACACGAGATGTGCTCCAAAAAGGCCGAACACAATAATCCCGGTGCTGTACAAGCTTTGGGAGCAGAGACGTGGCGACAAATAGCCAACGGTGGTACCATCCAGGGTGCCGTTCTGGGAAGAACCAAGGGCGCCACCAGCCCGAGAGCTATATCTAGCTCTCGAAGGAGTTTCCGAGCAGGGTATGACTTGCGTCTCTCGGCGGCAAAGGCACCGTTGAGATAAGCTGCGGATGCTTTGAGAGCCGTTGGCGACAAAGGGAGACGCTGCGCTCGTGCGTACAGGCGAGTAATGCACTGTGCACGGCGCATAGAAAATAGAATCTCTCCAGCATCGACAAGTAGGCTCTCAATAGGGAAATTGCGGAAGGCACCGGTCGGCAAGTGAACGCCGGTGTGGTGGATCGAGTCCACCTTCCGCAATAAACGCTCGGCTGCGGATGCATAAAACTCACATCTGTATTTGAGCTTCGAACGGACAAAGGATCGATAAAAAAGTAAGGCAGTAAGTAGCCCTATCGGCGCCCCAAGCGCTGAACGTCACGGAACGAAGAATATCCATGGCGGGGGTACAAGAGACCCTAAGGCTGCGAATATGAGCCTCCCAGGTGAGGCGTCGGTCAAATACAAGAACAAGGAAAGGGTGTGATTCAACCACTTCCAGGCACACCCCATTAAGAAACAAATGTGGGTCGGGGTGGAGCCGTGGATGGCGGCGGCAGAAGTGCACCACCTAAGTCTTGCCAAAGAAAACCGAAACCTGTGCGATTCGGCATAGCGAGAGACGCGGTTCAATGCCTGTTGGAGTCGACGCTCCAGAGTTGGCATCTGGGCCGCGCCAAAAGAGATCGAAAGGTCGTCCACGTAGAGCGTAGCGAGAACATCCGGTAGCACCGAGGTGATGCCGTTGATGCTCAGGGCAAAGAGTGTGACACTGAGGACACTACCCTGCGGGACACCCTTTTCCTGCTCATTGGGCCGGAGAGGCCTTCCCCCACCAATATGCAGAATCGACGATCTCACAAAAATTCAGATATAAAGATTGGGGGGCGTCCCTTCACACCCATCTTGCGGAGACTCTCCATGATACCGTATCGCCATACGGTATCATAGGCCTTTTCCAGATGGAAAAACACCGTGGCGAAGTGCTGTCTACGAAGGAAGGTCCCACAGACAAAGTTTTCCAGTCGAAGCAGAGCATCTGAAATGGAGTGGAACTTGCGGAAGCCACACTGCGCATTACACAAATGGCCTCCGCTGTCCATAAAAAAGGCTAATCTAACATTTAACAATTTCTCCATTAACTTGCACATGCAGAAAGTTAGAGAAATTGGGCGGAAACCGGTCGGGGTAGTGAAATCTCCCCAGTTTGCGAAAAGCGAGCACAGTAGCAATTCGCCAGGAGTATGGGAAGATACCCTCTACCCAGATCTTGTTGAACAAATCTAACAGAAAGGCCAAGCCTCGCTCACCCAAGCGTCGAAGCATGGCGTACGGGACATCTTCCCGACCAGGGGCGGTGTCCGCGCACGAAGCAAGAGCGGAACGCAACTCACTCACAGTAAACCGGTCGTTGAAGGGTTCTCCGCCTCTGGAGGTAAAGTCCAGCCGGCGGCCTTCCGCGACATCACGACGTGCATTGAATGCTGGCGGAGCAGCATCACGGCTAGAGAATGCGGAAAAAGCGGTCACTAAGGATTCAGCCAAGGACGCGGGGTCCGAGATTGCGGTCCCATTCTCCTGGAGAACAGGAGGGGGGTCCGGCGAGAACTTGCCCCGAATCCTTTTGAATCGCCTCCACACCTCTGCTAGAGGGGTCTTTCCCGTTAAGTGAAGATACGTATACCTGCCAGGAAGAGAGGGAGGCGTGCTTCGAAATATTCCTGAACCTAGCCCTAGCCCGACAAAATTCAGCGACAGTAAAATCGTTCGGGCGGCGCTTATAGCGCATGTAGGCATAACGCTTCTGTTTGAGGGGCGTCTCACACTCAGCCGACCACCACGGGAGTGGTCGGCGTGCACAACGGCCAGACGTTGTGGGAATAGTAGTCAGGCCCGCGGCGATGAGGTTGCCGGAGAAGAACTCAACGGCCTCATCTACCGACCTAAACTCCTCGACTGAGATAGAGAATTCAGTCATTTCCTGAAATGCAGGCCACCGCGCCCGCGCCAAGCACCACCGAGGTGGGCTCTCAGGCGGCAGTTGCCCTGAAAATGATATTTGAATAGGAAAGTGATCACTACCATGGAGGTCATCGACCCCCCCCCAATCAAATTCAGGCTGTGCATCCGGAGTGAACAAATATAGATCAAGGCAAGAAAATGAAGCGGTTCTCGGACAGTGATGCGTAAACTCATCCACGTTTAGGACACCCATCTCAAGCTCTTCGATCAGATGGGCAAGGACTTGTCACCTGGGATTTATTGAGTAGTCTACCCAGAGTGGATGTCTGCCATTCAGATCATTAAGCAAGAGAAAGGGCCTCGGCAACAGTGCCACGACGCGGCGGAAGTCCCCCGCGTCGAAGTCAGCTGACGGTGGAATGTACGCAGAAATACCAGTATACCTCCTATCCAGGTGCAGCTGCACAACCACTGCCTGAAAGGAGGTATCTAAAGTGAAAATAAGAACGGAGACATCATGCCGGGTGTAAACCGTGCATCCCCCAGCCCGGCCCCCATCCCATGGTGGTGGAGTCGCAAAACTCTTATAACCCGGGAGGGTGGGCAGGGGGCACGCGCCTAGCATGGTCTCCTGCAGAAAAATAGCTAACGGGAAACGGGACGAGACGAGCCTCCGCAGCTCCTCCCAGTTGGCCCGTAGATCGCGGCAATTACATTGAAGGAATATCCCCTCCAGGCCTAGCTCGGAGATGCCGGGGCCCTATTCGCAGAGAAGACCCTCACGGGAATGGCCATACGCTTCCCGGAGGCAGAATCCGGGCGCTGTTGGCCGGAAAATGCGCTGAAGGCGCTATCGCCTTCGAGGACTTATGGGGGAGGTTGGGCTCGCCATGCGAGTCTTTTCCTCTATCTGCCTAGAAACCTTAGGCGGCCGTTGCGTTTTCAGAGGCGAAGGGTCCTCGTTTCGAGGATCCACCCAGCCCACCACTAGGCGTGGGCGAAGGAGCCGAAGCTCTTTTGTTACTGTTCTCATTTGAGGGGAAGCTTTAGGAACCCCGGAAGATGGCCTGGCGACCAACGGTCACACTGGGGGAAGTGGGGGGGGGGAGCTGGTTTTAGCCGAAACTGAGTATGAACCCTTTGTGCCGCCAGCTTTACCAGGGAAGCGCCCGGGTTGAGTAGAACCCACAGAACGGCTCAGAATGTGCGCAGAAACAACCGTGCTCATTAGCCTGGATGGGCCTGGAGCAGAGGGTGTCTTTCTTAGCAATGAGGCGTATGACGTCCCAGGCAAAGACGGGCGCGCTAGGACCAAGTCATTAGCCTTGCAGAATGATAGACGATGCTGGGCCTGAACGGCAAGGATTTCTTTCTCAAGGAGATATGCACCACATTGCTTCGAAGAAGAGGGGTGAGGCTCTCCGCAATTGACACACTTGGACACACACGATTTGGACTTATCGTGTGCAGCCTTGGAGCAATTTACACAGACTTCGGGTGACCCCGACTTTGCATGTCTACACGAGATTCGTATGGCTGAAGCGGTGACAGTAATAACACCTCCGCGGCAGTGGCACGAATGCCTTCACGCTGTAGCGGTACCAACCGGCACGCAACGACTCAGGGAGGCTGTCACAGTCGAACGTGACGAAGAGTGTAGGGGTGGGTCTCGAAGCCTTTCCCTGTTTTCTAATCACACATATAACCTTGACAGGCCCATGGTCGGCCAGCTTTAAGGTGATGTCATCTATGGAGTAGTCAAAGAGTTCCCTCGCATAAACTACTCCTTTCACAAGGTTCATGGTACAGTGCGGCGTCACACTCACCGACGTGCCATTAAGTGTCCGAAGGGCATAATGATGGCCGCTTCGGAGGGATTCGACGCATTCGCCAAAAGGCTCCCATTTGAGAAACGGGTCACCGTCGGCTCTCTACCAATGACACTAGCTAGAGCTCTCCTATGATGGATCATGTTGCCCTTAGCCAAGATGCTGCCATCAGTGGAGCGAATAACAAGGAAGCGTTTGAAGCCAGCGGGCTCGAAAACGCCAGGTAGCCTCTGAATGAGGGGCGCCGACGTAATCGATTCTCAGCTCTGCGCAGTTCTGGTCTTCGTCTGGAACTCACCACCCGGGGGAGGAACGGGGCAGAACGTGCCGATCTTGGCTGGTCACTTGCCAAAGCGGCACCAACCCCGTCCGTCCCCGCGGCGGGAGAGGAGCCCAGCGTTTTCTTCGTCTTTTTTTAATTTTTAGAAGAGGGTGGGCAATGAACCCGCTTCTCCCCTCCACCGGCAGGAGCTCCCACGCCAGACAGACCGGCCTCAGCAAGATCCTTCTCTGATATGCAGTAGGTCTTGTCTGTCACAGGGCTAATACGCCTTGGATACCCGAGCCAACTGAAGAGGACCTTGAACAGGGGCGGACTCGAGTTCGGTGCTTGGCACCAAGCCCAGGTTCGTTCCCATGGAAGGTCCTACCGTCTGGGGGTGGGTTGCCTCAGAGAGCATGTCCATCTCAGGAGGGGGGGGGGCCTCCATGTGGACAGCTCCCCCAGGACGTCACAGGTCCCAAAGTCTTTTGTCGGGGAAGAGACAGGGGTGAACGTACGGTGAGCACCTCTAAGCTCAATATGCGAGCCCGCAGGTCTTTAGAGGGAAGAGGCCGACGAGGCCTGTCTTCCCTCTTACCCCTAAGGCGGTTGGCTCTATTGTACCGCTCCCACCAAGAGTGATCTATTATGGGCCGCCTGCCTTTCTTAGCAGTCCCCTTAGAAAGTAAAGGGGGAACTGCCGCTGGAAAGAGAGAGGCACTCGAGGGCACCTCCAGATAAGGGGGCGAGTCCCCTGCACCCAAAGGCATAGGAGAGGAGTAAGCCTCCTCTCCGGTAGAAGTAGTATAGACGGTCCGCTATGAAAGCACATGGGGGAAACCTCCATTTTTTTTTGTGGAGCTGCCCGATGGCGGCTCCGTCGCTCGAGGATGGAAAAGGGAGAGGGTTTTTATCTTATTCTCATTTTGGGCATGGTGACCCTATTGGTGATACGGGAAGCAAACGCTCATTACCCCCCGCAGTGGCCCGCTCTGCGAGGAATGAATACGGAGACGGCAGAACCCGCTGCCGCCATTTGAGGCCACTTCTCCCGCCTAGTGGCCTGGCGTCTCCACCTTAGGCTCGGCGTAAATTGGATAGATAGCGAAGGGAGAAAGGGGATGTGAGGAAGGTGTGGGTGGGGATGAGACAAGTTGTTAAAAAGACACCACCCCAGACCGGAGCTCAGGGGTGAAGGAACTTTACCCCTCAGCCCCGATCCGGGACAGTTGGTTGAGAGGAAGCTGGTTGGCATCTACCGTGTGAAATTAGAGGTCGACCAGAGAAAGTTGTGGGAGAGGTTGTAGGGAAAGTGAGGAAGTAGGATAGAAAACACAGGCTGTCAGAAAGAAGGCTGGACGGTGCACTGAATCCCGTCAGCAGGGCCGTCATGAAGGAAAATAGCCGCGCCCCTTACGGAGGCCCTCACTAGAATGGCCGTACGCTTCCCGGAGGCAGAACTCGGCTGTGCTGTTGGCAAAATAAGGCGCTTTCATCTCCGACGACTTATCGTGGGGGGTTGGGGTCGCTAGGCATTTTTTTCCAGTCGGGGTAGGAGGTCGATTCTCGGGGCCCAAGCCGCCTGAGGTTAAATCTTGCACAGGGGCAGACTCAGGTTCGGTGTTTGGCACTGAGTCTGGGTTCGACCCCATGGAAGATATTGCGGTCTGTGGCTGGGACACTTCCGGGACATGTCCATCTCAGCCCCCCGCCCCCTACCCCGCATCACAGATCCCAATAATACATAATTAATAATAAAAATAACACTAACAAATACTACTACTAAACAACAATAATAATAAGAATGATACCAATAATGCATAATTAATAATAAAAATAACACTAACAAATACTAATAAACAATAAAAATGCTAATGATAATTATATCTAATAATAAAAAGGTAAAGTGTTGAGTGGGGGCGAGGGAAAAGCGCACCAACACCTTTCCCAGGCCCCATCAGAGTGTTCAAGTGGACCCAGTGAGATCAGGGCCTCCCTAATTTGTACTCAGGATGGGAAGATGTGCAACAGGCCCCAGAGGTGACCCCTTGCGGGGTCACCTCTGAGAGCATCTCCACTTCACGAGGGGCCTCCAACCGGACATGCCCCAAGGTGCGTCAGGTATCCCAACCAGGGGCCTATGGCCCATTATGAACCTGAGTGGGGCCGGCATGCCGACCAGCGTTGGCAAGAGAAGGGGAGGGCGCATGCAGGCTCCCATTAATGTGAAAAAACTCAGATCGAAGTCATCTTCGCTCTGCCCACGAGACGCCACCGCCTCTTAACCCTCTAGAGGAGTTGAGATTGTTCACCTGTCCCCATCTCGGGGAGAACCGAGGCGGTGCGTCTTTGCCTCTCCGTGTTCTTGGCGGGTCCCTGAGAAAACAAAGGGGGGAGGGACCCGCCGCAAGTGAAGATCGTTTAGAGGCTCTCCGAAAGGAAGTAAGGGCGAAACCCTCAAACCTGTCACGATTAGATGAGGGGAGGGGAACGCTCAGTCCGCTATGAGAATCCTCGGGGTACTCTTGAAAAAATATAGCGGGGCCCGCCACTAGAGTGGCCTCGAAGGAAACTCTGCACAAAGGGGTAGGTAAGGGGCATGGCCCCGATCCGTATTTAATGAATAATGGGAAACCCCCTCTGCTAGGAGAGACTTGGAAGGGCGACTGAGGCAGTGCAAGAAAGGGGGCTCCTTAGAAGAAGCGGAGCTACCCGAGGGCGGCTCCAAAAAGGTGAAGCTCCTCTATCGGGTGGTGAGAGGGGAACCCCGGCACCAAAATTGAGCGGAGATTTAAGAAGGGTATAATTTCTGATGGCTGGAAAAGTCTCGAAATTCAGTTCCCTTCCCGCGACGGTCCTACCCTCACCCCAACAAGGGATCGGCAGAGTGGGGAACTCTCGGGTCCTCTGCCCAATGCCGCTAGGACTAGTAGTATACACCATCACCGCCACTCCTTCGGAACCCCAAACGAAAACTAACCGATGGCGTGATAGGCAGGTCGAAACGGCGCCGGAGTGGTCGGGGTCACCAACCCCAACATCCAAAGTAAGTGGAGCCAGATCCGGAGTAGAGGACGGACAGTATAAGAAGGGGCTGAAGATGTAGTAAGGAAAAGGGCGATAAAACGACCGGGGACACGCGCTTCCTATACTTAAACCCAGAGTGGAGGATCCCTCTGTGCGGGCAGGAGGATGTGATTCTCCTCCAGGTTCAAAGAAGGGTACCTCCCTGCGGTGCCTCAGCGTCGCAACTCCCACCTTGGACTTGGGCTATAGAATAAAAGTAGGGAGAAATAAGGGAAAGATGAGAGGTGGTGAGGAGGGGATAAGGAAGAAAGGTATAATTAAGAGTCTAGTTAGCGACCGGCGCCGACTTACAGCACGGGCCTCCACCCCGTCCACCTAGCGGGCAAGAATTGGCCAGCGGTTAACCTGCAGAAAAGCCACCAGTCAGGGGGGTGGAGGTGGGGCTATTTAAAAAGGAATAGGGGGAAGTTTAGAAGAAATCGTCTTATGGTTTCCCAACCACACCTAGGACAATCCACTAAATTATACCAATGTCCCGCCTAACACGTCCACCAAAATAGAGGCAAAACAAATAAATTTTAATTCCATATAACACCAAGTATACAAAAGACCCATTACTAGAAATAGCTCCTCCAAGGAAGTTTATCCTCTGAAGTGTAGCTACCGGTGTATGGCGAAAAGCAAATATATAGATAGGTGTATGTCACATTGAAAAATGTTTGTGAGAGTTTAGGTTGTTATGAACTTTGTAGCACAGCCCCGCTTGTTGGATTAGCCCATATTAAGTCTTAAATCTTGCTTGCCAGGGAAGAAATACAAGAACAAGCGACAAAACCCAACAGCGATACATAAGCGATGGAAAGATGTTTTCTTTCTCACCTTTAATCTCCCGATAGAAGAGGGCGACTTCTTCAGCCAGAAGAGGCAGCAAAGGCCAAATCGACTGAATCAAAAAGGGCAAAAACAAGTAGATCGTGTTTAGAATCGACTGGCGACGCGGATCATCTTCCCTTTCAAAGTACAATCTGTGTTGGAAATGATGAAAGAATATTATCCTTTCATGTGGAAGGTTTCCCCTCTAAATTAAAGCGCAATAACACCGAAGCCGTATCTGGCAGAAAATTTGTAAGGAGAGATCTGAAAAGAAAGTGGTGAGATGAAGTAACAATGAGCGAAAGATATATAATTGCAAATCCTTTTGCAAGCAATGAAACCAGGAGGACAAACTGCGGATGTTGAGGCAGGGCAAATAAGCCTTTAGATATCAGCTGTAGCAAGGTTGCCCATGACATCCCTTTGTGGGTATCATTCATTGTGGTGGAGGAAAAGAATACCATCTTACCATATCGGCTACACATCGTAGGCAACCAAATGTGACCGCAGACGTGCATGTAATTAATGGTAAAGGGAGCTTTTAGAGGCCTCATCATCTTCTCAGTCAGAGATTTGAGGGTCTATCTTACTGCGGTGGAGGAATCCCGGAGGAAGTAAGCTGCCTTTGAAGAAGAGTCAAAGAGCAACAAATATCTGATACTAAGGTCCATGGAAAGGAGGCACACACAAATTTGTGTTGGAAGAGCCATAAGGCAAATTCAACACAAAAGTGGCCAATGGAATCGAAACCAGACCTGAAGTGGTGGAAGATCTATAAAGTAAATGATTAAACACAAACATGACCCCATGGAATCAAAACCAGACCTTAAATGGCATGAAAAATGGTGAGAGACAAAATGAGGCGAATAAAAATGATAACAGAAGTAGCCGTCATATATATTAAAATCAGGGTTTACTGACTGGAAACGAAATCATGTAACTTACAAGTCTTTAGCGGAGTTCATGTATTCATTGCCCATGTCTTCCACCAGGAAATCGTAGACAGCACCAGGCAGCTTTTCGAGTTCGAAGTTTTCAAAGTGATTCGAAACCTGAAAATGCAAACCAGTGTAAAGGATGAATCCTCTGCATTTCGGAGGAAAATGAACATTGAATAATCAAAAGTGGAGCCCTCACCCAAGAGCTCAAACCCCAAAAGAACGATGCAAGGATTAAATTTGTGGGTCAGGGGTGGAGAGAGGGATACAAAAAAAAAGGCTTAGGAACCAGACCCTTGAAACAACAACACTACCATTCTCTCACACAAAAAAAGTGGGATCGGAACACTAACTTACTCGGTGGCCTCCCTGCGTCTTGTGTGAGGCGGTCGGCCTCCAGGAATGCCAGCACGTCTCCCGGGCGGATCCGTAGCTTCCTGAGTAGGAAATAATGTGTGTATTGCGTGGTTGTGAGAGGTTGAGACAATCGAGGAAGTGTTTTATGTCTTTGAGGCCTTAATTGCACCTGGTGTACGTTGGTGTTTGGGTGAGTGTCCCGATCGCAGTTAAAATAATAGAATTACTCTGTGTTCTGTGGAGGGATTTTTTTCTATGTGGTCTATGTGGGGGGAGCGATGTTCATTTAGGATGTTGTTCACGTGTCTGCTGGAGTGGATTGTATGAATGTGTCTTATTAAGTTGTGCTGGGGAGGGGGGGGGGATAGCTGAGCTCGGTAGTAGTGTGCAGGGGATTCTTTTGCGAGTCGTGGTGGTTGTATTGTAATGTAGTGGTCTGAGTGCTCGACTGAAGTGTTGGGTTCCAATCATGTTTAGGTGTACTGCGATTGGTTTGGATTTAGTTTCTGCATGTAAGTATGGATGGGAGTGGTTTTTGTGACTCCTGTGATAAAAGTGCTTTGTTTTGTCTTGTATTGAGTTTGTCTGCATGGATTTGGGTCAGTCTGAGGTACCAGGCAGGTGCTGTATAGTTGATTGAGGTGTAGATGAATGGTTTATATAGTGTCGTGCGTGGTTCTTCTGTTTGTGTCAAGGGGGTGTTAGCTAGTGTTTTTAGGGATTAATGTTCTTTAGGCTTTGTTTGCTAAGTTGGTTGTGTGTTTTTAATGTCATGTCGGTGTATAGTGTAATTCCTAGGAGGGTAGGAGTTTTGCTTCAGGGTAGGGCTTGCCCATTTAGTGTGATTTGCAGGTGTTTGCGGGATTGGTACTTGTCGAGAGTGGATAATGTTATTGTTGATTTGGGGGAAAATGCTGTCGTTCAGTTTACTGTGAGGCAGTAGTGTTCGCGTGAGTTTATGTAGTGTTTTGGTGGCGGTGTTGATTTCTTATGTTCTGTTATTGTGATGTGGTCTGCATAGGTGACGATGCAGATTATTGGGGATTCTAGTAGTGGGATGTCGTGGAATTTCTTTTTTTAATTTTAAGAGCCCATCTGGCGACTGCTTACTAGGGCAAAAGTCGTTGTACTCGCACTACGGCCTAATACTAGGCTAGATTCAAAAACAAATAACATGTAAATAACAAAGATAAAAAAGAACAAGGCTAAGACAGGGCAGAAAAAAACAAATAAAAACAAGATCAGCAAAAAGGCAAAAAGAAGGAAGCGCGCTCTGGCGTCGGGGATAAGCCCGCCTCCTCCAAAAATTAATATAGTCCGCAGGTATGTGTGCACGAACCAGTCAAGAGTACAAAGGAAAAGGGGTAGCGACCCCGCTTGTCCCGGTACAGGGATAGGTAACACGAAGCTCACCCAGACTGAGACATTCAAGAGGAATGTGCCGAAGAGTCTGGGGGACAACGCAGTCGTCGCTATGAGGCGTAGACGAGCGCTCCATCAAATGGCGGTGCGTCCGATTCGGAAACGACATAAAGCAACCTGAAGCCGTCGAAGCATTAGGTAATAGGTTCTGGGGAACAGTCGCGGCACAATGGTAGGGCAACTTTAAGTTCCCGTCGACCGTCTCCCATCTTCTTTGCCAAGCACACTGGACGACTGCCCGTAATCTTGCCATGTAATCGGTGTGAGGAAGAGCGAAACGCTGGTCTGGTCGCCCAGTCCTCGCGGACTCTTTGGCGCCCTCATTCCCCGCAAGTCCCAAATGTCCAGGAACACAGCAGAAGATAATCTCGACATCCGGACGGATATGGCAAACCAGGGGATGTGGATATTCGAATGGCCCGAGAGAACTCAGGGCGCTGTGAGTCACTTATGATCACAATCCGGTCTCTGAGCCGGGCACGATGGGTTATCTCCCGTACCGAGCGGTGTATTGCAACCAGCTCGGCCGTGAAGACAGACGGAGCGCCTAGCAGATCCTCGCTGACTTCAAAGGGGGGATACGACGTGGAAACCTCCCCCTCCTCTTGGGAATTGGAGGCATCCGTATACACTGGGATGGTTCCAGCGCGAAACGGATTGTGCTCCAAAAAGGCAGAACGCAATACTCCCAGCGCTGTAGAAGCTTTGGTAGCAGAGGCGTGGCGATAAATAGTCAAAGGTAGTACCCTCCAGGGTGGCGTCCTGGGCAGAAGCAGGGGCGCCACAGCCCCGAGAGCTATATCGAGCTCTCGAAGGAGTTTCCTTGCCATAAACCCAAAAGGGCTTAGGGTATGACTGGCGCCTCTCGGCGGCATAGGCACCATCGAGATCAGCTGCCAATGAAGTGAGAGCTGTTCGCGACTGAGGGAGGAGCCGGGCTCGTGCGTATAGGCGCACAATACACTGTGTACGGCGCAGAACGAGTGGGATCTCCCCAGCATCGACAAGTAGGCTCTCAATGGGGGACGTTTGGAAGGCCCCGGTCGCATAAAACTACGGATGCATAAAACTCGCATCCGTAGTCGAGCTTCGAACGAACAAAGGATCGATAAAAAAGTAAAGACAGCGCCCAGGAGCTGAACGTCACGGAACTAAGAATATCCATGGCGTGGGTACAAGTGACCCTAAAGTTGCGAATATGAGGCCCCTAGGTGAGGAGTCAGTAAAATAGAAGACTAAGGAAACGGTGCGAGTCCACCACTTCCAGGCACACCCCATATTGAGAAATAAGTTTGGGTCAGGATGGAGACGTGGATGGCGGCAGAAGTGCACCACCTTAGTCTTAGCCAGAGAAAACCGAAGCCTGTGCGATTCGGCATAGCGAGAGAAGCGGTTCAATACCTGTTGGAGTCGACGCTCCAGAGTTGGCATCTGGGCCGCGCCAAAAGAGATCGAAAGGTCGTCCACGTAGAGCGTAGCGAGAACATCTTTCGGCAGCACCGAGGTTATGCCATTGATGCTCAGGAAAAGAGTGCGAAGAGGATGTCCCTCAGGGACATCCTCTTCCTGTTCCATTGGGCCGGAGAGGCCCCCCCGCTCCCAACCGTAAGCAGAATTGACGATCTCGCAATAATTCAGATTGGGAAACATCCCCTCGCCCACATCACATCGTGTGGAGAGTCTTCATGATACACTATCGCCATGCAGTATCAGAGACCTTCTCCAATCGAAAAACATCGTGGCGTAGTGCTGTCTACGAAGAAAGCTATCGCAGACGGAATTTTCTAGTATGAGCAGAGCATCCGATGCGGAGTGGAACTTGCGGAAGCCGCACTGTGCATAAGACAGATGGCCTCCGCTGTCTAGAAAAAAGGCTAATCTAACATTTACCAATTTCTCCATCAACTTGCACACGCAGGAGGTTAGAAAGATTGGGCGGAAACCGGCCGGGGTAGAGTGATCTCTCCTCAGTTTGAAAAAGCGAGCACAGTAGCGATTCGCCAGGAGTATGGGAGGATACCCTTTGCCCAGATCCTGTTGAGCAAACTAACAAAGTCCAAGCCTCGCTCACCCAGGTGTCGAAGCATGGCGTACAAGACATCGTACCGACCAGGGGCGGAACGAAGCGAGATGTAACGTCCAGTCAGCGGCCTTCCGCGACATCACGACGATCATTGAATGGTGGCAGAGCAGCATACCGGCTAGAAAATGCGGTCGCGAAGGATTCCGCCACGGACGCGAGGTCAGAGATTGCGGTCCCATTCTAACGGAAAACGGAAGAAGACTCCTGCGAGAACTTGCACCGAATCCTTTTGACTCGCTTCCGGAGCTCTGCTGGAAGGGTCTTTCCATTAAGAAAACACGTATAGCAACCAGGGAGAACGGCGGGCGTGCTTCGAAACATAACGGAACCTATCACTAGCTCGACAAAATTCATCAACAGTGAAATAGTTCAGGCGGCGGTTATAGCGAATTTAGGCATAACGCTTCTGTTTGATGGCTGTCTCACACTCGGCTGACCACAACGAATGCTGTCTGTGTGCAAAACGGCCAGATATTCGAGGAATAGTAGTTAGGACCACGGCGATGAGGTTGCCGAAGAACTCAACAACCTCATCCAGCGACCTAAACTCCTCGACTGAAACAGAGAAATCAGCCATTTTCCTGAAATGCGGACCACCGCACCCCCGCCAGTCACTGAACGGCCAGGATTTCCTTCTCAAGGAGATACGCACCACATTGCTTCGAAGAAGCGGGGTACGGCTCTCCGCAATTGACACACTTGGCCACACACAATTTGGACTTATCGTGTGCGGCCTTGGAGCAACTTACACAGGTTTCGGGTAACAACGACTTTGCACGTCGACAGAAGCGATTAGTATGGCCGAAGCAGTGGCAGTAGTAGCACCTCCGCGACCGTGGCACGAATGCCTTCACCCGATAGCGATACCAACCGGCACGCACCGACTCAGAGAACTTGTCACAGTTGAACGTGACGAAGCTTGTATGGGTGGGTCTCGAGGCCCCTCCCTGTTTTCTCATCACACATTCGATCTTGACTGCTCCTTGATCGGCCAGCTCTACGGTGATATCATCTACGGAGTAGTCCACGAATTCCTTCACATAAACCACTCCTTTCACGAAGTTTATGGTAGAGTGCGGCGTCACACTCACCAGTGTGCCATTAAGTGTCCGAAGGGCAATAACCATGGCCGCTTCGGAGGGATCCGACGCATTCGCCAGAGGGCACCCGTCCGAGAAACGGATAACCTTGGGCTCTCCACCAATCAAGCTAACTAATGCTCTCCTATGATAGATCCTGTTACCCTTGGCCAACGTCCCCTCATCAATGGAGCGAATAACTTGAAAGCGTTTGAAGTTAGCAGGCTCAAAAATCCCAAGTAATCTCTGGATAAGGGGCCTCGACATAATCGAGGCTCTGCTCAGCGTTCTTGCGTCTTTGGTCTTAGTCTGGGCCTCCCCGTCCGAATGTGCCTCATGGCCGGATTTGCCGATCTTGGCCTGGTCACTTGCCGAAGCTGCAGCGGACGGACTTTCTTTCCCCGGAGGGAGAGGAAATCCTAGTCCTCATTGTCTTCTTCTTTTGGGTAGAGGATGGTGGGGAGTGAACACGTTTCTTTCCACCACCCCTAAAGGTGACCCTAGGTAAGTAGGACCGGCCTCGGCAAAATTCTTCTCCGAGATGGACAAGGGCTTGGCTGTCAAGGGGGTACCACTAGGGGGAGAAGCAACTTAGATAGGAACGGACTTAGGTTCGACATTTGGCAACGAGCTCGGGTTCACCCCCATGGAAGATACTGCCATCTGGGGATGTGTCAGCTCCGGCACCGTGTCAAGCTCGGGGGGGGGGGGGAGGGGGCTCCATATCATTGATCCTTATCTAGGGGTTCTTCAGTCGTTTGGGCCGGCAAAGCGATCTCCATCGGGGAAAAGAGGGGGGGGCCAGCAAGCCGGCACCCTTGAAGCTCATACGGCATGCCTTTAGACAGTAGGGGGCCCGGCCCAGAGGGCCGTATCCCTTGCTCCTCGAAAGGGATTACCCCTATAAAAACCCTGCCTCGGGGAGCGGTCAATTCTAGACCGCGTACATGTTCTCTTGGCAGTCCCTTGTGATAGCGGGAGACCTCCAGATATAGAGATGGAGTCGACCTTAGTCGATTCCAAAGAAGGGGGTGAGGGGTAAGCCACTGAACCCTTAGATTTCGGAGAGGAATGAGCCCCTTCTCCGGGAAAAGAGGGTTGGAGGAGCTCATGAGAAGGTATAGGCGTTGCCGCCTCCTTTTCTGAGGTTGAGCTGCTCGCGGGTGGCTCTCAAGATGGGAATGGAGAAGCACCTTTGCTGCATGAGGATGTTGAGAGGGGAATCCATTAACAGGTTGAAGGGGTGTCCCGTGTTTGGTAGTCCTCTATGGCACCTAGGGAGGGCGAGGCCGCGGTTGGAGGCGGCTCTCCATTCATTTCTGGTCAATCACATTCCTGTCTATTATAGCCATGGTAACGGTTATTAAAAAGAAAGAAATCAAGGAAAGTAGATACTATGACTTCCCAATGACTTGGGAGGTTAGGAGAAAAGTTTCCATAGGATAAAAAAATTCCAGAATCTCATCATTTACACATCCTCGGACTACGGGTACGAGCTGAAATGAGCCTTGACTACCCGACCTCTCATTCAGGCGAATTTGTCCTCGAGCTTTGAATATAAAGGATGGTGTCAACGAAGCCACCTTTTAGGTGTATTGGAAGAAGGTGAGCAGAGTCGATGGCGCAACACCCCCCATAACTACTACTTGCTTTAGCCAGCGGGCTTTCGGCCCTCCCAGCAGGTAGGGACCTCACGGTATACAGTGTCACTCGACAAGGGTCATAAGAGGACGAAAGAGGGTCGGGCAGCCAGAGCTTCAGTGGATAGAAGAGCAAGTTTGGACGGGGGTAGGAGGGTATGAAATAAAGAGAAGTAGAAATGGGCGAGTCCATTAACGAATAGAGGGGGTGATCACCTATTATCATACCCTGGCACTAGGTGATCCCAGGATGGCATGCATTCGACCCAGGCACCATGTCTAGCGAACCGAACTCTGCCCAGGTGGGATCAGTTCCTCCTGGTACAAAATGTAGGCAGACAAAAGGTTAAAGAAAAGGTCATAATAATAAATAATACTGATAAATAAATATAGTGTAGCGCTGAGGAAGGAAGAGAGACGCAAACCAACACCTTTCCCAGGCCCCAGGGTGGGGGGATGGGCAGCTCCTCCCAGTACCAAGTGCAACAGGCTAGCCCTCCCCCCGCTAAATGATGAGAATAAATTAAAGGTTAATAGTGGTATAGCAAACCCCATCTACCCTTGGGGCATATGCCCAGCAGGCAAGGCTGTTTTTTTAACCCTAGCCACCCTGTAGGAAAAGAGAAAAGTTGTGGTGGTCAGGCATTCCCAAGTGGATATGACACGACCACCCCCAACTTGGATCTATCCCCACATGAGGTTGGTCAAGTTACATATGAAGTTCCACTTCCTAGCCCTTGCCTGGACCGCTAGCACAGGAGGTGCTATAAAATTCCCACAACATGCAACTGCCTCCCTCCTATCTAACCTGGTTCCGTAGGACATTCTGTGAGAAGGCGTGGGCCTACTTAATTGTGGTAACTTTGATGGTGGCCTGGCCTACAGCACAGGCTCTAAGATCAAAGCTTTTACTCTTAGTCTCCCAAGTGGTCGGAAGGAGCAGAAATGTCATCCACTCCCTGGGATCTACAACCATCAACCACAACCATCAACGGTGGCTCAAACACCAAATCTGTCCAAGACACAACTCTGTTACAAATGTTTTACTTCTACCATCCCATCATCCCTTACACTACAAGCAGGAAATCACCCACACCATCCCTTACACTACGAGCACAAAATCTAAAGCTGGAAAAATAAAGCGCCTGTAACCTCATCATGGAAAAGATGAATCCTGGACAGGGCGTGCTGGTCGGTCACTCTCAATTTGTCCACCTCAATCAGATCTGAGCCTTGGAACTTATGAAGAGTACCCAAGTAGAAGGCGAAGGATGCTCTGATGGCCTTGACCTCAAAGTCACACAATTCCATGAGCCCCATTCCGAATTTGACGTCCTGTGTCGGAGTGGACCGAAAAGCCCACCATCTGTTGGAGGGGAAATTCGTTAATTAAAGCGAATGAAAACTCTCGGGAGCTGAGTTTGAAACTCCTTAATTCTTCTAAATTTCCTCCACCTGACCTTTCAATGTCTTTAAACACGTGCAACACTCTAATACTATGAGCAAACAAGGGATTTTTTTGGCACTGGCCCCAATTTTGGCAATTTAACATAGCCATTAATGTTAAGTGTTCCCACAGGATGGGGTCACTGTGCATCAATGCCAAGATATATATATTTTTTATAAGGCATCCATTTGACATAAGATGCCAATAAAAATACACTCGCTCTTTTCTACATATGCCAATAAGCACAAAGCTACCCATATTTTCCCACCCCAGTTGGATCTTCATCAGTGGCATGCAGTCAATGGAAACAAGAGAAGCAATGCTTCCCCTATTTAAGAAGAAAAGAAAAAGAAATTACACTGCGACAATTAATATGACAGCAGAATAGATTTTATTCTCATATTTATGCTTGCCTATACTTGTATACACCATACGGTACCATTCACTTTCAATCAAATTGGCGTTAGACCCTGATGAGCCCGACTGCAATTGAAGAAATGCATCCTTTTCATCGAGATTTCTACTCTTTTTTTTGTCCCTTAATTTCAATAAAAGTTCTGCTTTTTGGGGGCTTGGAGATGAATAGTTTAAAAGATGTTTTGCTTTTCTTAGCAATAATGTACAATCATTAGATTTTTATGATTTTTATCTAGATATTTCAACGCTGTGTTAGAATTAAGAAAAAATAACATTTCTATACGGAGAAGGAAGCAAATTTATCTTTGCAGTCATCTGTTTGTATCTAGCAACCCTGCAGAGTTGCCAGAATCTAGGAAAAAGCAACAAAATATCTAAGACACAGTGACGTAACTATTATTAAGCTCTGAAGCTTAAACAATTTTTTAGGTTATATTTAAATACTGGTTTTAGGAAAAATAGCAGTTAAATAGCCAAAACTCTAGTATGGTTAAGGTGTTATATTTTAAGCATTTTGTTAATATTTCTGGGATTCTGGCAGGCTTACCATAGTCATTAGTCACCCTTCGTATCTTTGAGATCAGTCGCCCTGAGGCATATTGTTTATTCATTTTTTTAAGTGATAATCCCTTTTTTTAAAAAATGGATGCAGATGAAGTTGGGAGAAAATGCATCATTGAAAAATTATTAAAAAGGAAGTTCAGTGTAATGAATAATGAAAGAGAAACTATTATTAAAACAGATAGGCCTACACTAACATTAGATCTGTTATCCAAAACAGTGTTGTACTCTCAAATACAATGTAGGCCAATATGATAGAACATCTTGGCTAGATAGTTGTGCATACTTACAGAAGCTATTTTAAAATTGAAATAAAGTTAAAAAGAAATAACATTCAAATTAAGTGAGTAGCTTACAATTTAATAGTTACTTTTAATGAACAACATATTTACTTCAATTAACATATTTATTTTTGTAAAACTTGCATTGCTTCCTCATCTTCAAGTCACTGCACGCCACTGATCTCCATAGGTTGGGTCCCCTACACTCCCTGGGTGGGTATACAGGTACCTAAGAATAATGCATGTAGTGCAGGATTGTGAGAGGTTTGTGCAGTCTGAGGTGTTCGATGTTGTCTTCTGGGCTTTAGTTGTATCTGCCGCATGTAGGTCTCAGGTTTATTCTGTGTTTGTATTGTTGGAGTAGAGTGGAGTAGTCAGGAGTATAGTGTAGTGTAGGTAGAAGATGGATTTTAGACATTAGCCCAAGATATTACATTTGGACTCATTATGGGTGTCAGGAATAAACTAAAAAAAATCTTTTGTTGACAATAAAAAGGTTAATGCCATCTACTCCTAACTATCCATCTGCAGGGTAGTGGGAGAAGATAATAAAAGAATGAAAGTGCTATGTATTATCACCACTTTCTTTACTAACTACGGCCTTAGTCAAGTGGAAGCACCACTTTCGATTTTAGCAAAGTCAAGACAAGCCAAATCGGGTGTGGTTAGTCACTGGATGGAGTTCCAATTTGAGTGGACACTAGGGCAGCTCCTATACCTTGTGGATACCTGTGATTCGAATCCCACATTGTTTTTATTTAAACTAAATTGATTAAAATCATCTTCTCAAAAAAGAGTTCCTTACTTTTTTTTTATCCTAAACCAGATTTTGATTAACACACTAAGATGCAATTCTTGCTTATTTTTTAAATGTTAACATCCTAAGATGACCCCCCCCCTTTTATTTTAAGAGCCCATCTGGCAAAAGTCGACGTACTCACGCTACAGCCTAATATTAGGAGATTAAAAAAACAAGTAACAACATGTAAATAACAAAGATTAAAAAAGGAACAAAGGCTAAGACAAGCTAAAAAACGACAGCAAATTACAGAAACAAAACAAGATAAGCAAAAAAGCGAGAAGGAAGCGCGCACCGGCGTTAGGGGTAGGCAGGTCTTAACATGACCCCAGCCGAGGCCATAACTACCACAACATACTCCTTCTTGCATGAAAGTTCTTCGCTAGGTGTCGCCTGCGCAGCCACACATAAAAAACTAATTTTTGCTATTGGTTTTAGCATGCACATACGAGGTTATTAAAAAAAACAAAATGAGAAGGTTTATGAGAACTATCTCTTGCCATTAGGGCACCGGGGAGGGGGAAAAGGTGACTGACCTGAGAACGCTGGCCCCGTAGGCAGGGGAAGGAGTAGGGTTCTTGCCACCATTCACAATCAGCTCAGGATCGAACACATTCCGGAGTGACTTGCTCATCTTACGACCCTTTTCATCCACAGTGAACCCGTGCATAAACACCGTCCTGCTCAAAGGATAAACGCACCTTTAATCTTCCTATCAAGGGATGTGGTAAAGCTAAGAAAAAAGATAATTTGGTTTTTACCACCGAGCTCCACTCATTTAAAAATCCTTTTCTTTCTACGAGGGGACCTACTGATTAACGTGGGCTCCGAACCATAGTTATGGTTATCTACAGAGTAGGGTAGCCGTCGTGGTGACCCGAATCGGGAATCCACCCAGCGACTTACCATACCTGATGTAGCTTAAGTTCTCCGTAATCTGAAGCGATGTTTCCACTCAGCTAAACTGATTTTCTTTTTATATAATTTTGAGAGCCCATCTGGCGACATCTGGCGACTAAAGTCGCCATACTCACACTACAGCCTAATGCTAGGCTAGATTAAAAAAAAATAATGTGTAAATAACAAAAGATAAAAAGACAAAGGCTAAGCACAGGCAAAAAAATACCCAACAAATAAAAAAGGAAAAGAAAGCATAAAGGCACCAAGAGAGAAGTGTGCTTAGGCGTCGGGGGGTAGCCCCCCCCCCCCCGTGCAGAAACATGCGACCTACAAAAAACAGTCAAATAAAGTGGAGGAGGCCAGCCTCCTCCAATGGCTAGGATGAAGCTCGACAGTTAGGTTAGTGGAAGAATGTCTTGGTAGCAAAGAGCAGGGAAGGAAGGTGCTGTGAACAAGACACAAAATTAAAGTTCAGTTAGACATCGGAGATGTCACGAAGAAATGCCCAGAGATCAAAATGTCACCCTGATATAGGGGGGGGGGGAATCTCTCATCATCCGATCGAACCTATAGGGAGCTTCCCCTGTGACTGCGACGGCGGTGAGCAGCGAGGACTGGAACCACCCATTCATCTGGTCCTTCCCTTCGAGGTAGAGGTCCGATGTGCAACCATCCAAAGCGCAATACCATGAGCATCCAGAGTCGAACCAGATATCGAGGATGTCTTTGCCCTGTCACAAGGCAGTATGAATATTAAGAAAATGTATAATCTAACTGGCGAAAACTTTAATTGAGTGGGAAGAGGATAAGAGAAGAATGAATGAGAAGAAATGACAGGAGAGCGAGTGAGTGCACTTCAAGTCTCCGAAAGACGAGGCTTCTGATGAGCGCTTTTATTTTATTATTATTTTTTTAATTTTAAGAGCCCATCTGCTGACTGCCTACTAGGACAAAAGTGGCCGCAATTCACGCAAAGCCTAATACTAGGCTAGATTAAAAAAAAACAAGTAAATAACTAAGATAAAAAGGGGGACAAAGGCAAGACACAAGGCAAAAAACAAAACCAATAAATAAGGAATCAAGATTATGCTGGCAACAACTAATCTTTAGTTTAGCTGTACTACTAAACTCAAAAGAATCTCTCAAGTCACACACACAGGAGGTGGAATATCTTCATTTCACACGGCAGTAATGACATCATTTCGGTCTGACTGCTAGAGTAATTTTTTTTTTTTAATTTTATAGAGCCCATCTGGCAACTACCCACTTGGGCATAAGTCGCCGAAAAACACGACAGCCTAGAACTAGGCTACTTTAAAGTAAAAATATGAAAACTTAACAATCGATATAAATTGGAAAAACTTAACAATCAGGAAGCAATCTCCGGCATGGGGGGGGAGGTCCCCCTCACCCCGGTGCAGGAGAGTGCAACCTACAAACAAAACAATAACAAAAAAAGAACCTTAAATAAAGGGGAGAAGCCCAGCCTCCCCCCAAAAGTCAACAAGTCAATGTGCACGAATCTGTCCCGAGTACAAGGGACAGGCGGTAGCGACCCCGCCCATCCCGGTACCGGGACAGGTATCGTGCGCGAAGATCACCCAGACTGGGACATTCGACAAGAATGTGCCGAACAGTCTGGGGGACGACGCAGTCGTTGCAATAGGGCGCAGGCGAGCGCTCCATCAAATAGCGATGCGTCACACGAGTGTGTCCGATTCGGAGACGACAGAAAGCAACCTGAAGCCGCCGCAGCATTGGGGGGATAGGTCCATGAGAACAGTCGCGGCGCAATGGCACGCAACTTTAAGTTCCCTTCGACCGTCTCCCATCTTCTTTGCCAAGCAGTCCGAAGAGCTACCCGTATTCCTGCCATGTAGTCGGTGTGAGGAAGAGCGAAACGCTGGTCCGGTCGCCGAGTCCTCGCGGACCTTTGGCGTCCTCATCGGCGCGCTCATTCCCCGCAATTCCTACATGCCCAGGAACCCAGCAGAAGATAATCTCGACATCTGCCCGGCTCGCCAAAACCGTGGCGTCACGGATATCGCGAACCAGGGGATGCGGAGATTCCAATGCCCCGAGAGAACTCAGGGCGCTTTGTGAGTCGCTATAGATCACAATCCGGTCTCCGAACCGGGCACGTCGCGTAATCTCCCGTACCGAGTGGTGTATTGCCACCAGCTCGGCCGTGAAGACAGACGCAGCGCCTGGTAGAGCCCCGCTGATTACAGAGCTATCAACGTTTACTTATGTTGAAAACCTTCAAAATTAAAAAAATTACAAGGCATCCCAATTTTTTGTCAAATTTTAGTCCTCACTAAGATACGACTTCCAAAGGCATTTCGCGGCGTCGTTACCCATCAACATTATTTTCTTCTTTAATAGTAAATAGGAACGGATCGACTGCTAGAGTAAAAGGAACAGAAGCAACTCAGTGTTCAACTCCTCCCATTTTTATCATACCTTGGTGGGGAGTTCTTGGCCTGCTTCGATTCGCGCCTGAACGAAGGCTGGTGGGAGTAATTCTGACTCCGTGAGGCGCCACCATGCATCGAAGCCTTCGCGCATGAGCACAGAAATCACATGATCCACTAATTCTCTGCAAGACAAAAAAGTCAATTATTTCCTTCTAGGTGGCGTTCCCTGTCTTGCTCAAGAGCAGCGATTTCATATAAAATTTGGCCGCAAATCTCCTGAGTTGGAGTTTCGACCAGGGTCATTTGTCAGCCCTTATTCAAATGAAGTTAGACGCTGGAATCACACAAAACTCCGCTGATTTAGCGACTAGAGTTTTCACTAATCCACACCAAACCGTCTAATAGGCTGTAGGTTCCAACAGTGGCTTAGAAAACCATCCCTATTCAGTAGCAGAAACATACGCATACAATAGCATGAAATTGATCTTGTTTCAACACTGCCTCTTGGGAAGAAAAGAGGGAAGGCGAGCGAGAGGAAGACAAAGATCAAGGCTTATGGAGACGATTCTTCAACACTTTGGGGATGGACAAAGAACTGTGGACTTGCTCAGACTGGCGGACGACAGAGGGGAAGGGGAGATCCATGGTCGCCAATGTCACTTGACTGGCACTCGTAATAATAATAATAACTTGTATCAAAAACATTTTTCATCTTCGTAATTATAGGATTTTTAACATGTAAGCGCGGTCCTACTTAGTTGTGCTAATGCTGAACGGGGCTTTCAGCACAGGCTGTGGGATCAAAGGCCTCCTCCCTTAATCTCCCAAGGGATCGGAGAGGGAAGAGGGTATCTGTTCCTGAGGAACTATTAACAACAAAATAATCTGTACATTTTATGGAAATAATTTAGAGGCAAGAATTACCGAGCATTCCCTTGAATTGCTCAAATGTAAACGTCGAATACATCAATCATGAGCGGTTAACTACACGTTTCTTTACTACATAGAGTAGGATAGATGCATAATCATCATAAAAAAAAACGAACTACCCACATACACACCACCCCTTTATATGCTATCTAGCAAAATGCAACCCATTCATTTTTCGAAGTTAGTGACCTTTCATGGTAATGAGACACTATGTGGCCCTCCCCTTTCTACCAAACACCATCATGCAAACCTATAATAAGCAAAATCATCCAATTGTCTTTACAAGTCTTTTCCCAACCATTCTCCTTATATGCATACCCATAACACCACAGGACACTCAGTCACAGCAATTAAAATTTCAGCCTAAGCTACTTTAATATTCACTAAAAATAAAAACAAAGAAAAGCAAACAAAAAATAATATACAGAACAAAGGCTGCCTGCCCTCGGCGCAAGATCATATGACCAATAGCAAAGAAAAGAGTCAAATATAATGGAGGAGGCCAGTCTCCTCCAAAAAAGTCAAATAGTCCACATGACTGTCAATGAACCCGTCCAGAGTGAAAGGGACAAGGAGTAGCGGCCCCGCCTGTCCCAGTACCAGGACAAGTAACATGCGCGATCACCCAGACTAGGACATGCAACAAAATGTGCCGAACAGTCTGGGGTACAACACAGTGGTCGCGCTCCATCCCACGAGTGTGTCCAATTCAGAGACGACATAAAGCAACCTGAAGCCATCGCAGATTAGGGGGTCCTTGAGAACATTCGCAGGACAATAACAGCAATTTTAAGTTCCCCTCCGCCGTCTTCCATTTTCTTTGCCCTGATTCCTGCCATGTAGTCAGTGTGAGGAAAAGCGAAACACTGGCCCGTTAGTCCCTTCCTTCGCGGACTCTTTAGCGCCCTCATTCCCCACAATTGCCACATGTCCAGGAACACAGCAGAAGATAATCTTGACATCCGCTAGGCTGGCGGCAACCGTGGCGTCAAGGATACCGCAAACCGGGGGAGAAGGGGGGGCCTTAGAAGACGTTGAGCTTCCCGAGGTGGCTCGAATAGGGATAAAGGTGAAGTTCCTCTATCGGTGAGGGTGGGGAGAGGGGAGCCCCTTCACTTAGCAAACTAGGGGCCGATTCTAAACAACACAGTCACTGGGGGCTCTAGGTATTTTTGGCCACGTCATCCACACATAAGGGTTAACCTTTGCGGACTGTGCCGGAGGTGTCCTTGTGGGTCATGATCCTTTACTTTGTCCTTTCTTGTTTCAAGCCGGGTCGTGCAGACCGAGCGCCAACTGCGGAGTTTCACACTTTCTTTATAGCCCCCCCAAAAAGTGGAGATGGAAGGAGATGGGTTCGTAGCTGCCAAAATTCTGCTACAATTGCCGGGAGGAAAGGGGGGGAGCAAGGTCAGTCTCAAAGAATCATGCTTCCCTGCGACTAGTTCCGACGAGAAACGCTAGACGCTGCTGCCCCCCTCCGCCGGAGCCAAACATAGGAATCTTAGATGGTCCATGTCTGCTTGGTCTGCCGTTGGGGCCTTGCTGTTGGTTGTGTTTAGTCTGGAACCTCATCCACGACCTTAGCGCCTTGGGTGACCCTGCCAGCAGTTTGAAACTCCCGACGGTATCGCTATTCGAATCATTGGAATACTTAAGCCATTCCCTGGTATATGAAGGTAAGTCCTCTTGTATGGTGTCCGGGTATAATCGCAGTGAAATATTTTGACGTAAATCTCTCGTCTGACATCAGAAACAACGTTGATATCCTGATAAGGTCTTATGGACGACCATGAAAGCTGCAGCAGAGGCAGTACAACCTTAATATTAAGAAATTGACAGATTCCATGCATGATATGACTTTTCAAGTCATCATGTAGACAAATAATAATCTATTGTTATCAATCGTGTATTATAATTATGGTTTATGTTAAATATATATACAAGGTATGCTTAGTGTGTATAATTAATTATCCTTTGTTTTCTCCAAAATATGTCTAGATGCTATCATTCCAAAGCATTAGCGTGGTTCACCCTAAAAACGAAGAATCTGGAATAAAAATTAAAGCATGTAACAGAACATAACGAGCGCATAACATTGGTGTTGCCATATTGGGCAGACCAGCCGGGAAATGTTTCATCAAAATTGATCCACAGAGAATCGAGAAAGACTACCTTTCCCTACCAGGGTTTATCTTTCACCAGATATCAAGCACGACTTACAACATAAAATCTTTTCAAAACCATCTAACAATTTACCTAACACTCCATGCATTCTTGATAGCAGATATAGAGCTTCTCTATCGACACAATCATACACTTTCTTCAAATCCATAAACCAAGAGTATACCATACACCCCTGATCCATTCCAGCTGCCTCAATACACACATACAAGCGACACTCTCTGCCACTCGAACCACCTTGCTCGTCCCATATTATTTGTTCGGTTATCCTTTTGACACAAACAGAATTTTGCCATACACAATACCAACAGCACTCAAAAGACATCCCATGCATTCATCTTTCTCCCCTTGACAGATCCCAATCTTGAAGGAAACTTGTTCAAAATTGGTTCCTTACATTATAATAATAGCTAGTTTGGGCCTTTAGAATAATAGGGCGTGTCGTGTTTTTGCTTCTTTCAGCACGCATCTGGCGACTGCGGACAATAGTAAGTCGCTGTAATTATCTTATAACCGAATACTAGTTAAAAAACAAACAAAAACAAAAGAGCAAGGGTGAAGCACACTCCAGCATCGAGGAGGAGGGCCAGCTTAACACCGGCGCAGGATTATGCAACCAACACCAGAGTGTCATAAAATGTCCTCCAAACTGCCAAATAGTTTACAGACGAACCTGTCCCAAATACGGGGAAAAGTGGTAGGGACCCCGCTCATCCCGACAGGGAACGTGCACGAAGATCACTAATGGGAGAGGGCGTGTCGTAAGAGACGACTAAAACTGGATAGGAGTCACTGGTTCGAATTATGGCATTGATGTGCGATGATTTCAAAATTTTGTAGAATTGGTAACAGTAATAATTATGATGAGGAGGAATCAAACTCACTTCGTGAGGATCGCTTTTCCGGTCTCGGCCTCGAAAAAGGCGGGAATCGGGACCCCCCAGCTTCGCTGTCTCGAGATACACCAGTAAGGGCGGCTTCGAACCCGGTTCACGAGCTGGATTTTCTCTTTCTCCGGGTAAAGCCGGACATTATCGAGTGCTTTCTGTAGAAAAGAGGATGGGGGGGGGGGGGGTAAGAGGGTTTGCCAACAAAACACTAAGAAATCAAGGCAATATTAGAGATTGGGGTCAACTCGGGGGCCAGCTCTTCTTGGGAGGGCTCGCTACCCCCCTTCATTTTTCACCAATACATTCTCATTCTCCTCTTTTCCTTCGAATTTACCACCATCCTCAGGAGTACGACAAGCCGAATAGAAATACCACTTCAAACCATAAACGAGGCCACATTGGGTATGGTTAGTCATCGTGTAGTGGCCCGATTTAAGTCGAGTCAACATGGCGGTGGTCGCTATGTGTTGCAGCGATCCGTGGTTCGGATCTTACTTAATGTAGGCCCCTATAAAGATCGGCATCGACAAAAAGACCCAATTATTATCAACAAGACCTTATTACACAAGGGTTGGGTTTTGGCATGTTTTAAGACCACAGGGAGAGGCAAATACACCCAGTTGATCTATAACAACCTAACGTATCTATGGGATTATTATACAAGAAGGGTTCCCAACCCGGTCTCCTCTCATTTCACGGACGAGTAAAAACAGTACGTGAATTGTGTTCTTCCCCCACTCCCTCTGATTATATTCTTAATTGAATTACATAAGAAACGAGGTGATGAACACCATATTTCTTTGACCCGGAACTCACCACGGCCTGTTCTTTGATGCGATTCACATCGAAGAACCACTGCCTCGAAGCCCGCATGATGGTCGGCTTCTTCGTCCGCCAATCATAGGGATAAGAGTGGACTACGGTATCCAAATTCAAGATGGCGGGCGATGGACGGTCGGCGCTCGGGTTGCCTAGGGAGGAATAACAGAGAGAATGGATGAGCAGAATTAATGAAAGCGGGAGGACATATGCGAATAAATTCAGTGTCAAGTGTAAGCACTTTTAAAATCTACCAAGGATATAACACAGGTACATATAAACTATGACAGAAGGATTAAGGAATACGTGGGCACAAGAAAATGTTCCTCACAATGAGGACGTGGCCCCCTCACATGGAGGCACTCTCAAAATAAATGCTTTAGAACAAGGCCACCCAATTTAATAGTTCGGGTTACTCTGGAAACTTTGGGCTCTTTGCCAGCACAAGTTTTTAGGATTTACTATAGGTCTTTATCCCATCAATTTATTACTAAGCCTTTCTTATCAGTCGATTTTCACAGTTATTACACTTAGCAAGATGGATTAGTTACATGCAAGAACTACTTTTTCCAAGTCCTATCTCAGTCCAGCTGATGGCCTATATTTATTATTGTGTGCACATTCGCATACAAACTCGACTGATTAGAGTCTCTCCCTAATGCGCCCGCCTCTGCTTTGTTTAATTGGAAGTGTTGCATGACCAATTGACTGGGGTAGAATCACGGGTATAATACTTTTAACAACTGTCTCCTTCGAGTATCCCACCTTTAGTAAAAAGCGAATAGGGTGGGAGGTAAAAAAAAGGCTAAATTTTTTTTTCCACAACCATAAAATTCACAGGGGTGATGGATAACATTGAGATGTAAGAGTTCTATGGTTAGTAAATTTCAGGTCAGGTCAAAGCTCAAACACTTACCAAGAATCGCGATGACAGCTCGATTGGCCTCTTCAGGAACCAATTTGCCTTGCAGGAGATCACCAGCTTCCGCTGTCATTCGCCCTTGGCCGTCTACGAATTGCACGTTCTGCAATGAGTGAAGAGGAAAAAGAGCACTAGTGAGGAATTGTCTGGCATAAAAATTGCACAAGCAAAAAATAAGCAGAGATGAGGGACCCATTCCACATCTAAAGTGAACTAAATTGGGGAAATATAAGGACCAGAACCTGCTCCACCTTTTGTTTCTTCCTGCAATTTCCACGCAAACTTCTTACCGACGCACCGTTGGAATTTGGTTCTGCAGAGCAACATGGAAGTCTTCCCTGCCGTGAGCTGGGGCCGTGTGAACAAGACCCGTCCCCTTGTCGCTGGACACGTGCTCACTCAATACGACCGGGCAAGGGAACCCACTCAATGGGTGGGCATAAGTCATTCCCTGTAAAGCTGACCCTATATCAAGAAAGAAAAATTATAACTCAATGGTTGCAACCATCCTTACTTGTGATATCAAATTCAAGGGGAAAAATATCAAAGAGGGATCAACAATAAGCCTTTACCATCAAAACGGGTGATAACCTCTGCAGGAGATCCCAAAACCATCGCCACATCCTCCAGGCGGTTGCAAATCCAGACCAGTCGAGCTTCGGCCCCTCCAATGGTGGCCCGAATGAGGGCATAATCCTTCTGACTGTTGGCGCAGACAGCCACATTCGAAGGGAGTGTCCAAGGGGTCGTCGTCCAAATGGGGAGGTAAATGGGCGGACTGTTGTCCCCCGCTCCAAGGGCCTAAAATTAAGACTTACTTTTAAAAACATTTAAATAATAGAACGATTTTAAAGTTATCTGTTACTATAACAGATAGGGGGTGGGTAGTTTCAGCAACGTTGATGCCCATCAACCTCACTTTTAGGAAAGGTGGTTGAAAATGATGACTTGGAAAGAGCGAAAAAAAATGTGTATAAACTATCCATCAAATAAATTAATAATGTTTATAAACTAAATTCTTATAATAAAGGAGGTGCATTGCTGAGTCTAAGTGGCCGAACAGACTGACACGAGACGCTGAAACAATTACATATCAAAGACCTGATTTCCTTACTTTGAGATCCCCACTGGCGAGGCGCAAGGCTAAATAGAGGGAAGGGCTTTCGTGTTCCTCGTTGTACTCCAGCTCGGACTCAGCTAGGGAGGTTCTTGATGAAGGTGAGAAATGCACAGGCATGTACTCCTGTAACAACACTCAGGGTGAATTACAATCAAATGCATAAGTGGACATGGAATTAACAGAGGAAAGGAAAGAGACAGATTTTAAGCAGGAAAGAGGATTAGCATAAATCCCTCAGGGCTAATGAATAGTTACTTAATTTT
The DNA here is from genome assembly GCA_963969495.1 of Ceratothoa steindachneri. Lineage (NCBI taxonomy): Eukaryota > Metazoa > Arthropoda > Malacostraca > Isopoda > Cymothoidae > Ceratothoa > Ceratothoa steindachneri. Next base: position 202,834,756 of record OZ018324.1, on the reverse strand, counting down.
CTTGTTGTGAATATGTGTTGAGCTGCGCATGGATCATGGTAGTAGCATGAGCATATGTCTGTATCAGTTGGTACAGTATGTGTGTGTTTAGTTTTGGATCATGAACACACCAGAGACTTTCCAGAGCGAACTGATTGTGATGTGGGACGGATCTGATATCTGGTGACTCACCACGGGATGCACCCACCTGCAGCTTTGTTGTTTCTTGTGTGTTCTACCTACTTTCCAACCCCCCTACCTCCCTTATGCAAGGTGAGCGGCCTCTAGAAAGGCCACCAGGCTCCATAGGTGGGATTTTTAATATTATAATGTGGGGGGGGGGGAGGTTGTTATACTCCAGTTTTTTGGATCGTGAAGATGGCAGAAGATTTTGAAGGTGAGACGGTCATTAAAGGTTTTGTTGTATCAGCGTTTGAGTCTTGTAGATAAAAAGAAGGGTGTGCTTTGGGGATGTTGGATGAGAATAGCAATGTTATCTGAAAAGCAGTAGAGTTTAATGGTGAGATTCCAGTATGTGAGGGGGGGAAGAGATGTATTGGAGGAAAAGATTGAAAAAGGTAAGGGAGACTACGGATCACTTTGGAACTTACAATGGGAATGCAGTGTTCATGATAGTTTGCCATGGTGTATTATGCAGGCTAGGATTGTTTCAAAGTTTAGGTGCTGTGAATAAATCCTGTGGGGAGCTAAAGCGCTTTGTGTTGTGTAGGACCAATGATGATAGGAAGTAGGAAAGTAGTAGCAATAAGTCAAGCACAAAGAAATGAATACAAAAGACAAGGGATAAAAACAAGCATATGCGTCATGGATGAAATCTTTTGTACATAGCCAAGATTAAAAACAGCTCAACCTCGACTCATAGCCTTTGATGGTACCACAAAGGATTTTTTAAATCTTTAAAGAATGAGTGTTAGGCTAAATGTATGATGGCTTCATGGGGATAAAAAGAGTTGGTGCATCTGCCAACAGAAATGTTAACATTTCCTGTTTACTTAAGTTGCCAGTGGCCAGGGAACTGGAGCATCAGCCAAAGGCCTGAGTGAACTCCGCTGATGAGAAAAGGTCCTCCCAAAGCTCCAACAATGTATTGGTACTTTTCACATTTGACTTGTACCCCTTATCAAAAACCAAAGATGAAATAGATCAAGAAAGCAAAATAATTAAGTCAATAAATTTTATAGTTCCAACTCATTTTGTTACATAGTTTAACAAATTACATGTATTTGGTTAAGTAAAAGCTATATGACTAGGTCAAAATGTGACGGCAGTAACTAGTAACCATTGCAATATTTGTATAGATCATGGCTTCACTAAGTGTCAATTCAAACAATGGTAAGAGAGGGACATTCTTACTTGATAAATGAACCCTTTTTCATACAGAATCCAAAAGAGTTGTAGCTCTTTAGCTGTGTATGATGGATCATCGGTGCGATAATTATTGTTCCAGTTGACAAAGAGCCCCCATTGGTCAAAGGTTTTTCTTTGGGTCTCAAGAGCTGAAGCTGCCACTGCTCGAGCTGAAATAGATGTCTCTTATCAGGCAGCAGCCAATGAGGGCGGCACTGCTGAAAAGGAGCAGAAGTATTTTCAAAGTGAGGCAGAGTGGATTCCAGCGTGGATTGAAAAATGAAGGTCAGCCTTTAATCACATGAACATGGGTGGATGCATGGAGGAGGAAGAAGAAAATCCAATTGGTTTGGCTAACATAGTCTTGCATCAGGAACCGAAGGACTAGAAGCTACCTTGGAGTGCGTGAAGAGGAGCTGAGTGAGGAGAAGGCGACAAGATAGATAAATTAGGATGGTCGGAAAGAGGCAGAACAATAGTCGAGGGTGGGTAACGGAGGAATTATGGAATTATGAACTAGCAAAGACCGAAAGATTCACTCAAGGCTAGTGTGAGAGGATGGAAGTTTAAGGTTCAAAATAGATAAAGGAAGAGAGGATATAAAGAATTACTCACAATTCTTATTTCTGTAAAGTCATATTTTAAAGTAATATTTATTGATTCTAATCTTAAACATAATTACTGTAGTTTTTAAAGACATTCCGAGGCAAGCCATTCCAAGTTTTTCTTTTTATAAGAAAAGAAATTAAGCCATTGCAATGTTAAATCTTTTGTTTACTAGTTTGAAAGCATTAGTTCTAGTTGCCACTCAGTTCTCTAGCTCACATATGAGTCAGAATATGTGAACTTACTCTATTATTTTTAAAGGCTTCAATAAGTTGGCCACTAGACATCAATATTTCAGTGAAAGTAAATTGATGGTTTTTTGTTCATAGTGCCTATCTGTGACTGCCTACAAGAGCATATGTAAGTACCTACAAGAGCATATGTGACTGCCTACAAGAGCATATGTGACTGCCTACAAGCGCATATGTGACTGCCCACAAGCGCATATGTGAGTGCCTACAAGAGCATATGTGACTGCCTACAAGAGCATATGTGACTGCCTACAAGAGCATATGTGACTGCCTACAAGAGCATATTTGACTGCCTACAAGAGCATATGTCACTGTACTTAATTTCAAGCCTAATACTAGGCTAAGTTAGAATCAAATAAGTAAAAAACACCAAACCCCCCCCAAAAACAAGAAAAAGAAAGCAATAAGAGGAAAGAAGGCTCCATCATCGGTAGGAGGACCACTTCCCCTCAGTGCAGGATGATGCGACCAGCACTAAAGATAATCCAATAAAATAGAAGGCCAACTTCCTCTAAAAAGTCAGATAGTCCACAAGTCTGTGTAGACGAATCCATCACAAGTAAAAGAGATAAGCGATAGCGACCCTGCTCATTGCAGTAACAGGACAGATAACCTGCACAAAGTTCACCCAGACTGGGGCATTTAATAATGTGCCAAACAGTCTGGGGGACAACACAGTCATTGCAATAAAGTACAAGTGAGCGCACCATCAAATGGCAGTGCATCCCGCGAGTGTGTTTAATTCTAAGACGACAGAAAGCGACGTGAAGCTGTCGCGGCATTGGGGGTAAGTACATAGGAACAGCACAGCACAATGGCATGCAACTTTAAGTTACCCTGAGCATCTCCCATCTTCTTTGCCACGCAACCTGGAGGACTGACCTGATTCCTCCCATGTAGTCTGAGTGAGGAAGAGCAAAACGCTGGTCTGTTTGACCAGTCTTCACAGACTCTTTAGCGCCATCATTCCTCCAATTCGCAAGAAGATAATCTTGACATCCACCTGGCTCATGGTAACTGTGGCGTCATGAATACTGCAAACCATGGTGTGTAGGGATTGCAATACCCAAGAACACTCAGAGCGCTATTTGTCACTAAAGATCAAAATCCAGTCTACAAACTGGGCACAACGCGTATCTCCTGTACTGAGCAGTGTATTGCAACAAGCATGACACAAGGTGAGGTCCAAAAAATGCTGAATGCCTTACTCCTGATACTGTGGAAGCTTTGGGAGCAGAGGAGAGTGGTGGGTTCGCACAGTTTCCTTGGTCTTGTTTTTGACCAACCCCTCACCTGGGAGGATCATATTTGCAGCCTTAGGGTTTCTTGTATGCGCGCAATAGACATCCTTCATTCCATGATGTTCAGTATCTGAGGGGTTGATAGGGCTACAGCCTTGCTTTTATATCGATCCTTCATTCTTTCAAGTTTGACTATGGATGCGAGTTTTATGCATCCGCAGCCAAGCGTGTCTTGTGGAAAGTGGACTCGATCCACTACACCAGTCTCCACCATTGACAGCCTACTTGTTGATGCTGGGGACTCGGGGAGATGCCACTCACTCTGCGCCGTGCATAATTCACTTGTACGTGCGAGCCTGGTGCCTCCCTCAGTCACCAACTGCTCTCACTGCATCCTTAGCTGATCTTGACGGTGCTTATGCCACCGAGAGACACCAGTCATACCCTAAGTCTTTTGCTTTTAGGGCTAGAAAACTCCTTTGAGAGCTCAGTCTAGCTTTCATGATGGTGGCGTCTCTGGTTCTGTCCAGGACACCACCCTGAAGAGGGTGGAGAATGAACCCGCCTCTCTCCATCGTGGGAAGGACTTGGCTGTCAAAGGGGCACCAGTCAGGTTACGAGGTCTCTCCTTTTCTTATGAGTGCTCAGAGGCTAGTGGGTTTGACCTCATGGAAGATCATACCATCTGGGGCTGAATCACCTCTGAGACTATGTCCATCTCAGGGGGGCCTCAATGTCACCATCCCACCCAAAGATTTCTTCATTATTCATTACCATATAGGAAACATGTTTCAACACAGGTCACAATTCTCTTCAAAAAGAATACCAATTTCCGATCTTTTAATCTCTATTGCCATGAGATAATGTGATACAGTGGCTGCTGAAGTCCTAAAGTCTTCAGCAAGTGCTCAAACTGTTTTTTATCATTAAGAACAGGTTTTGATCTCCTTTGAAGCTCAACATTGGTGCTTATGTTTCCAGACCTAATTTATTCAACAAACACTTAAACAGTTTTCACTTTAGTGATGTTCACTCAAAATACTTTGTTGATGTTAGCAGCAGCTTGAACAGCAGCATGTAACAATTTGAATTTGCACTAAAAAAAATACTCTAATTTCTAGGGTAGATACAATTGCTGTTGAAAGGGATAAAGCACTAAAAAAACATTCACTTGCACTCTGTTTACATTGCCCAGCACTAGAAAGTCTTACTTGAGACAAGTATTGTAAGAAGTTGCATATGCAATCGTTTTATGAGCCATGTTATATAGAGACACAAAACTTGCCTTTCAATCTAATCTCTAAAGAATTGAGATCATCCAATTGAGTGTCCCTTGAGCCTTTTCCTTTCTTTTTGGCCATCTGCTTCAATGCCTCAAGTTCAATGGGTAGACCATGGCAGTCCCATCCGGGAATGAAGCTAACCTTATGGCCTTTTATGTACTTATGGCGTACAATAGCATCTTTTAAGATCTGTGAGAAAGAGCCAAGAAATCAATTTTATATGCATTCAAGATGCTGTCAATTTAAAACAAAAAATAAGGGGGATGATTCTGAATTAATCTCTTTACTAAACATGACTCCTCATTAATTAGAAACTCATAAGGAAGAGTTATGTAATAATACATGTAAGCTTTCTTTCACTCACTATAAAAAAAAGGTTTTCACCAAATACCCAAGGCAAGTCCAACTGTACTATTACTGACCACCAATTATACATGAAGGCATTTTTTAAGGTTTTGATAAATTTCTCTTTAAAACGATGCAATCAACTACATACAAATTAAGTTACATTGTAGTTTTAATTTTGACAATCATATGAAGAACATTACAGAGCCAATATTTATTAAATTATTGAGGGAATTAATAATGAATTGGATTCAGACATTGGGAATAATAACATCTTTGTAATTCCAGGGCATCTTAAAAAAAAACCTAACTAATGAGGCCATTTTCATTCAGTAAATAATGATGGGTTGTATTTTTCCCGATTTTACAATCTCATTATAGGAACAACCAACACAGGCATCAGTACTTTCACAGCCAATACTTTTAGTTTATACCTAAAGAGATAAACATATAGGTACCCATATATAACAAATTTGTCTACTGGAGAAAGAGAAAAAGAAAATGGATAAAGTGAACAGAGTTAATAAAAGGTTAAGAATAGCCAAAGAATTTAGTGATCCTCCCCAAACATCAATATTTGATGTATTCATGGAGAAGATTGGTCAAAGAGGACAAGCATATATAACAAACCTCCCCTCTTACATAGATGCACAAACATGGAAAAGATTTTCACCCAACACAAACCAATTTTGCTAAGTTTGAATGAGTTGACATGATATTCAACATGAAGATCAGACTCCCCTTGCTCTTACCTTATTTAAGACATGTCCCATATGCAGCTTTCCATTTGCATAAGGTGGTCCATCATGCAGAATATACTGAGGTGCATTTCTCTTCTCCTGGATATCATACAAGTCTCCAAAGTTGGCTATCTAAGGAAGCAAAAGATATATTACTATTTTTTTGTTCCGGTTACTCTGTAGTTAGTTTTTGGAACTGGAATGGGTACCTTTACAGTTTCAACTTACAAGGTTAGGCCAGGATGCAGTGCCATAAAACTTCCATACTATTGTAGCTTGGAACACAACAGAGTCAAGTCAGCTACGAGGGGCAGTCAATAAGTTTTGCGAATTGGTAGGGCAAAACAGAGGAAGGGAGATGGCTGTTTATGGGGGTGTTAGGACAAGCTATGACAAGTCAGAACCTGCAGCCGCTCGCTCCTGCCTCGTCTATTTAAGAAGCAGTAGCTGATCGCAGATCATCAGTTACAATTTTTTTCAATGGAGAAGGTTGAGCACCGCGCAATGATCAAATTTTTAACCAAGGAAGGCAAGAATGCATGGTTGCAGTGTATGCCGACACCGCCCCTTCCTATGCAACCATTGCTCGCTAGAATAGGGAGTTCCACCATGGTCGTGAGTCCCTTGAAGATGACCCCCGTCCAGGACGCCCGTCAGACGTGACCAACGAGGACAATGTGGCCTGTGTGGAGAGGATGATCCTCGAAAATCGACGGATGAAAGTCGAAGAAATTGAGCGAGAACTTGGTACATCACATGGAAGTGTTATCAACATCATCCGCGACAATTTGGCCATGACCAAGGTCTCTGACAGTTGGGTCCCTAGAAACCTCACGCCCCATGATCGACTTCAACATTGTCAAAGTCCACAAGGCCAGAGTTGCACAAGATGCCCTGCGTGAGTGCGGATTCAAGGAGGTCAACCATCCCCCCCCTACAGTCCAGATCTGGCCTTTAGCGACTACTTTTTATTCCGCCAGCTCAAGGCTGCACTGCTTGTACGCTGGTTTGGGGATGATGAAGATGACTAGCTCGCCGTCCAGGAGTGAATTGAACCGCAGTCAGGAGATTTCTGGTTGTCGGGAATTCAAAGCCTCAGGGACAAGTGGCGCAAGTGCATTGAAGTCGAGGGTAGTTATATTGAAAAATAATAAAACACTTTTCCTCATGTCTCGTTTCCTTATATCTGAATTGCAAAACTTATTGACCGCCCCTCGTATAACTAATTTAGCATCATTTACACCCTTATACAGGGTGTACCTTAAGTCTGGACATAGGCAAAAATGCATATTTCTCCCTCAAAAATTTGAACTACATTTTATTCAATTGAAATATTAATGAACAGCATCTTTAATGTGATTTCTATCATTTGTGATGCAAAGCTCAATATGCTTTGCAAGATTCGCCCAATGAAATATTAACGCCAAATTCCTGTCAATTTGAGCACAATCATTTATGATGCGGTTCCCTTAAGTGTCTCCCATCTTTACTTTTAATTGAGTACACCTTCTCTTTTAGCATACCCCAGAAAGAGAAGTCAAGGGTAGGAGGGGAGGGGGGGCAAGGTGTGGTGAACAAGACCATTGCGATATTTCTTATGTACCGAGACCTTAGGGTCACCTTCTATATCCTAATAGGGTTGTTCACTCTCATTGTTAAGATGCCTCCTCCACCCCACAGCCACTTTAAATAATACCTCCATTAATTAATCTGACTTGTATCGCCTCATAACCATCCATTTTTACCTCTTTGCCTACACCCTCAGTAATCATTCCTACACTCAGTCTTTGAACTCTCATTATCCTAGATGTAGATAAAACACTGGATTTGCATGTCTAGGTACAGGGTTTAATACCAGGAGAGAGTTGACACTAAAATGTGTCAGCGCTGCAGAGAGCTCTAACCACCTATGTATGTCACCCCACACAGCCAATCAAAACACTTTCAAGACTACCATTAAGTCGCTAACCATACCCGATGTGAGTTAAATTTGCTAATAATGGTAAGGAGCATTTTCTCTGATAACCAGAAAAGAAGAAAAGAGTGAGGATAAGTGGACTTATGGCAGGAAATGGCCAGCAAGTTCCATGACCTAATCCCACTCATCAAATGCATTATTCAGGAATTAGTTCTGAGCCATGTCTCTACCCATTTCATGAATGGTTTCAGACAGCATTTGGTTGCCTTCTGGGATGCACAGTAGTCAACAATATGGTGTTCTTGCTTCATACTACAAAGAAAAAGACTAGTAAAATGTGTCTGTGAAGGAAGACTTTGCATATATCATTTTCCAGCTGGAGCAGAGCCTCCAAAATGGAGTGGAACTTGCAAGAGCTGCAGTACGGGAGACAGATTGCTTCCACTGTCCAGGAAATAAGCTAACCTAAAAGTTACCAATCTCTCCATCAACATCAACTTCCACATGGTTATCACCTATAACCATATTGGATTCAAATTTGCAACAACTAAAGTTCAGGACCGAATAGAGCACTTGAGCAATCAAAAGGCAAAGCTAGAGACTGCTAGTAGAAACTAGGAGGAGACTTTGGGTTTGTGATGGAGGCATGCTTGGTCTGGTAACTGGAGGATGAGCCACTTAGGCAGAGAAACTGCCTTCTCCACTGCACTCCATGGCCTCCTTGCTCCTCTCCAGAGAGAGAGAGAGATCATGCATGAAAAAAACAGCACCCTTTTCCTTCTCTCTCCCATTTGTCCGCATTCCTGGCATCAACTGAGTGACAGCAGAAATAGGTGATAAAATATCAAGTCTCCGAAATACTTTGTTGCCTATTGCTCTGAATAATGGAATTGGAGCATAGTTGTGTATCTTGTAATTTATATAATTTCAAATAGTCATATTCCTTTAAATAAATGCTACTTCATTTCTAAATTTTAGTTTGTTTGGTGAATTTGTCTGCATTTTTTTTTTAATTGGTCACTGTATATATTTATAAATTTCTCTTGTATTATTTTTGGGGGGGGTATATTTTTATTTAAGATATTAAAAAAAGTTGTGTCTCTGATTCCTTCCAATCAGCCATCATTGCCCTCAAAGCCCCTGAAACTCATGCGACACTTATTGTACCGCCACAGCATAAATTCATCCACATTTGGGGCACTTACTTCCAGCTCATTGATCAAGTCAGCAAGGGCCTGATTCATGGGAGTCATTGTCTAATTCCTCCAGAGGGGGGTCAATCATGTAGGAGGGGATCCCTTTTACTGGTTAAAAAGGTGCCTCAACCTTCCAAGGACATAAGGAAGATAAGGCTGTGCTTGGAGGCAGCTCTCCATATATTTCCAAACACTTCCTATTTCCTTCTGTTGCCACCATAATAGCAAAAATAAATAAAGAGATGCATGAAAGAAAAATACTATGAGTTGGGAGTTTAAGGAAAAAGTGCCTGTAGGATCAGAACATTCAGAATGTGATCATTTATAATTACTCTGCCTGCGGATTCAAGCTAAGATGGTCCTTGATAACCCAACCCACTGTAATGGTGACTTTGTCCTGGGGCTTTGAACCATAAAACATGGCAGTGTAGCTACCTTATATATGCACTGGAAATGATGAACAGTCAGTGACCCAGCACACCCTGTACCTAATACCTCTCCTAGCCACTGAGCTTTCAGCCTTAACAGTATATCCTACTGCTGAGTTAGGTTATGGTAAGAGGACTAAACTTTACCATTTATAATTTCACTAAATAATTTATTACACATGTTAAAAAATCAATACCTAGAAGAGAGCATGAGTAGCTTTATCACTTGGTTAGTTGTTCAATACTTCATCAAATGAATACTTTTAAATTTTTGTTCATACCATTGCAAAATATTGTGGTTTTCAATTTCAATTATTAAGGAGAAACTCATCATTATTACACAATGAACTATATCATTTATACTAAATTAAGCCACCATAAAACTCCAGTTTCAATTATGGTTTTGCATATTTGTAAAAATTATCAACAATGAAATTAATTTCTAAAAAAAAATATCTATAATAGTGAAGGATCTGGTAGTGTATTGTTATTTTCCATGAAATTGATTACAGTAAACCCTTGATATAACAAACTATATGGGGCGGGGGTTTGTTCATTAAAGTTGAAAGTTCGTTAAACCTGATGGGCATTAAAAGCAATGGAAATAACGAACCCAGTTCATTATGGATATGTAATACGTATGTATTTAATAATAAAGTTAAGTGGACTACACAACATAGTATTGATATGAACCTTGCACTGTAAGAGAAATGTGACACACCAACACTCACTCAGGCTGGTCGTAACTCTTGCCTGTTAAACCCGATGGAGTTCGGCCAGGAAATTTGGTTTGTTACATCCGAAATTCGTTATATCGAGGGTTTACTGTATTTTCACTCTGAAATGCTGTTTTTGAGATATCTGAGGTCTGAAATTAACCAATTTGCACATCTTTATAAAACTGCTTCACCTCCGTTTCTTTCTTCAGCCCCTATCTGGGCTTAGTCAGTGAACAAACTTTCCACAATACTATGAGTATTCTTCCTGTCCCACATACAAGGAAAGGCTTATAATATACTATAGTCTAGCTGTAAACTTGGTAATTATTTCTATTAATATGAGATAACTGTTTCAATATCTTAAAAAGCTTTAGTTTTACTATTTTCATAGTTTATTACTTAGTAGAATTTGAAAACAAATATTAATAAATGTGAAAATTTTGATCCACCTTGTAATGTTTGACTGGCATTTTGAAATTTAAATTTATTTATTCCATATTAATCCAATGTACAATATAAATATATTACATTTTATATCTTAATGATAAGTTACAATAAGTACTTTATACATATATATATATATATATATATATATATATATATATATATATATATATACAAAGATTAGTTATGGGCCCAAAATAAGTCAGTGACTTTCATACATAGTACAAATTAATTTAGTATAAACAATTTGAAAATAAAAATATTTACTTACATTTTTAATATTTTTCTCATTTTCAATCCTTTGTTTCTTAACTGGATTTCTAGAAAAGGAGGTTGATGGAAATAGGATTGTATGCTTGTATTTTTGTGGCTTTTTACCTTTTTTAGAATCATTTTCAGAAACATTTGAGAAATATTTTATACAAGTAAGAGAATTCAGTTGAGCTTTACGGATCCTAAGAATGTTATAATATTGGAAACAAATTTGGGGTATGCCTTTGTTAGGAAGGAAAATGGGGCAATATTTCATAATTTCTTCTTATCATATCTGAAAAATAAACCATTTACGTTACTTACAGCTCTTATGGTCAACCTACTTTAATCCAACCATCACCCAAGGGCCTTTATAAGTCCTCAATTCAGTGCTACGTAATCGCCCGAGGGCCTTTCACATATAGACTCGTATTTGCCCTGATAATTATGATAATTTGTCAAAAAAAATTCAAACTCTTATATTAGTGATTAAGCATCTAATTAAAACACATAAATGGCTTAGGTCAGTCCTTCTTTGTTTGTGAACCGAGATTTATGAATGAGAGTGACTTGACTCCATTCCTAGGCCTCACCACAACATGACCGAGAAAAGAGGCTGATTTATTACTCACATCCAATTAAAATGAGGAAATAGCTTAAGTTAGTATGTTGTAGTAGTTTGGTTGTCCGCCTCCCCTCCCCTATGTCTAATCTCTTTCTTCTTTTGCAGAATGTGTGTGGGTGTGGATCGTGTGATCACCGTCTTTACTTTGTGTGGGGGGACTCGATGGATCTCTATCGTGCTCCCCCATTCATCTCCTGTTTTCTTTTTAGGCGGATTCTTTCAGCATATATTTTTAGTTAGAAAGTATAGGTAAAAGTTTGAAAGTCATTAGTTGTGACTGAAGAAGGAAGAACCGCCTGGACGGAGGATAGGTGAGTGAAGATTGTGTGAGAGTGGATATGGTTGAATGAGTTAGGAGTAAAGATGTTTGAGTGTGGCAGTGAATAGGTGACTGAATGTGCCTTCTCTTTTCCAGTTCCGTGGTACCGATTGTCGCCGACATCTGGCTTTTGGATACGGCTGAAGCCAATCTTGACTCGTGTGGCAGAAAAGGGACGCATTGATTGGGGCCTGAGCCCTCGCACTTTCCGCTCTGACTAGAGCCACCACTTCCTCATCCTTGAGTGCAAATCATTCGCCTTGGCTGAAGTGAACTTCCAGTCCCTTAAGAAAAGGGAACCTCTCTTCCCTCAAGAAAGCGGGCCCGCCTCCCTTTCCCTCCCCCTCCCCCCTCCCATACCGGTAATAGTGCTCCCAGAGCTGAAGAAAGTAGAACAGACTCACATGGTGGCACTGGGCAATCTGTTTGTGAAGCCCTAAACATTTCCTATTTGCGTGTGTGTGGCCAGGGTATAGTTGTAAGGCCCACTATATATCTATATATATATAAATATCTTTGGTTGTGGTTTAAGATAGATAATATTTTGGAAATTGGGTAATTTACATTTTTGTTTTTTGGGGTTGTGGTTAATTTCTTTTTGTGTGTAAATTAAATTTAGAAAATACTCTCTCTCCTCAATACCCTCTTCTTGAACCACCGAGCGGACCTTGTCAGGGCGGCGGGAATCTTTGGCCAGGGAATCGCGATCCCGCCGCTACATATTTTTGGCGCCCGAATAGGGACTGCCCGGTGGTTTGAGGAAGGAGAGGAGTGAGAGCCTGTGTTTTTTGTCCCTAATGGAGGAGGAACAGATTGGGACCATGGAGTTGGAGATGAGAAGACTAAATGAGTTAGTGCGGCAGAAAGACAGAGAAAATGCGCATTTGAGGGAAGAGAATGATAGTTTGAAAAGGAAAATGAGGGAGATGGAAGTGAGAATGGAAGAGAGGATTAAAGACAGTGAGGTGCGAATGGAGGAAAGATTGATGCGAATGCTGAATGAGAAAATGGGAGAATCAGGTGCAATTGGTGGGGGTGTGGCCTCGACTCCACTTGGAATTGACATGACTGATAAAAAGGGATTGACAGGCATAAAGGAACCCCTGCAAATGACTAGGCATCGAAAAAAGAAGACCCCAAAGACTAGATGCCCAGACCGACAGGAAAGGACCCGACTGGCTAGTATTGACTCCTTATATTTCAGCTCGAATGAAGGCATGAGTGAAAGTGGGAGAGAAGTGAGTGATAGTGAAAGTGATGCTGAGGTTCATCGGAGTATACTGATCAGAGAAGTGCCAAAGTTAAGTAAGTTTAGAGTGGAAGGAGCAAAAGATGTGAAAGTGTTTTTGAAAGAGTATGAAAATTATTGTAAGGAAAAATTTGGAGAGAATAATAGGTTTTGGGTGAAAGAGTTGTGCGAGTTTCTGGATGGACGTATGAAGGATTTTTACCGGACGATTATGAGCGTGGGTGAGCCTAAGTGGGAGGTTATGAAAGAGAGAATAATAGAGCACTGTAAGAGGATGAAGACAAGTGTGAAGTATAAGAAAACAAATGGGTTTGAGGAAGCGAGAATGGGGAAGAATGAGGATGTGAATTCTTATGCGCATCGCTTAGAGTCCTTGGCACGAATGAGATTTGGAGATGACGGAATAAATGGGAATAAGGAGCTGATGAAGAAGTTTTTAAATACGGTTCCAAATGAAGTGAGTGAGTATGTGACGTATAAGAGGAAAGAGAAGATGAAATGGGCTGGTGAAAGATTGCTATGGAAGGATGTACTGGAGATGTTAGAGGACCGTGAATTTGAGGATTATGGAAGGGAGGAGGCCTCGATTCACACTGTGCGCAACTCAAGTATCAGTAAGTTGCCCCAGTTCCGGTCCTATCGGGATGCGCTGATAGAGAACCCGATCGATGTGATGACAAGATTTTTGGAAAATTATTACAGCGGGCAGAATGAACAACAGAGTGTGTATGTTGGCCGCCAACCGAGAGGGAGTAAAAGTAGGAGTGAGAGTCGGAATGGGTGGAGTAGGGTTCAGAATGGTCGGAATAGTGGTCGCACAAATGGTAGGAATGACAGTAGATCTAGAGTAAATGAGCCTAGGTGTCAGAGGTGCAAGAAAGTTGGGCATATGAGGGTTGACTGTCGCTGGTCACAAGGAAGTTGCTTTGGCTGTGGACAAATGGGGCACATGATAAAAGATTGTAGTCGTGCGAGGGAAAGAGCGTGTTATGGATGTGGAAGAATGGGCCACTTGGTACGAGATTGCAGGGAAGGTGGTCAAGTAAATATGAGTGGACCTAGAGTGTGTGGTAATTGTGGGCAGATAGGGCATTATGCCAGGATGTGTGCCAGTCCAAGAGCTACCTGTGGTAAATGCGGAATGGTAGGTCATGCAACAAGGTTGTGTAGGACTGGAGAAAGATGCATGAATGAAAGAATGGATGGGAATGATGCAAGTAATCGAGAGGATACGACTCAGAGAAACTAAGGAATGAGAGGGTTCCTTCTGGGGAATTCTCTAGAGTGCAAGTGATGAATGTGAGAGAAGGATTGTCAAATCGTGGAGTGAATTGGGGTCAGAGAGTGAATAGGTGTATGTGTGTTAAAATTAAGTGTGGAGAACGAGAAGTTAGTGCATTGATTGATACAGGATGTAAGGTGAATGTGGTGTACTATGAAGCATTTGTAGGAATGAAAGTAAGTGAAGTTAAGGATCGTGGATATCATTTGACTGGATTAGGTGAACAGGATGTGCCGATTGTTGCAAGGTTTAGAGAGAGTGTTTTGATTGCCGGTGTCCGGATGAATGAAGATGAATTTTGTGTTGTAGAAGGTGCAAACAAGAAGTATGACATGCTATTAGGTTATAAGTTTTTGAAAGCGAATGGTATTGTGATTCAACCTGATTTAGAGATGATTGAATGTAAGAAGGATGGAAGTATGAAGTGTCAATGGTATGTGAATCCAGATGGAAGTGTGAGAGTGAACATCATGAAAGGTCTGGAGGTATATGCGATTGAGAGTGTGCCTGTCAAGCAGAATGAAACATTGAGTGTAAGGATTGGATGGAATTCGGATGTTGAGATAAATGAGAATGATGGGAATATTTATGTCTTGGATGGTAGTGCTGCGAACTATCGATTAAGGCGAGTGGTGCATGTGTTTGATGGTATAATTGATATGAAAGATCTGCGTGTCTGCATACAAGTTTGGCCTGATCTGCGAAGGAAGAGTCTTAGAGGAGTGCAAGTGGGAGATAAATTGGGTGTGTTAAATACAGTGGTGAATATGGAGAATGATATGCATGTGGTGAACGCAAATGTGTTTTCCGTGAGTGTAACGTCGAATGTTTGGAAGTATGAAGATTTGATTGAGCAAGTGAAATTGGAAGAAAAGTTGAGTGAATGTGAGAAGCAAAAAGTTTACAGGATGTTGTGGAATAGGAGAGGTGCTTTGAGTCAAGGGGATGAGGACTTTGGCAACGCTCGCTTGCCTGAGTTCAAAATAATTTTGAGTGACGATATGCCAATATATCAAAGGCCTCGTCATTTCCCTGCCCCTGTGGCTCAAGAGATTGAGGAACAGTGTGAGGAATTAGAGAGAATTGGCGTGATTGAGCCGAGTGTGAGTGCCTGGAATAGTCCGATTGTACCTGTACGAAAGCCAGATGGACGTTTGCGACTGTGTATTGACTATAGAAGAGTGAATGAACGAACGTTGAAAGACAAGTTTCCTATGAGTGTTGTGTCTGAATGTGTGTACAGTATGTATGGAATGAAAGTGTTTTCTAAGATGGATCTGGTACGTGGATACTACCAGATGCCTGTGGCTGAAGAGAGTAGACCTATTACGGCGTTCTCTACCTCAAAGCGCCATTATCAGTTTAGAAACCTGAGCTTTGGGTTGGCGAATGCCCCAGCTGCTTTTCAGCGTGCTATGAATGTAGAGTTGAGTGGTTTTCCGTGTAAGAATGTACGAGTGTTTTTGGATGATATTTTGGTGATGAGTGAGAACATGGAAGAACATATGACCTTGGTGAATGATGTTTTAAGAAAGTTGGAAGAGGTTGGTGTCAAAGTGAAGTTGTCTAAATGTGTATGGTTTGCTAGTGAAGTTGAGTTTTTAGGACATAAGGTGAGTGCGGTTGGATTGCGTAAATCGGAGAAGTTCGTGGGAAAGGTTAGGAATTTTCCTAAGCCTACCACAGTGAGAGAGTTGCGTGGATTTCTTGGTTTAGTTGAGTTTGGAAGAAAGTTTATGAAAGATTGTTCAGGTGTAATGAAACCGTTGAGTGTATGGACTGGGAAAAAGAAGAGTACTGTGATTAAGTGGAATGACTCTATGAATGCAGCGTTTGAAAAGTTAAAAGCGGAAGTTGCAAAAGATGTGGAACTTGCGTATCCAGCATATGGAACGAATGCAGGAATGCTTGAAGTGTATACGGATGCAAGTGGTCATTCGATGGGTGGATGTTTGATGCAAGATCAAGTTGTGAATGGGGTTGAAAGAAAGCGAGTAATTGCGTATGTTTCCAAGGCATTTAGTGTGGCAGAGCGTGCATATTCAACGATTGAAAGAGAGCTGGCTGCGTTAAGATTCTGTCTCAAGTCGTTACGACCATTTCTGTATGGAGTACGGTTTGTAGTGAGAACAGATCACCAGCCACTAGTGTATTTGCAGCGTATGAGGTTAGTTGATAGTAGGCTTGCAAGGACGATAGAGGATTTGAGTGATTTTGATTTTGTGGTTGAGTATTTGCCAGGTGAAAGGAATGTGATTGCTGATTTGATGTCACGTTTGCCTTGTAGTTTGAATGAGAGTGAGGTTGTAAGCATAAATCCTGAGTATTTGCCAGCAGGTGTAGTTGTTGGAAGAAAATGTAAGGGTGGAGGTGATTCTATGTTCGAAAGTGTGTTGTATGGTTTACGAGACTTGGTGAAAGATGGATTGCTTGAAAAGGTGCCAGAAAGTGTGAATGCATTACGAAAGGTGGTTATGGAAGAAGCGTGTAAGAGACCAGAGCAATTGGGAATGGAAAATTCAAGTAGGTTAAGAAAAGAGTTGAGAAGTATGTGTATGCCAGGAGTGATGATGTTTCAGGAAGTGTTAGCGATAGTGAGTAAGCTGTTTGGTGTGAGAGTATATGTGCATTATGGTGTGGAGAAGCCAGTGATGTATCGTGGTAAAGGTGTAGACCGAGTAAATGGGTGTGAGTTGCATCTGCAATGTTTGAGTGGTGTGCATTATAATTGGCTGATTGAGAAGAAGAATTATGTAAGAAGAGAGATTGACTACGTTTGCGAAGGAATTGTTCCTGTTAGTGAAGATGAAGGTTTGGATGCTGCAGAAGTGTTTGTGGAACAGACCGAAGTGTTGAATATAATGTGTGAACATGGACTTGAAGAGAGAGTGCAAGTTACCTTGACTATGAATGGGAAGAGCTATTGTGGAATGATTGACACAGGTGCGCAAATTTCCTTGGTGAATGCAAAAGTTGTGCGTGATGTTGATAATATGAGTTGGAATGTTTCTAGAAAAGGTGTGACAGTTTCGATAAGTGGACTCGGAAGTGGACGTATTATGGCATGGGAGGAAGTGAGTTTGTCTGTAAGCATGGGGAAGTTGAATGATATATTGCATGAATTTGTTGTGCTAAGTGAGAATGAATTACCTTATTGTTTTCTGTTTGGGATTGATTTTCTGCGTAAGAATAGGATTTCAGTGGATGTATGTAATGAATGTTTAGTGAAAGATGGTGTAACAGTTGGGAAGTTGCAGAGTGAGCTTGTAGGCTCAACTGGATTTGTAGGAGTGGCAGGTGTCAATTTGAGTGAAGAGCTGTTGACTGCTGAAGATATAGAGAGCATGCAAGAGTCATGTCCGATGGTGCGTGAATTGAAAGATAGCGTGATGACCAGTGTTCCTGTGAATGAATGGAGTTGCATATTAAGAGAGTTTAGAAGGTTTGCTGGAAAGTTTGTAGTGTGCAAGGGTTTAGTGTATTTTGTTCAATGTATAGATGACGAGGATGTATATATTCCGGTGTTTTCCGTGTGTGGCACGATTGGAATGGTGAAGATTGTGCATGATAGGTTTGGACATATGGGTAAGAATAAATTGTGGGAATGTATGAAAGGATGTATATTTAGTCCCTTTTTGAGAAAGATTTGCGTGGACGTAGCGACTACGTGTGAAGTGTGCCAGAAGAGAAAGTATCAGAGAGTGTATGCCGCCCCACCTGTATTAAAGTTGAGTGTGAATGAACCCTTTGAAATGGTAGCGATCGATTGCGTGTCTTTTCCGAGGACTGCAAGAGGGTATGTAGGGATGATTGTGATGGTGGATCATAAGAGCAAATTTGCGTATGCTGCACCTGTGACAAATAAATCTTCATTGACTGTTGCTAGAGAAGTGAGTGAGAGAATGTTGCCCATGTGCATGTGTAAGCCTGTGCGAATGTTGAGTGACAATGGACCTGAGTTTGTGGGACGTGCTTTTGAGGAGATGTTGAGTGAATGGGGAATAGATCATGTGCGAACGACGCCGTATATGCCTAGTGCAAATGGTTTGGCTGAAAGGACGATAAGAACTTTGAGTGAGATGTTACGATTGATGGTGAAAGATGGGAAAGAATGGGATGAATGTTTGGGAAGAGTGCTTTGGGCGTATAACATGACAGTACATAAGGCGATTGGAATGTCACCATGTAAGTATTTGATGAACTTTGAACGAATGATTAGGCCACATATGGGACTTAGTGAGAAGGATCGTGAGTTGTGGAGAAAAGGGAATGAAAGGTTTGAAAGTTTTTCTGTGGGTGATAAAGTACTAAAGGAGATTGAGACAAAAGGTAGACTGAATGTGGATAAGTTGAAAGAGAAATTTGAAGGTCCATTTGTAGTAAGAAAGGTTTGGTCAAATGGGGTAAGTTATGTGATAGTTCGTGAAAGAGAGGATGGAAGTTTGGATGAACGTAGAGCGCATCAAGGTCAGTTGCGAAAGTGGCGTGAACCTCCTGAATATTTGGTGCAACATCCGGTGAATGAATATCTGTCTGAAAGAATGGAAGACTGTGAAATGGTGGATGATATAGCTAGTGTTTTAGAGGGGAAGCAGTTAGTGTTAGTTGAACATCGAAGGGGGAAGCGTAAGAGTAAACGGTTGAGAAAGGATGAATGGATGGAACAGTTTGGTGAGAGTGATGTGAGAGAGTTTTCTGGGTTTGTGCAAGATCGAGATGGAGTATATGATAGAACGTACAGTATTTGTAAGTTTCCGTTGAATGAGTCTGAGTCTATGCTAGAGAGTATAAATGGGATAAGTGCGAAATTGGAACAAGAGTCGATAAATGCTATGAAAGAATGGGAAGGTTTGATGGATGTAGTAGAGAGGTTAGTTGAGGATTTGAGTGGGATTGGTCAGGGAATGTCGGATGTGTGTGTGGATGAAGTACATAGAGAAGGGGCCATGGACAGACATGAGGAGACATTACGACAGATGACAGAGACAGTTGATGGACCTGTGACTAGGAGGAGAGGCAGAGTGAAAGAGTATGACTGGGTGATGTCGAAAGCATTGTGAATGAATGAAGATGGGGATTGAGACATGGTGAGGTGAGGCGAATTTAGCTGGGAGGGATGTAGTAGTTTGGTTGTCCGCCTCCCCTCCCCTATGTCTAATCTCTTTCTTCTTTTGCAGAATGTGTGTGGGTGTGGATCGTGTGATCACCGTCTTTACTTTGTGTGGGGGGACTCGATGGATCTCTATCGTGCTCCCCCATTCATCTCCTGTTTTCTTTTTAGGCGGATTCTTTCAGCATATATTTTTAGTTAGAAAGTATAGGTAAAAGTTTGAAAGTCATTAGTTGTGACTGAAGAAGGAAGAACCGCCTGGACGGAGGATAGGTGAGTGAAGATTGTGTGAGAGTGGATATGGTTGAATGAGTTAGGAGTAAAGATGTTTGAGTGTGGCAGTGAATAGGTGACTGAATGTGCCTTCTCTTTTCCAGTTCCGTGGTACCGATTGTCGCCGACATCTGGCTTTTGGATACGGCTGAAGCCAATCTTGACTCGTGTGGCAGAAAAGGGACGCATTGATTGGGGCCTGAGCCCTCGCACTTTCCGCTCTGACTAGAGCCACCACTTCCTCATCCTTGAGTGCAAATCATTCGCCTTGGCTGAAGTGAACTTCCAGTCCCTTAAGAAAAGGGAACCTCTCTTCCCTCAAGAAAGCGGGCCCGCCTCCCTTTCCCTCCCCCTCCCCCCTCCCATACCGGTAATAGTGCTCCCAGAGCTGAAGAAAGTAGAACAGACTCACATGGTGGCACTGGGCAATCTGTTTGTGAAGCCCTAAACATTTCCTATTTGCGTGTGTGTGGCCAGGGTATAGTTGTAAGGCCCACTATATATCTATATATATATAAATATCTTTGGTTGTGGTTTAAGATAGATAATATTTTGGAAATTGGGTAATTTACATTTTTGTTTTTTGGGGTTGTGGTTAATTTCTTTTTGTGTGTAAATTAAATTTAGAAAATACTCTCTCTCCTCAATACCCTCTTCTTGAACCACCGAGCGGACCTTGTCAGGGCGGCGGGAATCTTTGGCCAGGGAATCGCGATCCCGCCGCTACAATGTTATTGAAAGCACACAAACCAGCAAGCCTATTTTGTCTGGAAAATACAGCTTTATAGGTCAAAAATAGGCCCTGAGCAAATTTTCATAAAATTTAAGATATAAAATAGTCTCCCATGAATGGCAGCACTGTTTTCTAGAAATAGAAATAGATTTTAAAGCGTAACTGATTTAAAAAGCATAAAACAACCATGAGTATTGATGAAAATTTATGTAAGAGCTAAGAATTATCAATCATAATTATAAATAGGTAGGTTATTAATAATTTTTTAATAATATCAATAGAATAATTATTTTCAATTAAAATGATATATTATTCGATTTATAAAAACGGAGTTAAGTATTTTATTTTAATTATTTTTGATAAAGTGTACCATTTGTAATTTCGCCCAAGGCAATTTCAAGCAAATTAATGGGGTGACTAAAGGGTTAAACCTTTAATTACTAATGTTAAAGTTATAGTTGATATTTCTTGAAGTGTATGGTATCTTTAATTTGGGGAGTAAAAAATTGGGATCTGTTGAACTGATCACTAATAGTAGTAGTGGTGGTTCGCAAACCTGCCTGGATGTTAGAAAATATTTTTTCACTAACAGAGTGGTGGATTATTGGAATGGTTTGCCACCTGAGACTGTAGACGGCCCGAACTTGAATGTTTTTGAGTGCAGATTGGATGATTATACGGAAATGGAGGGTTGATTCCTTACTTTTTGGTATGGGGATATGTTTCTTGACTCATTCCTGTGGATGCAGTTTCTTTTTATTATATATTTTGGGGGACTTTGATTTTGTTTTTGACAGACTCCTATGGAGGCTTTAAATTATATATTTTAGATGCATGATTAGACATAATCCTATGGATTGTTTAAATTTTATATTGTAGATGCATGATCTGACAAAATCCTATGGATGCATTATGTGGGTGGGATTTGATGGATACGAATGACCTTTGATAGGCCCTTGTGGCTTTTGGCATCCGTGAAATTATGTTAAGGTTATGAGGCAGATCCTGACTGGATAATGAAAGGCATAGAGGTCAGTATGACAATCACTGGTGAGTATGATGGAACCAGGGGCCTGTAGTATTTGGGAATAGGTGCCAGGAAGTATTATGCTTTGACACCAAACAGCATTCATGTGGAACCTTCATCACCCCGGGGCAGAGGGACCTATTTTGCATCAGAGGTAGGTGGATATAGATACCCATCAGCAGGATTCATTGGAACAGGATGTGTGTATGTGTGTGTGTTGTGCTGCAAAGCCAAGAGAGGAAAGAAAGCAGTGTTGTAATTGGCTGTGTGTGTGATGAGAAGTGTAAGATCTACCGACCCCTGCAGTGCCCTCTACCCACCCCCGCAGTGCCTGCACAGGGCTAAGCACAGCGCATCCACCAATTGGTAGCCACAGCTCTATGTCACTAAGTAATCAGAGTCTGTGAAGATACTTTATATAATGAACAGGATTAACAGAATAATATAAGCATTAACTTTGTAAAAGAAGTTAATTATGTAGTAAGTAAAACAAAATGGTTATTTTTTTTATTGAAAAAAGGAATAAAACTAGTGCAGCCTTCTTTTTCTTGGCCACATACCCAAATAAGAGGGAATTTCCTATATTTATACACCGTAGGGTTAACAATTTTTTTTAAAAAAGGCAAGAAAATAAAAGATAAAATAGGCCATCACTGGAGCAAAGACTGATGGAGAAATCTCATACAAATTTTCATCAATAGATGCTGAATAAGTTGGGGGAGGTTTAACTTAATTAGGGGGATAAAACAAGATTACATCCCCAAAAAACTTAAAAAGAATTTAGTAGAGATATTACCCTAATATAAAAAGATTTCCTTACAATTATTGAGCACTGAAATAAAGCTCAGTTGTAACATTTAAAAGAAATTGCATATATAGTTTTGGTTAACCTCAACTTTCGTACTCCTACTTACCTTGTTGCCCACAGGTTCTTTTCCATTACTCAGGAGTGAGACCAAGGCATGTGGCCTTTCTAAGAGGTCTCCTAGAATGGTTATATTGAAGGATCTTTTGAGAATGTGTTATTAATTGATCTCCAGGAGTGAATGACCTCTGCTCCCTCCAACTGCTTGGGAAATTAAAGGAGAAAGCTTTGATCCTACAGACTTCATTGTAGAGCCCCATCAAAATTACCACAATTAAATGCTTTCTGTGAGGCTGTCCTGAGGAGCCAGGTTAGAGTAGAGGGAGGGGGTGGCATTCTATGGGAATTTTATACCACCCCTCCCCTCCGCTAGTGGCCTAGGCAACAGCTAGGAAGTGGAAGTTCTGTTCTGAGAAACTCAGGTAATGGCAGGATAGAATGAGATACGCAGTGTCTTGGGGTTAATGTAGGTTGCAGCAGGGGTTAGGGGTATTCTATTTTTGTATCAGTGTATGGAGTTTGGGTGTCCTGTCCCTAGATAAGCCAGAGAAACTCTAGTTAACAAGACATAGTGGACTCAGATTGGTGAATATCAAGCAAAGGGGTTTGGAGGAGGGCAGTGTATGGATGGTTTTGAAGTGTTATATAGATTAAGTAGGCGGGTATGTTTTCTGTGCTTCCGGTTGTGAACTTGGGGAAGCTCTAAGGGGGTTGAAGTGGTTCACCCAGTGCCATTGGCAGGATTGGAAAATGAGGGGTGGCACATCCATTGCCTCACCATAGTCTTTGGGGTCCCCTGAGAAAAAGAGAGGGGATATGCTGGAGGCAACTACTCTCAAAAGGAGGTAAGTAAGAAGCCCCCAAAACCATAGGTAATGGAGAGATTATTATTATTATAATTGGTGCCTGTCTACTACGAGAGACCAGTTGCTAGCACTTAAACTGCTAAGGGCTATATCTAGGTAATGGAGAGAGATAAACTCCCTACCTGCTTGGATAATGTATGAAGATCTTGCAGTTCATCTACCTTCTGGACTCCTAGGTTTCTAAAAGCAACATTATGCCCCTTATACGTATTAATGCTTTATTTGTGAAATGTACATGTACCTATATTTTTGTGTGCTTATATAAGTGCATATTCATTATACCTATGTATTATTTTCTTTGTATACTTATGTTCTGTAATTGTTTATTTCAGTGAAATAAAGCCAAAGTTTAGAAGAAGCGCTTCTTTCTCCTTTGGGCTACTTCACTTTGCTCTCAAAAAGAATGGAAAAAATCGCATCTTCCATTTTATCTATCCTTATAAATTGAGATATATTTGCAATGACGCAATTATACTTATGCATTTAAAATGCAATGTTGTAGCTAACTAAGCTTTTCATCAAGATTTCGGAAGAAGCTCTTCTTACAGTCATAAGAGGATATCGTTTAAACCAGCCTTTCCAAGGAAAACAAAAGTTTACTATCAATTAGGTATTTTAATTGTTATCCTTGCTTTCAAAGAGAATGGAAAATTTTAGTGCCCAATTACAAGGTGGAGTAAAACAACAAGGAACCTCACAAATTTAGCACCCTATTGGCCCTATAAAATTTTGAAATGGGGGCATAAACCAAACACTTAAAATAATATGCCATTTATTGATAATTAATTAATGCAATGCAAACTGTATACTTGTAAATAATGCTAAGCCACTAGTTAATAATTAATGTATCAATGCAAAGCAAAATGTATAATTATAAATAATGCAAAATGACTGTGCTCTCACACTAACACACAAACATCCACACACGCATTAGAAAGCAGGTGCAAGCCGACGGTTTACGCTGCAGCAATAAGGAAGACAAATGAAACAGCTCTTCATACAAGTAATGAATTTGATACAGAGGAAGTCTCACCCACCAGCTTTGACATGGAGCATGAGATGAAATTTTATGTTGCTACAAACTAGTAACTCAGCAATTTCACTTGCCTGAAATCAAAAGGCAGCCATAAGACCAAAAATAAACCTCCAAAACTGCCATTTTCAGGGGAAACTCCATAAGACCTACACCAAGTTTTTTGTAGTAAAAACAGTACTAATGGTGTTTTGGGACATTCTAATTATCATTTACAACTTTGGTTAGGCACAGAAAGCACTTATTTTTAAGATACTAGCATTCTGAGTAAGACTATTTGAATTGATACTATCTTTAAAATAACTGCTTTCCACTTAAAAACAAAGCTGTAAAGGATGACTAAAATGCTGACAAACACCATTACAGCAATCCAATGATTAGTGCGGTTAATAAATCCCCGAGTTTTACCGTGTAAAGCAAAACCACACTAATCAAACTTAAGAACCAATGGGAATAATTATAATGAATCCTAAAAAATATTTAAATTACATATAGTTTTTTTTTTTTCACTAAAAACTCATTTTATATTTTTCAAATAATAGAGGGATATAAATAAAAGAAATAAAGTAAGACTCAAAGTTTATTTTTTACCAAAGAACATATCTTTGTTTGCTAAAAATGTTTGTGTAGGCATCTTTTTCCAAAAGAGACCAGTTTCATCAACATTGAAGATTTGACCAAGTTGATATCCATTTTCTTCAGTTCATCGGGATATTTGGCTGCTGCATCTTTATCTGTGCTGGCTGCCTTCCCTGATAATTTAATATTTTTTATGCCTGATCGAGCTTTGAAATTTGCGAGCCAGCCTTTACTAGCTGAAAATGTTGAAGCATCTTCTTGATATTTTTCTTTTTTCAATGAAGAGAAAAGGCTCAAAGCTTTAATTTTGATGTTGTTCGCATCAATAGGAATGCGCTTCTGATTGAAGTCTTCCAACCAAATGAAAAGCAAATCCTCCATTTCAATCATCAAAGGACACCTATTTCTAGTGATTTTGGGGGGCGCTAATTAAAACCACATTTTTCAAAACTGCACTAATCAAGGGATTGCTGTAGTACTGTTTTTGTACTTACTATTTATTTCTAGATTATTCGCATAGTATGCATTTGGATAATACTTCAGTTTAGGGGCGCATGATAGGAGGCACTATTTATGGGCTACAATTAATGCAATCAGCTCTGCACATTTATCAAAATAATAAAGATGATAGCACCGCCTATTTTAAGCTATTCTAGGCAAAAATTAACATTTTTTTAGTTACTTTCGATCATATCCCCCCCACTTAATTGTGGGAGGTTGCATTCCCCACCCAGCGCGCAAATTTTAAAAATGGTAAAGATTTGTTTTAACACATGTATTATTTTATATTTTTCAAAGACAAATGTTTTTAATTTTAAAGATGCTTACTGATGCCATTTTTTAACTTCCAGAACTTAATAATAACTTAGTTATTGTTCAGTTTATGGCCAGATGATTTTGTGCACTATTTTGCTCTTTTTGTGTGTTTCTCAGCAGCTATCCCACTGGCCAATCTATCAATAACCTTGTGCATTCAAATCTGATGTTTGGTTTCAACTTAATATTATTACAAGGTTTTTTAAGTTAGGGGGCTGCAACCCCCACAATTAAGATGGGGGTATGGGGGCAAAGCCCCACCTATTTAAAAAAATACCAAAAAAAAACCCTATAATACCAGTTGAAGTTTTGCAAGATTTACACAATGCTTTTTGCTTGCCTCCACTCCTTATCAAACTGTACTGAGTTCTATTCATTCATCTTATATTTGTCATATTTATTCTTAAAGTCATTTACTGATTTAGCATTCACAACTTGACTGGGTAGTTTATTCCATAAATTTACTACTCTTGAGAGAAAAAAAAATTTATATCTTTTGAGCATCATTTCTTATAGATTGTATAGTTGTGCCCTCTTCTAACATTCTCATTTCGCTGGAATAAAGTATTTGCATCTATGTTCTCAAAACCTTTCATTATCTTGAATAATTCTATCATATCTACTCTTATTCTTCTTTGTTCTAATGATGTGATTCTTAGTTTCTTACATTTTTCTTGATTCCTGGGGTATTATATTTGCTCCTCTCCTTCATGGTAGTCAAGGAACATGATAAGTATATCAGCAAAAGGTATCTTAATAATAAAAGTATATTAACAACACAATATGGAAAGAGCAGAAGAAATGAAAGAAGTTCATAGTGTATTGAGTGGGGCAGTGACGGAAAGTCTGGGGCTGTATACACAGTGTGAGCACTGTGGATACGAAAGAAGGGTGGCAGATATGAGCAACTGCCTAATATGCTCCCTACAGGATAGGATCCTTGCACTCACATTGGAGGTTAGGGAGGTATACGAGGAATTGGGTAGGGTCAGAAAGGAAGCCAAGAGAAATAGAGAACACATTGATGAAATAAGGAAGAAAAGTAGTGTGAGGCCCAAGGTTGCCAGGACTAAGCTAGTGAGACCAGTGAATCAACAAAAAGACAAGAAACATGAAAGTGAGAGGGATAGAAGCCAAGAGGGAGAGGAGACTGACAAACAGGTATGGCAACAAGTAAAGAGAAGAAAGGTAGGCCTGGGCAGGGAGGAGGAGGAGTGAACCTGTTGTATGTAGCAACAGGTTCAGTGGGTTGCAGAAGAGGAAGTGATGGTAGTGAATGAGAGTGACCAGGGGAGAAAGGAGCGAATGAGGGAGGGAGAACACCTGAAGAGTAGTATGGGCGTGAGTGGATGTCCCATGGTGAGAAAGCCAAGAATGCTCAGACTCAGAGTGGGAGACAGTATGATCAAGTATATGGGGAGACGTATACGGATGGAGGAAAGGGGTAGTAAGAATGTATGTCTGCCAGGGAGCAACATGATGAGAGTGCTAGAGAGGGCAAGGAATGTAGCGGAAGAAGTGGAGGAAGGACTTCTCATCGTTCAAGGGGGAGGAAATGGACTGATGAGAGGGAGTATAGAGGACAGTGAAAGAAATCACATGGGAGTGGCAGAATTAAAGAGGGGAAAGAAGAATGTAAGGATTGCAGTAGTGGGAGTGATGAGAAAGCCTTGTGAGGATGTTTGGTATAAGAGGAGAAGAAGGGAGATGAATAGAATGGTAAATATGGAATTGAACAGGATGAAAGTGAACATGCTGAAGGGAGGAGATATTGGGGTTAGCTTCCTAGATATGGATGCAGAGTTAAAAGAGGGGACCTTTGGAAGAGATGTGGTGCACCTGGGGCAGGAAGGAGAAAGAAGACTAGGTGGGAGTCTATGGGAGTGGGTGAAGGCCACTAAGATAGCACTGCAGAGGAGATGAACAGTAGCTGAGATAGGGAATGTGAGACAAGGTGATGAATGAAGGCATGAAAGAGGAAGAGAAAAATTCCACCGATCTAGCAAGTGCATGAAAGTTGGATGTATAAATGTGAGTGGATAGGGAGTTGGCAAATGTGAGGATGTGAGTAAAGAGTTAAATGAATGGCAGCTTGATATAGTAGGCCTGACTGAAACTCAGCTAAGAGATGAGGTACAGGTGGATGGCAGTATGCAATGATTGGTAAGGGGCGGAACAAAGAGACTAGAAAGGCAAAAGGGGTAGCTATTATGTATATGAAAAATACAAACTTGAGAGTAGAGAGGTTGAATGTAGGTAACTGTGCCATGAGTGAAGATATACTTGCAGTGAAAATTGAGTATGCAGGTGACTGGGGTAACACTGGGAGATTTGTGGTGGATGTGGTATACATGGCTGTTGAGAGTGAACAAGCTAGGAATGAGAACAGGACCAAGTACAGCATCTTGAAATAATTTGTGAGAGTGAATGATAGAGAAAAATTGATGATTATGGGAGATATGTATGCCCATCTAGGTATGCTAAGGAAAAGAATAAATAGGAATGAAACTTTGGCAGAAGGGCGTGTAACATGGAATACAAGGGGGCAAGAGTCAGCTTTCGACTACATATTGGTGAATGGAAGGATGTGTGAATCTGTGATTAGTATGTGGATTGATGAAGAGGGTATGGTCGATATTGTATCGGACCATAATATGATGATAGTGGAATGTCGGTTGTATGGAGGAAAGGAAGCTAAGGAGAGTACTGTATACAGGCATGGTCCCCACATTTTAGACACGATATTAACCTTCTCGAGTCAGTGCAACGGAGGGCAACAAAGATTATTCATTCCCTGAGGCACCTTGAATATATAGATAGACTGAGGGTATTAAATATGTTCTCGTTCGAAAGGAGGTGTGTGAGAGGGGATATGATTGAGCTCTTTACAATTTTTTCTGGGATAGATAAATTGGATGTTAGCAAGTTTTTTGAGTTAGATGAAGGAAATCGGACTAGAGGTCGCCACTTGAAAATTAAAAAGCAAGGGTGTAGGTTGGATTTAAGAAAATATTTTTTCACCAATAGAGTGATAGACTTCTAGAACAAATTGCTGCGGAGGGTAGTAGGTAGTCGAAATTTAAATGTATTTAAGAGTAGGTTGGATGAGTTTATGGGGGGTAAAGGTTGTGATGGTTCCTAAGTTTTGTATATATTAATATGGTTTGTATATATCTATAGCTGCATGATTTAGTTCTTGACCTATGATGAGCCCTTGTGGCTTTTGTCATCTGTTATATTATATTGTGGGGGACTTTGATTTTGACTTCCCCTGGCGATTATTGATATAGTCCTATGTGGGTGGGTTTTGACGGATGCGGATGACCTTTGATAGGCCCTTGTGGCTTTTGTCATCCGTGAAATTATGTTATGTTATGAGAAGGATAGGAAGAAGAGAAAGTGGAAACTGAGGGATGCTGACTGGAAGAATTTCCAGGTAGATTTGAATGGAAGAACTGTGGAAGGAATTAGGCTGCACAATTTGAATGAAAGGTTAGTGGAGGACGTTAGAAGTGCAGTAGTGAGACACATAGGATATGTAAGGGTGAGGCCAGGGAGGAGCGTGTGTAAACCATGGTGGAATGATATTAGAAATGCTAAAAGTGAACGAAAAAAGTGTAATAAGAGATGCAGAAGACTGAGAAAGAAGAGGCATGAAAGTGAAGCAGCAGAGGAGGAATACCAGAAGGCACGGACAGAGTATGTGAAAAAACAGCAACAAACCAAGCAAAGATTATGAATGTAAAAGTAAGTGTGAGAGAAATGTGATTAAGGTAATGAAAGAGAAAGGATTGCAGATGATGGGGGGGCATGAATGGTATAGGTTCATGAGAGGTGAAAGTGTGAGTGAAAAGGAGGGTGGAAAGCTTGAGTGAATGGTGAATATGTAACAGTAGGAAGAAAATGAGTGATTGTATAAGTTTTGGGAAGCTATAGGGAGGAAGGAGAGACAGCAGAGGTGAACGAAGGATGTGTGACACTGGAGAGTAAAGATGCAAGTGAGCTAAATGAAAGAATTAGGAGAGAGGAAGTTGAGAGATGTTTGAAAAGGCAGCTGGGCCAGATGAAATACCGTATGAAATGTATAAGAATGGAGGCAAGGTTATGATTGACAGAATTATTTAATAAGGTGTGGGAAGAAGAAAGCGTACCGAGGGAATAGAATGAATGCAGTGACTGCTTCACAAGGGTGGGTGTATAAGTAAGTGAAATGAAGAATTATAGACCAATAGCCTTGTTAAATACAGTAGGGAAAGTTCTCAGTGCAGTGTTGAATGAAAGACTGAGCAAATGGATTGAAAGGGTCAGGGTGCTAGGTGAAGAGCAGAATGGTTTCAGGTTTGAGAGAAGAGCGGAAGACAACATGTTCGTGGTGAATGAAATGATTGAAAGGAAGGTGAAAGATGGGAGTAAGCTGTATCTAGGTTTCCTAGACATAGAGAAGGCATATAATAGAGTAAACAGGGAGGTTTTGTATAGACTGTTGGAGAAGGTAGGACTTAGTCAGAAGATAGTTAACATTGTAAAGAGTATGTATGTAGATACTAGAGCAAAGTATAGACTAGGAGATATAGAAGCAGGATGGGTGAGGAGTTTGAGAGGCATTAGGCAAGGGTGTATCCTCTCCCACACACTGTTTAGCATGTACACTGAGGAGTTAGTTGCTAGGGTAAGAAGGTTGAATGTGGGAGTAAGCATTGGGAATGAAAAGATATGCCTGTTGATGTATACAGATGATGTGATTGCAATGAGTGAGACAGCAGAAGAGTTGTGAAGGATGCTAGATGTTGTAAATGAGTATGGCAGAGATTTTGGAGTCAGTTTTAGCAAGGAGAAAAGCCAGGTGCTGACAGTAAATAGGTTGGAGAATGGGGATCTAAAGCTCCTTGAGTCTGTTCAGCGGAAGTGGACAAAGCAAGTATCAGGCTTGGCTGACTTGCCCTATATTGACAGACTAAACTCTCTAAAGCTTTTCTCCATAAAGGGTAGACTACTTAGACATGACATGATTTATTGCCATCGCATTTTCCACAATCTCTGCTCTATCCGTCCTTCTGATATTTTCACTTTATCCCCTGATGTAGGCACTAGAGGTCACATATATAAAATTCAAGTTCAACACCATTCTTCAAGAGTGGTGGGAAGATGGAATTTTCTGCCCTCAGAGGTAGTTGATGCTCCCAGCCTTCCAGTGTTTAAATCCAGATTGCAACTTTTCCTACATAAGGAACTATTCTTCCTGTAGCAATCAGTTGCCACTCCTATGTCCTTGTTTCCAGTAACCCCACAAGTTCTCTTTCCTGTTTTATTCCATAGGAAGATACACTCAACCAGTCACTTTTGTCATTTTTTTTATAGTTATTTTTACTCGTTTGTCTGACTGGAGTATCTGTCTGAGCCTGTGGGGCCTGCCCCCTCTGCCCAGCTTTGACTATGGTGGTGAGGTCCTACCAGGTATGCCACATGGAAAATCTGAGAAAATGTACTAAAGCAGACTGAAGATTACAAGTACTTAGGAGTGTGGATAAGCTCAAAAGGCAGTGAGAAAATGAAGAATGAGAAGATTAGTATGACTAACGAGAGCGTAGGTAGATTGGGCAGTGTAACTAGGATTAGGGCTAGTATGATGTGGTGAGAAAAGTATGAAAAAGTGTAACAGTGCCAAGTATTATGTATGGTATGAATGTAATAGCTTGGAAGGAGAAGGATATTGACAAGCTAGAGACTGGGCAAAATAGGGTAGGAAGAATAGCCCTGAACGCACCTAAGTATGCAGTGATTGAGGGTATAAGAGGTGACATGGGATGGAGTACTTTTAGAGAAAGGTGTATGAGAGCATCTTTGAGGTATAAGATTAGACTGAAACGAATGGAGGATACAAGATTGGCATGAAAGGTTTATTTGTGGAATGAGAACAGTAGCAGGTGGGATAAGAGGTGCTTGAGGATGACAAATATATGTGGATTAGTAGCAAACTTTAGTTTGTATGAGTGGACAATGTTGAATGCGAATGGGGAGGGACATAACTGGGATGGGAGGAAGTGGAAAAATAAAATAGACAAAGTGGTGAAAGATGTGGCTCAAAGTGGATGGATGAGATAGAGAGAAAGAGGACACTAGAACTATATAAGGAGAAAAAGGCACCAAGGTATGAAAGCTTGGGTGGTGACCTTCTCGGTAAACATTAAGATCGGCAGTGCGAACGATGGCCCGCAAAATATTTTGTCCCTGTTCCAATATGTTTCACCTTTTGGGAGTAAATTCAAGGGGACAGCTCGTTGGGTTTTTATCAATGCAGGGGGGACCCCCCTACGATAACTCTAACTCTTATGCTAGGCCTCATCTAGGGTACTGTATACAGGCATGGTCCCCACATTTTAGACACAATATTAACCTTCTTGAGTCAGTGCAACGGAGGGCAACAAAGATTATTCATTCCCTGAGGCACCTTGAATATATAGATAGACTGAGGGTATTAAATATGTTCTCGTTCGAAAGGAGGTGTGTGAGAGGGGATATGATTGAGCTCTTTAAAAAATTTTCTGGGATAGATAAATTGGATGTTAGCAAGTTTGTTGAGTTAGATGAAGGAAATCGGACTAGAGGTCACCCCTTGAAAATGAAAAAGCAAGGGTGTAGGTTGGATTTAAGAAAATATTTTTTCACCAATAGAGTGGTGGACTTCTGGAAAAAATTGCCATGGAGGGTAGTAGGTAGTCCAAATTTAAATGTATTTAAGAGTAGGTTGGATGAGTTTATGGGAAGGGAAGATTGTGATGGTTCCTAAGTTTTGTATATATTAATATTATTTGTATATATCTATAGCTGCATGATTTAGTTCTTGACAAGCCTTGATTGGTGATACCCTTGTTTCTGGATGCAGTTTTCCTGGGAGTTTGGGTGCCTTAAAAAAAGAGGCCGTTTGACTCGGATGACCTATGATGAGCCCTTGTGGCTTTTGTCATCTGTTATATTATATTGTGGGGGACTTTGATTTTGTCTTCCCCTGGCGATTATTGATATAGTCCTATGTGGGTGGGTTTTGACGGATGCGGATGACCTTTGATAGGCCCTTGTGGCTTTTGTCATCCATGAAATTATGTTATAACATAATTTCACTCCCATCTAACTCTTCTGCCAGTCGTATATTTGCTCTTCTTACGACCTCTACCCTGTTCTTCCCTGTCTGATTTTCCTCTGTAAGTTTTCCCATAGTTTTCCTTAGTTCTATTAGTTCCTCTTCTATTTTCTTGTATTCCTTGCACCTCTTGCATGTGAATATGCTCTCCTCTAGTTCCTTCTTTCCAACTTTATCCTTGGTGGAGACCCACAGTTCACAGTTCCAACACATTATAGACCTCTCTCCCGGTTCATGCACTATCACTATATTCCTATCCTTCCCCTGACTGTACATTTTCTCCACTGTGATCCTTCGTATCTTTCCTCCCCTATCTAATTCCTCACTCTCCAATACAGGGTCGCAATCCGCAGTCATCTCTCTGGCCACTTGTACATTCTTCAGTCTCTCCACTAGTACTGCCTTAGTGCCCCCCCCGGGGCTAAGAGTGGTGGATTATTAGAATGACCTGAGACTGTAGACAGCCCAAACTTGAATTTTTTCAAGCGCAGATTGGATGATTATATGGAGATGGAGGGTTAACTTCTTGGTATTTGAGTATGTTTCTTGACTCATTCCTGTGGATGCAGTTTCTTTTTATTGTATATTTTGGGGTACTTGGATTTTGTTTTTGACAGACTCCTATGGAGGCTTTAAATTATATATTGTAGATGAATGGTCTGACATAATCCTATGGATTGTTTAAATTGTATATTGTAGATGCATGATCTGACAAAACCCTATGGATGCATTATCTGGGTGGGATTTGATGGATACGGATGACCTTTGATAGGCCCTTGTGGCTTTTGTCATCCGTGAAATTATGTTATGACTGAGGTAAATATATAGATTAGCGACTCGGCCGAAAGTGGTTTTTTTTTTGTTAAATATTTTTGTTCACCCCTGCAGGAATATTCATGCGCGTTTGAGTCATCTGACGTCAGCCCCCACCCCCATTATAATTCGCAAAACGATTAAAGGCGCTGACATGATTTGGTTAAATCATTCACCTTGAATATGAAGATAGACTGAGGGTATTAAATATGTTCTCATTTGAAAGGTGTGTGAGGGAAGATATGATTGAGCTTTTTAAGATCTTTTCTGGGATGGATAAATTGGATTTCAGCAAGTTATTTGAGTTAGAAGGTAGTAATAGAACTAGAGGTCACCACTTAAAGATTAAAAAACAGAGGTGCAGACTGGATGTTAGGTTCAGGTTCAGGTTGTTGAGCCACCCTTTGTATCAGGATATGGCATTTATTTTCTGTGGAGAAGAGAAATAATTTATTAGCCTTGTTCATTTCTCTTCTTCCACACACACTTCAAGAATTTCTTTGCTGCTCTTACTATTCTTGATTTCTTATCTATATCCTTTATTCCACACTCAGTCCATAGTCCTCCCTTCTCTCCACCTCCTCCCACTTTTCTCTTCCCAACTCTATTGCTAGTTCTTCTTTCAATTTCTCTCTTTCGAGACTGTGTCCCACACATTCCAATATCAAATGTTCTATAGATTCTCTCTGCCCCAATAGGCACCATTCGCATCTGTCCTCTCCTCCATTCCATCTATATGTTCGCCCCTTCACCTCCAAGGATCCAGTCCGTGCCTTGAATAGTAGCTGGCTTGCAAAACTCCCATCATAAATATTCTCGATGCAAGGCTCCTTTTTACCTCTGTATATGTTCAGACTTCTCTTTCCATTTATTCCTCTTCTCCAGAGCCTTTCTCCTGAATCTACTATTTTTTGTTTGTTTTCCTTTTGCTCTGTCTTCTATATAGATTGCTTCCAATTCATATTTCGTATCTACTCTCATTACCTCTTTGTGCCACTCAGTCCTATCGTAGGCAGCATACACATAGCCTGCCCACGTCTCTATTCCCATCTCTTGCAGTCTCAACTTAGAGTTTACCTTCATCCTTGCCACCCTCTCCTCATACCTACTCCAGCCCATTTCTCCTATCAGTGCCTCTACTGCTACATAGGGGTTGGCCCCTAGTGCAATTCTTGCCACCTTGTTTTGGATCTTTTCCATTCTCTCCAATTCTGTCTTAGTCACTTTGCAGACTTCATACCCATACAGGCTTCTTGGGACTGCTATCCCTTTCCACAGTTTCCTTATCATTTTATACTTGTTTGCTTGCTTAGTTGCCATGTTCCTCAACATGCCAGTAATTCTAAGCATATTTACTTCATTTTGTCTCTTATGTTTCTCAAATATATCCTTCTGGTTACATACTGTCACATCCAAGTATCTATATTCATTGACTACTTCTAGGATGTCATTTCCTAGGATCCATCTTTCATCTCTTCGTTCTCCAAATATCATGATTTTGCACTTTCCTCTACTAAATTTCACTCTCCATTCTTCTCCATACCGGTACACCACGTTCAAAAGTCTCTGCAAACCCTCAGCTGTTTCACTAACCAGCACTGTGTTGTCTGCAAATCCCAGGGTTGTCAATATGCGGTCTCCAACCATGACTCCTTGGCCTTCCCTCTTTACTCTCTCCAACAGTTCTTCAATGAAGCTGAACAGGCTAGGAGACATGGTACATTCTTGTCTAACCCCGATGTCATTCACCATCCAACCTGTTTCTATGTCTTTTAGATTTAGTTTGACTTTGTTGTTTTCATACAGTTTTTGTATTACATTTAGAATATTTACATCCATCCCCAAGTCTCTTAGTCTTGCAAACAATTTCGTTCTATCCACTCTATCAAGGGCTTTTTCTATATCGAGAAAGCAGACATATAACACTCCCGCTCTTTTTCTTACCCTCTCTATTACATTCTGTAGTATATAGAATTGTCTATGGCTCTTCTTCCAGTCCTGAATCCATTTTGTTCGTCTCCAAGTATCTCTTCACGTTCATCCTACTCCTTCAGTTTCTTTGTCATGATGCTGCCAAACACCTTTCCTATCACACTCATTATGGCTACTGGCCTGTAGCTATCCACCAGTTTTTTGTCTTTACCACTTTTGGGTAACAAATTGATCCTACTTTTCTGCCAAGTCTCAGGCACCCATCCATTCACCAGCATATCGTTGAATAGGGTTGTCAGTATCTCTTTCATCCTTTCTCCTCATTTAAGAAATTCACCAACTATCCTTTCTTCATCCACTGCTTTATGGTTTTTTAACCTATTCAACCCATACTCTATGTCCTCCCTGTTGATTCCTATACATTCATCCTCTAATTCCTGTACTGCATACAGAAGTTCCTCATTGGCTCCGATTTCTTCCCATCCTTCCTGTGCCTGAATGATTTTTCCCCAATATTCTTCAATTTGCATCTTTATTTTTTCCTCGTCCTTGCATTCTCCTTCCATTGTCTTCATTATTACTTTGTCCTCCCTTTTATCCCCTTCTGTCATAGAATGGACTCTCGATGATATACCATATATAACTATTCGTTGTGGGAATGAATTCAATTATATTTTGAGTGCTTGTTATCTGGTTGACCAATGTTATTTATCTTCAATATGCTTAAGAAGTGGAACTGAGCTCAAGGATAATAATATGACTATCATTAATAAAATAGAGTTTTATTAATTAAACTATCAACACACAAAATGGAAAATGTTTAAATAAACAGAGAATGGAAAGGGTCGTGGGAATATCTGGCTAATCCGAGGATTAAGATTTGGGAGAGATTTAAAAAGGTAAACAAATGAAAATTAAAGGGATGGGATGGTTCACTAAACCATTTAAAGCACAGGGTAGGGTTAACGAAAGGTTAGGTAATCAAAGGTAATGCTCAGCTTACGTAATTACAAGTTGTTGTGCAGAGGAAGGCGACGCGAAGGAATCTTCAGTCCGCTGGCGAGTTCCAATCGAAGGGGGGGGGATTGAATTATCCTGACGTGACGTCTTGGGAATGAGAACCGTTTCTTGATGAACAGGCTTGAAGAACAATGGCTGTTCTAACATTGTTCTCTTTCTGAACAATAAGGGGAGAGGGTGAGAACCGTCTCTTGTCAACGGCTCAAAGAACAATGGCTGTTCTAATGTTGTTCTCTTTCTGAACAACAGGGGGGCCTTGTGGACGTGGCGTCTTGAAGGCTCGAACCTTGGCACTCGAGGGATATTGTCCTATCCTGGACAATAATGGTGGATCTCGAGGAAGAGGGTCCCTGGTGCACAAGGTGAGACCGGATCGGCGTGATGTCTCGCGAAGATAATCTGGCATAGGGAACAATGGAGTGGGGGCTTCGAGGGAATGCCCAGCCGCGTCTGAGAACATACCTTATCTGCCCATAAGCCTAACCCAATCCGGCGAGATCGACGTATGGGGCGAAACGGGGGGAAAATGAACCTCCTTGGTTAAATATTGACTCAGGTGGCGATAAGGCACCCTGCTTCGACGCGAAGATGCACGTGGGTAGCAACATGTGATAGCGGTTGAAATTAAGCGGCCTCAGACCGTTCTATCACACCTTCCAAGGCCCTCTTCAGATATCTCCACTGCTCTCTTTCTCGGTCATTTACCCTCAACTTGTTCCACTGTCTTATTTTTTCCTCTTCCTCCTTGATCTTTGCATCCCAGATTACTTGTGTAACTTTTCTCTTTTGTTTCCTATATTCTTGTTCCATCCTTTCCACTTGTTCTGCCTCAACCCTCTCTCTCTACTTTGCCTTAGTTTTATCTTTCTCCTAGTTAAGTACTTTTTCTCCACTTCCTTGTTCCACCACCCCTTGCTAGACCTTTTCCCTCCTGTTCGGATCCATTTTCCCCCAATCTTTTACATCGCCACTTCTTTTATTTTTCCTTCTAACTGCGTATAGTTTGCCCTCATATCCTCTAAGATTATTAGTCCTGCCAATGCTTCTTCCATTCCATTTTCATATGCTCTCCAATCCACCCCTTTTCTTTTCCATACATTTCTCCGCATTCCCTTTTTCATTTCCCATACCGGTTCCCATTTTACTTTCACTATTATAGCTTTATGGTCAGTTTGGATCTCTATTTCCTGATCCACATCAATACATATGCCTTCATCTATCTCGCCATACTTTCTGTTCATTATAGCGAAGTCTATTCCACTCCTCCTCTCTCCTTGCTGCCAGGTTGGGATTCCTTGCACTTCTAGATTCTTCAGAGTTACATCGCTTTCAATTATCCATTGATACACCCTCCTAACATCGCTGTTCATTTCTTCCACCAGTAGGCCCATATGCGCATTAAAATCCCCCATCACTAACCCTTTGTCGTTTTCCATTTCTCATGTCAGGCTCCTAAGTTCTTCTATTAGCCATTCACTCTTTCTCCGGTTTGTACCTTCCACAAAATTGTACACTACTGTCACCACTATGTTGGTTTTGCCCCTTGTGACCCTATATGTTTGTAGCCTTCCTTCCAATCCTCGTTGTATTACTCTTTTATTCGGCTCCACCTCCTCTGTCACCTCATA
Source organism: Ceratothoa steindachneri (assembly GCA_963969495.1). Taxonomy (NCBI): domain Eukaryota; kingdom Metazoa; phylum Arthropoda; class Malacostraca; order Isopoda; family Cymothoidae; genus Ceratothoa; species Ceratothoa steindachneri. The sequence continues at coordinate 202,796,678 of OZ018324.1, read as the reverse complement.
GCCTTCTTTAACTAGTATACCTACTCCATTATATCCATCCTCCTCCTGAGTACTACCTTTCCCCCTCAGATGATATCCACCGATTTCCATTTGTTCTTCAATAACCCTCATATCTGCTAGTGCCATTATCTCTATCTCTGTTCTTTCGCATTCCCTTATAATCGCTTCTCTCTTGCCTAGGACCATTCCTTGACAGTTCAAGAATCCTACCTTCACTTTCTTGTATCCGCTTTCCTTTCTTCTCTTTGTTGTATTTACGTAGGGCCACTTTGGCCCTCTATCCTATCTATCATTACATTTGACCTCCTCCACATGCCTCAGTGCTCAAGTCCACCTCCTTATTTCTCTCACTAGTTCGCTGGTCCCTGTACCTTGGAGGTGGACTCTATATCTCCTTAACCAGTATTCCCATTTTTTCATATCTTCTTCCATTTGAATTGTGTTTCCTCCTTCCTTAATTGCCATCATCCTTATTCTTCTGTTTACCTATCTCCCCCTTTCTCATAGTTATATCCTTGGTGTTATTGGGACTACAGCTACCTTTACTCCAGGGTGCCTAGCCTTCACTTTTCTTACGAGTCCTCCGATAGCTTTCATGTAGCTTGTAGCGCTCCTTTTCATAAGCCCATTCCAGCTTGCTTGTATCAGCATCCAATCCCCTTCTGCCATTTCTCTGCATGCCTTTTCAGTTTCTTTCATTAAATCTACTATGTCCTTCCCTGGCATAGCGGTAACCTCTACCTCCTTAGAGAACCCCTCAAACCATGTGTGTAAGTTCTTCACTATACTATCTCCAAATTTCCTCAACTTGTTGCTGTTCAGCCTATCTTGATGTCTATTAACCCTCTCCTCTGTTTGTTCTTGCTGGTTTGTCCTTTCCTCTTCATGGCTGTTCTCTCTCACTTCCGCCAGTACCTCTGGCCTTTCTCTGTCCCTTGGCCCTTCAGTTGCTACCGCCTCTTGTTCTCCTCTCTTACTTTCCACCTCTTCTACCTTTCTCCTCTGTCCCTCCTGTCTGGCCATCTTCATTTCTTTATCCTTTCCCCCCATTCAATTGTTCTTCTCATCCTTCTTCCTCCTCTGTCCTTTCTCTCTTCCTCTTGTCCAGTCCCACTCCCTGATCGCTCACTGTTTTCCTATTTTTTCCGCCTTTGCCTGGCTCCCTTTTTTCACTGTCTATGCTTCTCTCTCCCTGTGCTCTCACATAAGCATGCTCCTCCTCTATCCATGCTTTTTCTCATTCCACCATCGTTAGGAATAGGAGTCTGACTGAAGTGCTTGTGATGGGTGATTCGCGAGCTAGATATTTAGATAGGAAGTTGAATGCAAGTAGCTTGAATGTTTTGAGGGTGTGTTTGCCAGGTGCTGGAGTGAGAGATCTGTCTGATAGGTATGAGGAGGTGGTGTCTGGCTGTGCAAGGAAGGCGGTTGTGATTACACATGTAGGAGTGAATGATGTGAAGAAAGTGGGTGCATGTGAGTTACGTGAGGGGTACAAGAGGTTGATTGAAAAGGTGAAAGAAAGTAGAATGAAAGGTGTTGTGACAGGTGTGCTTCCAAGAATGGATGTTGGGGTAGAATGGATGTCTTGTGCGATTGAGCTGAATGATTATGTGAGGAGGATGTGTGACATGGAAGGTGTCATGTTTGTGGATGCGTGGGATAGGTTTGTTGGAAAGAAAGAAATGTATGCGATGGATGGACTGCATTTGAGTAGGAGGGGGGTAGATGAGTTGTGGGAGGAGTATGATTGTGTTATTAGGTCTTTGCAGGCGGGAAACTAGATACTAATAGTGGTCAGGGAATTATGAGAGGACATTATAGTACTGAAAGTAGAATGGACTTGGCAGATAACAGAAATAGGTTCCAAGGTGATAGAGGTGAGGTCATTCAGGTTTCAAGAGGTGCTTCAGGGATAGGGGGGGGTGAAATTGTTTCTATACAAATGCTTGTAGTATTAGAAACAAGAAGGATGAGCTGTGCCCCCCCAGACCCCCCAATTTAATGAAACTCAGGATCATCGTAGTATGTCCTCCCATTGTGTTTACCCCCACACGAGCCGTCCCCTTAAATGTACTCAAAAAATGTGAAACATTTTGGAACATGGACGAAATAGTATGTCCTATCGTTCGAGTCGCTAATCTACGTATTTACCATGACTGATCTAAGCCATTTATGTACTTTAATTAGATGATTAGGTAAATATGTAGATTAGGGGCCCGGCAGAAAAAAATTTGTGTGTAAATATTATTGTTAACTCGTATCGGAAAATTCATACGCATTTGAGTCCTTTTCGAATTATTATTCTATAAACAATTAGGATTATATACTGGGGGGCTGTCCCCCAGACCCCCCCCCCCAATTTAATGAAACTCAGGATCATCGTAGTGTAGTCCCCCCATTGTGTGTACACCCACACGAGCCGTCAACTTAAATGTACTCCAAAAACGTGAAACATTTTGGAACACGGACGAAATAGTACGTCCCATCGTTCGCGCCAATAATCTACATATTTACCGATGATTATTCACTAACGTAAGAGTTTGACCCCAAAAAGATGAATTATCATAATAATCAGTGAAAGGCCCCAAAGGACCATCGGGCGATTACGTAGCACTAAATCGAAGACTTCTGAAGGCCTTCAGGCGACTAATGGGTAGTTAAGGTTAGAACTTACATTGGGAAACCTGAAGATCCACGGCACGCGCTCGCGACCGATGGGACGCCAAATATTTCGTCCATGTTCCAATATGTTTCACCTTTCTTGAGTAAATTCAAGGGGACTGCTCGCGGGGGAGATATCACTGTTGTATGAACACAAGAGAGATATTAATTGATTGATTTAATCTGTTTTATAGGTGCTGAAACCCTATAAGGATTATTGGCACCGTGAAATTACAGTCAAGATAGTCACCATCACCTCTTCAGTCTAGGGACTCCACTCCTAGACACTCAAGAATAAAGAGAAAGGTGGAGTCTGTTAGTATGAGAAGATAAGCTAAACTAGACGGTGCCAACAGTTACACAATTATGTATACAAATACTCATATCTATATATGTACATAAATGGATATACCTGAAAAAAATTAAAATAAAATAAAAATAATAATAACAAAAAAAAAATAAATAAAATCAAATAAATTAAATGTGTCTATATAATGATGTATCTCTTAGAAACTTTAGTACTAGTTCAAATGGGACTGAGGAATTTAGGACAGTAGCATATGAAAATCTTAAGTTGTTTTCCAAGCAGAAATTTAATAAGGGTTTACGACTTAAAGCATATTCAGGGCATTGAGTTATAGCATGTTCTGGGGTAAGTTGTGTATTGCATTTTCCACAAAAGTGGAAAAGTGATGGATCAAAGAAGTAGCCATGGGATAGTCTACTGCAACCTAATCTTAGTCTAGTTAGTACGATACTGTCACGACGTGACATTCTATAAGGTCTGTTATTGTTTAAATTAGGAATTATTTGCGGGAGAATGCCAATATTTTGGGACCATTCATTTTGCCAGAGGTTGAAGACTGAGGGCTGCAGCATGCCTATCATTTCTGATACTGAGAACCCCAGGTGTGTCGTATTAGCATTGTGTATTGCTGCTTTAGCTGCTGTGTCAACCACTTCATTATCTTTTATACCTGCATGACTAGGAACCCATAAAAAAACAGCTTCCAGGTTGATTTTATGTATATAGTTAATTATACGGTGGGTTAAGTAGTGACTTTTTTGTTCTTTCACAGCTAGCAAACCTGATAGGGAGTCTGAAACTATGAGTAGTTTACAGTTGTCTAGTTTTTGATTTATGTACTTGAGTGAACTCAATATTGCATATAACTCAGCAGTAAATATAGAGCAGTGATGGGGCAGTTTGAAGGTCTTTATGGTTTCCCTCCAGCTAAAAGCACATGCTACTCCTTCATTACTTTTGGAACCATCTGTGAAAGTTACATTAAAACCTGAGGATTTATATAACTCAATTAATTCTAAGGACAATGTTTGGTAAATACATGAAGGAGTGTTGTTCTTAGGGTATGCAGTTAATGAGAGGTTAAAGTGAACTTTAGTTAGTGTTATATAGCAGTTAGATATTTTTATGGTGTTTAAATCAATGGGGTCATATCCTAAGTTCATTATATATTTTTTAATCCAACGACAAAAAGGTTTTGGATGAGGCCGAAGGTCATAGAAATTATACCAAAAGAATTGTAAAATACATATACGTGTGGGGTGATTTGCAATACTGAGTACTTTAATACCATATCTTAGCCCTAGCAATATCCTACGAAATTTAAGAGGCATTATATTAGCTTCTGCCTCTAAAAAATCAACTCTGGTACAATTTAATGCACCTATAGCTAGTCTAATACACTTAAATTGTATTCTATCAAGTTTTAATAGGTTGCTTTCTGATGATGTATGGTATAGGAAAGAGCCATAGTCTATTTTACTTCTAACAAGGGATTTATATATATGTAATAGATGCATTCTATTTGACCCCCAGTTTGTATTTGCAAGATATTTTAGGAGCAAAATGCTAGATATACATTTCTCTATTAATGACGTAATATGAGCTGTCCAAGTTAGTCCCTGATCTAATACCATGCCCAAGTATTTATGAGTTTGCATGTAATTAATAGGGTAATTTAATATTATCAGTTCTGGCAAGTTATGTTTCCTAGGGCGTTTTGTAAAAATTATACACTTAGTTTTAGTAGGAGAAAAGGTGGTGCCCCATTTTTGTGACCAGTCAGATATAGAATCCATGATTTTTTGCATCTGGTTATGCATTTGATCCAAGTTTTCACCAGATAGCCACACTGCAATATCATCAGCATACAAGGCATGGTTTATGTCTAAATTTTTGAATAAATCATTTAACATGATTGAAAATAGGAGTGGACTTATAACGCTGCCCTGTGGTAAGCCGATTTGTACAGCAAATTTTTCTGAAGGGAGATTAGCTATAGAAACTCTTATAATTCTAGAGGAAATGAAATTTTTAATAAAGTTGGGGAGGTGGCCACGTAAACCCATCTTGTATAGTTTTTTATAAAGACCATGGTGCCAAATGGTATCATATGCTTTTTCAATGTCCAGAAAGATTGCCATTACATATTTATTGCAGAGGAACGCTTCCCTTATGTCACATTCTAAGCATACCAAACTATCCATAGTTGAGAAGTGCTTTCTGAATCCACTTTGGTAGTATGATAAGTACTTTTTTTCATTAAGGTATTTCTGTAATCTAATGGTCAATATTCTCTCTAATGTCTTGCATAAGCAGCTTGTCAAGGCTATAGGGCGGTAAGAAGATGGTTCCTGACTTGGTTTCCCTGGCTTTAAAATAGGGATGAGTAAACTCTCTTTCCATGTATCTGGATAGGTATTATTTAGAAATAGGTGATTGTAGAAATTTAAGAGATTATGTTTATTTAGGTTACTAAGATTTGCTAGGAAGGGATATATTATGTCATCCATGCCAGGAGAGCTTGGTTTGTTTTGGGGAATAGCTTTTTCTAATTCATATAATGTAATTGGGCAGTTATATTCCTCATTGTTAGATACCCCAAATGAAATTTCATTAAATTCAGCCTCCACCATAGTGTATACAAAGGGTTCTATGTAGGAGTGAATACTGCTAATAGTAGCAAAGTGGCCGGCTAATATTTGGGCAGTCACAAATGGGTCAGAAGTAAAGTTACTGCCAGATTTTAATGTGACGAGTGGATGGGGTTTATGTCCTTTTGTAAGTCTCCCTATCTTATCCCAAACTTCTGCTGTATGAGTGTTATGATTAATAGTTTGTACGAACCTTCTCCAAGAGAGACGTTTCAATAATCTAATTACCCTTCTGGCTAAGGCTTTAGCTTCATGATATAACAGTAAAGACTCTGGATTCATGTACTTCTTAAATAGTTTATAGGCTTTTTTTTTAACTTTTATTGCATAGGCACAACTATCATTCCACCAGGGATTGTTATATTTAGGGAATATTCTTCTGTATGACTTTGGTATGGTTTTGGCTGCACATTTGGTGATAGCAGAGGTTACTAGAAGGCAAGCATCATTTGCATTAAGTGAAATATTGACTTTTGGAATTTGTAGCTCTTGATGAAAATTTTTTAAATTACCTTTATATAGCCATTTGGGCCTGGTATTATACTTCATTTCATACATCGTTTCCATAATTATGGGGAAGTGGTCACTATCATAAAGATCTGGTAGTACTTTCCACTCTAAGTTTAGTTTTAAAGAATGGGAGCATAGAGATATATCTATATGAGAAAAGTGTCCTCTAAATTCATTGCAATAGGTTGGGGCCTTTGAGTTTAGGATGTATAAATTTGCTTCTTCAATAAAATCTGTTATTTTATTTCCTCTAGGACAGCATTCTGATGAGCCCCACAGGTAGTGATGTCCATTCAAATCTCCAGATATTAATACTGGTGGAGGAAGTTGGTTATAAAGATTCATTAAGTCTTGTGTAGTTAAAGGAAATCTTGGAGGTATATAGATTGAACAAATTGTGAATTTTAAAGATGGTAAATTAATTCTAGCTGCTATAGCTTCCAGATCAGAGGTGATATTTAAAGTTACAAATGGTACCCAGGAGGCTATGGCAAGTAGAACTCCTCCTCCATTACGGCTTCTATAACATAACATACATAACATAACATAATTTAACGGATGACAAAAGCCACAAGGGCCTATCAAAGGTCATCCGTATCCATCAAATCCCACCCATATAATGCATCCATAGGATTTTGTCAGATCATGCAGCTACAATATACAATTTAACAATCCATAGGAATGTCCAACCATGCATCTACAATATATAATTTAAAGCCTCCATAGGAGTCTGTCAAAAACAAAATCAAAATCCCCAAAAATATACAATAAAAAGAAACTGCATCCACAGGAATGAGTCAAGAAACATATCCACATACCAAAAAGTAAGAAATTAACCCTCCATCCCCATATAATCATCCAATCTGCGCTTGAAAACATTCAGGTTTGGGCTGTCTACAGTCTCAGGTGGCAAACTATTCCAATAATCTACCACTCTGTTAGTGAAAAAATATTTTCTAACATCCAGTCTGCACCTCTGTTTTTTAATCTTTAAGTGGTGGCCTCTAGTTCTATTACTACCTTCTAACTCAAATAACTTGCTGAAATCTAATTTATCCATCCCAGAAAAGATTTTAAAAAGCTCAATCATATCTCCCCTCACACACCTTCTTTCAAATGAAAACATATTTAATACCCTCAGTCTATCTTCATATTCAAGGTGCTTCAGGGATGGTATTATTTTTGTTGCCCTCCTTTGTACTGACTCTAATAAGTTTATATCATGTCTAAAATGTGGTGACCATGCCTGTATACAGTACTCTAAATGTGGCCTGACATAAGAGTTGTATAGTTTAAGGATGACCTCCTTACTCTTGTAGCTAACATTTCTTTTAATGTAACCTAGCACCCTATTTGCTCTATTTTTTGCCTCAATACACTGCTTTGAAAATTTCAGTGACCTATCTACTACCACTCCTAAGTCTTTCTCATCTTCAACTGAATTAAGCCAATATCCATCCATCTCATAGCTAAATTCCCTATTATCTCTCCCCATGTTAATAACTTTGCATTTATTAAGGTTAAAAGTCATCTGCCACTTCTGAGCCCAAGCTAACAGCTTATCTAAGTCACCCTGCACTTTAAAGCTACCCTCAACCTCTTTGACTACAGCTGCCAATTTAGTGTCATCAGCAAAAATTGACACTTTGCTATTTACACCTTGCCCAAGATCATTTACATAGATTATAAATAATAAAGGGCCTAAAACTGATCCCCGAGGTACGCCACTAATAACATTCCTCCACTCTGACCTCACTCCATTCAGTACAACTCTCTGTTTCCTATTTTTCAGCCATTCAGTTATCCAATTTAAAACGTTCCCACATATCCCATGCAGCTTTAATTTATGAACTAGTCTTCTATGTGGAACCTTATCAAAAGCTTTGCTGAAATCTAAGTAGATCACATCAACTTTCTCACCCCTATCTAATTCTTTAGTTACATAATCCATAAAATCCAGTAAATTAGTTAAACACGATCTATCTTTTCTAAAACCATGCTGAGCATCATTAATTAACCTGCTACTCTCTAGATGATCAGAAATTCCCTTCTTAACCATCTTCTCAAGAATTTTACAGACTATAGAAGTTAAGCTTACTGGTCTAAAGTTATTTGGGTCCTCTTTGCTTCCCTTTTTAAAAATTGGCACTACATTTGCCAATTTCCAATCATTTGGTATTTCTCCAGACTCTAGTGATCTAATAAATATCTTCTCGAGAGCTACTGCAATACTTTCTACACCTTCTTTGAGTATCCTAGAATGAATGTTGTCAGGGCCAGATGCCTTACTAGTATTTAACTGAATTATAAGCCCTTTAATTTCTTCTCTGTCTATATTAATAGAATTTATCACTACTTCCCTTGACCTAGAATTATCATCAATTAATCTAACTGGTTTCTCTTCTGTGAATACTGAAGCAAAATGATCATTAAGGACCTCTACTATTTCCTCATCAGATTCTTTCAAAACCCCTTCATATTTAATAGGCCCTATTTTATCACTGTTAGATTGATTATTGATTCTATAATAGCTAAAGAATTTTTTAGGATCTTTATTATTATTTTTAGCTAAATTAATTTCTGCTGTCCTTTTGGTCTTCTTAATAATCTTATTTAGTTCATTTCTGGTTGACCTATAATGGTTTAAATTATCTAAACTACTCTCACTTTGTAATCTCTGGTATGCCCTTTTTTTCTCTGAAACTTTATTAGCTATTTCTTGGTTCCACCATAATGGTTTCCTACATTTCTTCCTAATAGACTTCATCGGAATACACTGTTCCTGAACCATGTTTAATATAGTCTTAAAAATATCCCACATCTCATAAGTATTCTTTCCATGGAATTCTATATCCCACCTAATCTGATTTAGCATGCTGCGTAATTTATCGTAATCTCCCCTATAAAAATTTGGAATTTTCGTGGAGTTTGTCGTTGTTCTACCCTTAACTATTTGCAAATTAAACCGAACCATCTGATGATCACTGTTTCCCAATGATTCCCCTACACTCAATCCTTGAACTAAGTGATCATCATTTGAAAGAATTAGATCTAATATATTGGCACCCCTTGTTGGCTTATTAACAAATTGGATCAAAAAGTTATCCTCAAAACACTCCATAAACTTACAACTTGCTCTATCTCTTCCTATCATATTTTCCCAGTCTACAGAAGTTAAATTAAAGTCACCAAGAATAACTGTATCTTCTTTGCATCCTTTACTTATTTCCCTAATCATTAACTCATCGATACAATCAGTCTGTCCTGGTGGTCTATAAAAAGCTCCCAAGTGTATTTTCCTATTTTTACCAACCTTAATATCTATCCATAATGATTCACCTTCTCCTTGCTTTATAGAGTTATTTAGATTTGAAGAAATGCTATTTCTGATATAAATAATCAACCCACCACCAGTCCTATCTCTCCTTTGACTAATGTACATAGTATAACCCTCTAGTTCAAATTCACTGACATTATCATTAAATATATTTTCATTAACCCATGATTCAACTATACATATTATATCTATATCTTCATGAATGATATAACTAAATAATTCATCCTTCTTATTTCTAAGACTACGAGCATTTGTGTAAAGACAACTCAGCCCACCTATCCCTGAAGCACCTGAGGGCCTATCTCCTCTGCATCTCCTTTCTCTCTTTCCCCGACCCTGTACTCTTGTATTTCCCTGACCACTATCACTACTCAAGTAGTTTAACCCTAAAGCACTTCCATTAGCCTGCCTACCTTCTACAAATCTGTGTTTGCTTCCTTTCCCTGCCTCACTTTGAGCCATTAAATTTCCCTGACCACTATCAAAACCTAGTTTCCCGCCTCTAAAGACCTAATAACACTATCTAATTCCCGCCACAAAACCTCAACCCCATCTCGGCTCAGATGGAGTCCATCCATCGCATACAAACCCTTATTCCCATAAAACCCACTCCAAACATCTACAAATACCAATCCTGACTCCTCGCACAAACCTTTCACATATTCATTCAAGCCCATTGCACGAGACAACCATTCCATCCCCACATCCATTCTGGGAAGCACACCTGAAACAACGCCTTTTACTCTACTTTCACACATCCTTTCAATCAGCCTTTTATACCGCTGTCGTAACTCACAAGTACCCACCTTCTTTACATCGTTTACTCCGACATGTGTAATCACAACTGCTTCCCTCTCACACCCAGACACCAACCTATCATACCTCTCACACACATCATTTACACCAGCACCCGGCAGACAAACTCTCACTCCCTTCCATTTACTTTCATTCAACTTCCTATCTAAATACCTAATCTGAGAGTCACCCATCACAATCACCTCAGTCATTCTCCTATTCTCTCTAGGCCTAGTATTACCCTCCCTCCTGCTCTCACTCACTCGACCTCCTATTCTACTTTCAGGCACGGCCACACCAGACAAATCTCTTTCAAATTCTTCCTCTCTCAGGGCATCAAATCTGTTAGTTAGCCTAACAGGTTTCATGTCCCTCTCATTCACACACCTAACCTGTCCTAACTTATCTATTCTGTTCACTTTCACCCACCACTCATCATCACTTACTTCACTTACTGCTTTCTCTCCAGTCCCTGTTCTAGGCCTAACTTCCTCCCTCCTGGTCCCAATCTGACTCTTCAAACGTACACTTGCATCTCTTCTCACTTCAGACACTAAATCATTCAGTCTCAAGCATTCCGCACGTAATCGACTCACCTCCTCAGTCAAAGCACATACACGGCACTCAGACACATTCACTCTCCTCTCTACACCACAGACATCGCACACTACATACACACTACTTTCAAAAGGCATACTCTCTACATCCAAACAGTCAGCCATACTTAAACAAGAACAATAATAGAAACAAAAACTTACAAACAACAAGAATTTGACCCCAATTTGTGCGCGCAAGTTTAAAACCTGCTAATCAAGATGGCCCCGAAGTAAACAAAAGTCACTTTCTCACCAAAACAAAATAACCACAATTTATACAAAATAACCACAATTTAACTTTGTTATATTAACCAAATATATGATCTTATAACTTAATATTTATGTTTATGTCACACACCAAAGTATATCAAATAATCAAAATATTCTGAGAGCTCTACGAAACATGTGCTACCTGTTCGAAGGTCAGTCGAAGACTGACCTTAAGATGGAATATCCTTTTAAAGAAATGTTTTGCTCTATTCCTAACCTTGTTTCTTGTAGCAGTACAATTGATGGGGAATATTCATTTAAGATCATCTGCAAGAATGGTAACCTAGTTGTATAACTGCGTATATTCCACTGACATATTCTAAAGTTCATTATCTATATATAATTTAAACTATTAATCACCAAATAATATTCTGTAACCATCCCTTGAATCAATTTTTTTTGTAAAGCCCATTTTATTAAACACTATAGCCATTTTGTTAACTGCCTGTTTAGGGGCAATGTTTGCTTCCATGATTTTCTTATATTCTTTAAGGATAGACCATAGGTATTCATTTGAGACATCTACATTATCAACATTATGAGAGTTTTGTTTATCTTCATTATTAATACTTTTTGCAGGTAGAGATTGTGGTCTAGTAATGGGTAGGTCGCATTGTGTTTCTTTTGTAGCTTTTTCAGTTATAGTTTTTTTCTTGTTATTTGTATATATGTCACTTGCATTTATAGGATGATTTTTGAAATATACCTGTCGAGCTTCCAAGAAGGATAATTTTTTATCAATTTTTAAATGAATAATTTCTTTCTCCCTGGTCCACACAGGACATTCCTTAGAATTTCCTAAATGGTTGGGAGAAGAACAGTGAATACATTTAGGAGCCTCCCTTGGAGCGATACAATCCTGAGAATTATGTTGCTCATTACAATAAAGACATCTAGATTTATTTGTACAGGTCCTACTTCCATGTCCAAAATGCCAGCAATTAAAGCACATCAAGGGATTAGGGTAGTGGTTATCAATACTGAACGTAAGGTATCCATAATATAATTTAGAAGGCAAGACATTTCCAGCAAAAGTTAATACTAACAAGGGGGTAGGGATTCGGGAAGGGCCTTTATTGAGGCGTCTAATTTTCATAACGGACTCATTTTGAATTTTTAATTCATTAAGTAATAATTCTTCCTCAAAGTATAGTAGATCAGGTGCATATATGATACCTTGAATAGTGTTTAAATTTTGGGCAACTGAGCATTCTACATCATATTGTCCATTGATAATGGTTTTTGTATTTAAAAGGGCTGTTGTCTGATCTGAGGATTTTGTATGTATTAAGAGGGATCCTGTTCTGCAATATTTAACCTCGATGACAGGGCCATGACAAAAGGATTCAACAACTGTTTTAATTGTTAATGGACTTAATTTTGTCAAATTAACTGTTGGAGAACTTAAATATACCCAAGAAACAAATTTGGGATCAATATTCAATTTGGGGTCATTTTTGTTTATGGAAGTCACATTTATACTACCTGTATCATTGATCTTACTTTGTGATGTTACAGGAGCTTTATTACTGTGCGTTGAACTATGATATATAGCAGGGTAATTCGGGTACTTGTTCGATTTCTCTGAACCAGAAGTTGATGGCTGTGAAGAGAAACGAGAGACAGCTTGGTCAGTCTCTTTGATCACTTTGTGTAGTTGTTTTAGAGTAGGATCAACGTTAGGGGATTCGAGATCAGTATTAGAATTAGGTCGTTTTAGTTTAACTCGAGATTTGTCCTTTTGAGACATCTCGAGAGAAGAACGCCCCCGTGCCCTAGGGCACGGGCGACTTTCGTTAAAGAAAAGGTCTTAGGTTATTAAGGCAGTAGATATAAGGAGATAACCTAGGTTAAGCAAAATTCTCACTAAGGTACCTAACGATTAATCACTTATATCAAGCAAGATTTGGAAAGTGTGGAGCAATACAACCTTTCGGGAGAAAGTCTACAGAGGGAATGTCAAGAGAGATATTAGAGTGGGCAGTCAAAGCAGTGGAATATATTGTCATGTTAGAGATTTGAATCATTCGATCGATTTCAATGGAAGTAAAATGGTATTTAAATCGGCTAACTATGTTAAGATAAGAATCGTAGAATCGAGCTTGATATCATCAGTTCCTAATTTAAATCTATCTGAGGGTTAATTTTCTTTTAATCCTGTAATACGAAAGCAAATAAACAAAATAGCGAAATGTCAGCCCTTCAATATGTTTAGGCTTACCCCCCCCCCCCTGACTAGCCACAAGTAGGGGATTGGGGGGAAAAGAGGGGATCTTTCACGACCTGACTCTGTGTTATGTAGTTAAGCATTTTCAAATATTTTCTATCCAGTGTCAGTTGAAAAAGGGTGTGAGATACACCGAAACTGTTCTGAATTAAATTGTCTTCGGAGAATGTAGTTTAATTCCTCATATATATATATATATATATATATATATATATATATATATATATATATATATAAGAAACTCACAAAGTAGTGCGTAAATCTGTAAAGAAAGATCAATAAAGAAGATAGCAGAGGTGAAAGAAGTAAACATATGTGGAATATATATATATATATATATATATATATATATATATATATATATATATATATATATATATATATATATAAATATATATATTCCACATATGTTTACTTCTTTCACCTCTGCTATCTTCTTTATTGATCTTTCTTTACAGATTTCCTAGGGAGGATTCTAATTTAATTCATTATTTAATGCCATTTTATTATATTAGCTAATTTTCCATTGACCACGTCCATTTCTGATTTCATTCATATTCCCATCGGAAAACAATAAGTATCAATTTTCTTATTATTGTTGTTTTAGTAAAATATTTAATTTACGTGAGACTTAATTACTCTGATCCTTATTTCACTGTTTATTTAATAGTCTTGTTGAGATTCAACTACTCTTCAACTTGGTATCACCGACCTGTTCTTATTCATTTTTTTGATTATTCCTCCTAATTTTGTTCTCCTTTCAGTGTCTATTCATTTTATGCCTCCTTTTCCCTAAATTTTAGATCATTCTGGTGATTCTAGTACTGAATATTTTCTTCATCATTCATTCTTTCAGTTTCTTCTTTATTTACATGTACCAAGTTCCATATTTTCTCGATTTTTTCTTATTTTTCTGGTAAACTTGATATAAAATACACAACGCAATCAAATAACTCACACACTAGTCGTATTGTGGTATTGCCATCTATCCCAACCTCCACGTCCATGATAATGAGTACTGGTACGGTTTTTGTTCCTTCTATACCCACGACTTCAGTGATCTCCGGACCTAGGATGAGTGGCTCAACGCTGTCCACTGTTGTATGCCCGATTACAATCCCGTCAGCCGCTGAAGGCTTTGATGGACACCCACGACCTCGGGGAGAGGGGGGTGGGCAAAGAAGGCTTAACTAGTCACACAAAACGCCCCCCCCCCTCTCCTATAGTATTTTACCGTCGGAGTTACGGCGTGATCCGACTGCTGGGGGTATTATCAGTCTTGATAGTAACCTTTTTATCTGAGTTTGGTAAGTTCCAGATTGATAATTATTATATATCACGTAAAACTAAGAAGCGAAAATAAGCGTGTTCATATCGGCCAGAAACTCTAAAGGATGGATCTGTAAAGAAAGTCGGGAAGAAGAAGGAAATGAAAATGTGTGAATGTATATGGCGAATCGTTCCATTTTCTCAATCTCATTAAGTTATTTGCCCCTTAAACTGCTAAAAAACCAATTTTTCCGTCTTCAAAACACTTTACCACACCCCATTCATTCACACTATCCTGACTCACAAACATATTAATGAGAACGGATCTTCCCGCCTATAAAAATATTTCTACATCACCAAACATTATCCAAGCACGCACAAACAAACACAAATACACCCAAGTACGATCATTTCAATACTAAATACACACCCACCTTACACTAATCAGTATAAACACTCCACCCACAATAATAGCCCATTGCGTAGGTCAAACCAAACCCATCTTTACCTCAAATCCGAATTCATAGATTGTAAGAATAACAACACCTTTGTAATCCATCATTATTATAATTGTCTACCATCAGTTGACAATTAATGATTCACTCCTTTATTTTTACTGTTCCTTTATCTAGTGAAATTCTTTAAGTTGAGTAACATCTGCCTCATCCTTAAAAGATCTAGAAAAAACCGCGAAGTTTATATTTAGCCTGAAGCAGGAAAGACATTCACAGTTTGTGAGACGATGAAATAATACCCACGTCCCATCGTATATGCACCTGCTAGCATTTGACCAGAGAGCGTATACAGCTCTATAAATGTCAATTGCAACATGGTTGCCAGTGTTATATCTGACAACCCCCTTTGCTGAGGTCTCAGAATGGGGGAGAGTAAGGGGTTCCTAAGTAGCCAGGTTATAAGGGATCAAAAGTCTTCTCGTCTTCGCAAGAGGGAGCTGGCCCAGACTGAGGCCTATGAGCCACTCTACATATTGACAATCTTATGAGTGTCCCTAATCATTATATTTGTTTAACCGATCGAGCTTTCCCCAACTCAAACTTCTTGTATTGGTGCGTGGTGCGTAGATCCCTACTTCCTAGAGTACTAGCGTAGAGACATAAAGGATATTGAGAGAGCTGCATGGTCTGAAGTTAAGTCACTGCAGCAATGCCAGAACTGTCAGCGCGGGAGAGACAAATCATCTACCCATCGAAGTTCTTAATAGAGGTCAGGCACGCAGCCATGCTTATACTTCTTCTGGCCGTTCCCTCCTCTCCATATTCGGATCTGTGCTGATACACAAATAATATAGTAAAAAGGCAATTAAATGTAAACAGCCATGCTAATTTTCCCTCTCTAGCTCTCCTTCGACCTCGAATGCTTCTCTTTCTTAGAGTTTAAACTAGAAGGTAAGCGGGGGTTGGGCAAACTGCCTCTGCCATTTCTTCCTTTCTGGCGATTGATGAACATTCGGCATTTTCAAATTGAGTTTAGGTTTATCTTTTGTCGTAGACACTGGGGCAGCATGCATGTTCTTCCTACTACTGGTACTAGCAAAGCGTGATCTCCATTGGATCTTATTCTCCATGTCTACGTGTGGCCATTCCTCAGACATAAATAATTATGAGTTTCCTGCCCCTACCTTAACTAAGTCGAAGATATGCCGCTCAAACACTGTAGCTAACTGGATAGACACAGCAGGAGAGTATAGTTTCACTCATCCTATACATTTAGTTCCAGATAGACTACCACTAATACGCAAATGATCTTAGTTTATGCTAAAAGCTGGCATAGCACGTTCGTCTTCATTTCTTTGGGTTCTCCATTACATGTGCTGAAGTATGCGACTAAAGGGCTTTGAACCCTTGTTCTGCCCCAGACAGGTACGCCTTTACCATAATTAGCCGAGTTTTCGCATCATCGTCTCGAACCCACAAGGCGATACCAGGTGGCATCTGTAAGTTTGTATGCCTTCTTGGTCAAAACGCCCGAAGTTTGGCGCTCGTGGCCACAAAGCCTGGGAGAGCATCTATGGCTCTATATTTTCCAGACATTAATTTGCGCTAGTTTCGCCGCTTTTTTCACAGGTCTCTCCTTATAAAATTTCTGCGCGATACGGTCTAGTTGCTGTTGCGCTTTAAATTGGAGGAAGAATTCATATAAGAACGTTCATTGCCGTCCGTTACTTCCGGCAATATCTAAAAAGACGTGACTTCGCTATCTTTACTGAACCGAAATTATCGATATGTGCTTTCGTCACTCGTACTTTGTCTAATTTACATTCTTCAGTCAAAACTCATGGATTTTATCCTGAATCTTATGAGAAACATCTGCCATGTTCATAACGCATATAAATCGTACATGATTCGCGCTCTTGCATCTAAACAATAGCTAGCACGCAACTAATTTGACCTTTGCAAGTCGACATTGAGATAATGAGATGCAAATGTTCCGTAGTTGTTCTCAACTCGATATTCGAGAAATCTAACTAAAGTACAAACCTTCCAGGCGTATCCTGGTAAGCCATTTGGACTGCATTTCCTCACTCACTCATTTCTCCTGCGTAGCGTCGGCATATTTTCGATCAAATTTATTGCATTTCCCATCCTGACGTTCGACCTATGTACTCGCAAACACATCTAACATAGTGTTGTCTTGCTAAGTAATGTACTAAATTTGCTTTGCTCCAAAATTAAAAATAAATTAAGATAAATGTTGCCATTTTTACAAATGTAAAAGAGTTTAGTAACAATTTCAGCCGCAAGATGTCAGATTTGCTCCGCTGCCTTGCGTGAAGCGAGAAAAGCCATTTCTGTACCACAATCGTATTGCGGGATTGGTGTGTGTGTGTATGTGTGTGTGTCTCCCTCTCTCTCTCTCTCTCTCTCTCTCTCTCACACACACACACACACACACACACACACACACACACACACTAGCTAGTTAGATTTAGCGTCAAAGTCCCAAAGGCAGGGCCTGCAACTAGTAAATCGAGGAAACTCGATTTGAAAAGAGCAGATTTTGCAGGTCTTCGTGCTGGACTGACTGACATGAGGCTAGAAGTGTGCGATGTTGTTGAAGACTCGTGGAACAGTTTCAAAAATAAGTTCATGAGTCTTCAATCACGTTTCATCCCTCTGAAATGTTCCCGTCGGTCTTCTGTTCAACCAAAGTGGTTTAATCGAGAAATCAGCCAACTACTTAGGGAGAAGAGAAATGCGTACCGGCGATCGAAGATCTCGGGTGCCTTTGACGAGTACCGGAGGCTAGCCATAAGAGTGAAGTCTAGCATAAGGGCGGCTAAGCGGTCTGAAGAATTCCAAGTTGCGAGACTCTGCAAGGAGAATCCCAAGGAGTTCTTCTGCTATGTAAATAGCCGTAAACCAATCCATCGTAAGATTGGGCCCTTAGTGGAGGAGGAGGGTGCATTAACTCACTCAGATGCAGAAAATGCTAACCTGCTCAATGACTACTTCTCTTCAGTGTTTACTAAAGAGTGGGCTCCCATCCCCCAGCCCACGGATTCCTACTCGGGGGGAAAAATGGAGGTAATGGACTTCACCGAAGGAGAAATAAAGAAAAAGATCACTGACCTAAAGACGAATAAGTCCCCCGGACCGGACGGGTTTCTATCTAAGGTATTGAAGGAAGTGTGCGATGAAGTATCACGACATCTGTGCGCTATCTTTAACATGTCAATCCGGACCGGATGCGTTCCTAGAGACTGGCGTGAGGCGGAGGTGACTCCGATCTTCAAGAAAGGAGACCCCAGCCATCCGTCAAACTACCGACCCATCAGTTTGACTTCGATAGTTGGTAAACTCATGGAAAGCATGATAGTGGACAAGATAACGTCTTATTTAGAGTCAAACCTGCTACTGAAGAGTTCCCAGCGAGGCTTCCGAAGGCAACGGTCATGCCTGACGAACCTTGTGAAATTCTTCCACTTCGTCTTCAGTGAGCACGATCGGGACAAGATGGTGGATGTGGTCTACTTAGACTTTCAGAAAGCCTTTGATAAGGTACCACACCGCTGCCTTCTCCGGAAAGTGCGAACGCTGGGCATAGACGGAAAAGTAGCCGGCTGGATCGAGAACTGGCTAAGTTGCAGACGGCAACGGTTGGTGGTGAATGGGCAGGCTTCTGAGTGGGTGCCCGTTACTAGCGGGGTGCCTCAAGGTTCTATCCTGGGACCACTACTATTCATCATCTACGTCAACGACATGGACGGTGACATGGTTGCCAAGATTTCCAAATTTGCCTACGATACCAACTTGGTATGAACGTTGCAAAGGGTGGAAATACTGCAGGCCTGCAGGAAGATCTTTGGAAGATTAGGGAGTGGTCTGATACGTGGCAAATGCCTTTCAATGTAAACAAATGCAAAGTGATGCATATCGACTACCGAAATCCTCAATCACCCTAAATCCTTAAGGACACTGCTCTTGAATCCACCGACACTGAGAAGGACTTGGGTGTAGCTATCACGAGTGACCTCAAGTTCTCGAAACAGTATAGTGTGGTGGAGAAGAAAGCCCAAAGGATGTTAGGGTATATAAAGCGACAGTTTGGATATCGGAACAAGGAAATAGTACTGTGTCTGTACAACTCCCTCGTTCGACCGCACCTGGAGTATGCCGTACAATTTTGGAGTCCTTCATGCCGAAAAGACATCGCGAGATTGGAACGTGTGGAGGCCCAGGGCAACCAAACTGATTCCATCTATCAGACATAAAAGTTATGAAGATAGATTAAGGGAATTAGATATGTTCTCGCTGGAGACCCAGAGACTACGTGGTCAGCTTATCGAAGTATCTAAAATACTTCGAGGCTTCGACAGACTGGACTACGGGAATATTTTCCAGCTCAGCGAGGGAAGAACAAGAAATCACGGCTTTAAACTTGAACTGAAGCGATACAACCGTGATCTGTGTGGGAAATTCTTCACTTACAGTATCTGCGGTAGTTGGAACGCACTTCCGACGGAAGTTGTCAACAGTGAATCTGTTGACCAGTTTAAGTTAAGACAAGATAAAGTCTTGCAAAATCGCCGTTAAGATCCTCGCGAGTGATCTTCGAGGTGGCCAACGGACACCCTCGAAGATTGCGTCAAAAGTACCCTCCTTGTATGGACCGTAAGGTCTTCTAGAGTACTTAATTTCCTTTTAGCTCCTTGTAGCGCTCTCTCCCTCTCTCTCTCTCTCTCTCGTTCTGCTTCAATAAATAAATTAAATTTTACGTTATTATATGTACTGATTATTATATTGTTGACCTAGATAACATATAAATATAATTTCCTGTACTCAAAACTTGCTTAATTGGAAGGAAGGTTGAATTTTTCTGGCAGTGCTAGTTATTAGGAAGCAACAATCTTTAAAAGGCAAAAAATTCCTAAAGCACACGGGAAACTCATTAATAAATATTTAAAACTTATATATATATATATATATATATATATATATATATATATATATATATATATATATATATATATATATATATATATATATATATATATATATATATATATATATATATATATATATATATATATATATATATATATATATATATATATATATATATATATATATATATATATATATATATATATATATATATATATATATATATATATATATATATATAATGAAAAACTCACAAAGTGGCACGTGAGGAAAAAAATAATATGAAAATTAACCCACAGGAAAATGAAAAGATGAATCCAAGCACTTTCGAACTATATTTGCAAGCTCATTTTCAAGGAATAGCATGAAAATGGAGAAGACAACCTTATATAGGGTGCAAATATAGTTCGAAAGTGCTTTGATTCATTTTTTCATTTTCCTGTGGTTTAATTTTCATATATATATATATATATATATATATATATATATATATATATATATATATATATATATATATATATATATATATATATATATATATATATATATATGAAAATTAAACCATATATATGAAAATTAAACCAATATATATATATATATATATATATATTTATATAGCTTGAACAACGCTAATAGCTTGTTATTTGTCTTTGTGAATCAATTTCCCTGAAAAATTTCCCAGCTAGTGTGCCCAATATGGCACGCTAATGTTATGTTTTTATTATGCAGTGTTGCGTCCTTCAATTTTAATTTCAAATTTGTCGTTTTTTGGGTGAGCCATTAAAATAGTATCTATCCCTCTTTAAGAACAATATAGGGTGAGGAAGGGGAACACCGACCGAATGCTCTGTTACGATAACTATTTCAAATTGCCCGCCCGATACTCATCACCAACACCGCACTCATCCTCAGTGAACAACACGTGAGCAACAGGTTTCCGCGATCACAACGTCTATGCTTACCAGGTAAGAAATTGATTTTTCGGATGTCTCTTGTTATTTTTCACGGTTCTCATATAGTGTCTCACGTCGGTGAATATGGCGTGATTGTTTTGAGTTAAGTTTCATTACGATATTTAGCCATATTGACATGTTATCGAGTGAAATGAAGTGCATCCTTTCGAAGTGGCCACCATGGCATTATTGTGAGAAAAAAAATGGTGGTGCGGGAGAACAGCAACCGCCAACATGTGGGAGAACACTGATGCGTGAAATTTTGAAAATTCGATATACTTGGAAAAACAACAAAAAGTGACTGATTATGTATGTATATTAGCATTAAATTTTATTGTTGTGGTGAACTAATGCACTTAAATGAAGTGGAACAGTGTTTTTTTTTAGAAAGTTGAAGGTGACTTTTAGTGAATTATGATGTGATATCAGTGTCATTATGCTATCAGCACATGAAATAACTATTATATAAGTAACTTAGGTTATTAGAATGACTCTAGGATTAATATTCAATTTGCAAAAAAGACTTTTACCACCGGATGTATTTGAGGCATGGCGGTAGGTGTACCCCCACATCACTACGACTTTTGAAAAAAAATATTTAAAATATTAATAAAGGGTTAAATACGAGAAAAAATACTGTAATATATAGCTAATTGCTAATATGAAATACACAAGACTAATAATTCTTAAGCTAAAAACAGGAAATTTGTTTTGGGGTTGGTTCAACTTTACCTATTCATATGTTTAATGTCATTAACTCTTTCATATCTAGCCTACTGCCTTCTTGGTAACCTGATCATCATGCCTCGCAAGTATGTCAGGAAAAGTGACAATCAGCTCGACCGCACCAATCTGGGTTCAACCCACAACAGGAGCTGCACATAGTGGAATATACCATCCAAGCTGCCAAGATGTTCTACCGTCTGCCCATGAACGAGGTGCGAAGGATGATATACCAGTATGCCAAAGCTTGTGGGAGCCAGACCATCCTTGATGTTTAGGAGAAGGACAGAATGGCAAAGCGAGAATGGTACTACTCGTTCATGGACCGTCATCCAAACCTTGTGTTGAAGGCTCCGGAAGGCATGTCAATTGCCAGGATTGTGGCCTTCAACAAAGTTAATGTGGAAACATTCTCTAAGGCTTACACATTAGCTATGGAAAGTACGGATTCACTCCGGACCGGATATACAATTTGGATGAGAGCCATTAGCCACGCAGGTAACTCTAGAAAGAGGGGACACCATGACGTTTGTAGGTATTATAAAGGCTGTGGGGCAGTCCATCCCTCCAGTGCTTATAAATCCCAGATGCAGATCGAATCCAGCTTTTATGAGGAACACGATCTTCGCTTCCAAAGGCATATTGCATCCTAATGGCTGGATGAACGGTAAATGCTTCGTGCAGACACTTCAGCATCTTCATGAGAAGTCTGGTTCTTCTGTAGAAAACAAGATTCTTCTTATCATGGACAATGCTGAATGTCACATGAACATTCATGTTGTGGAGTTTGCGATCAAGCATTGTATCGTGATTGTTACCTTGCTTCCGCATACGACAGACAAACTTCAGCCATTGGATGTGAGTGTGTTTGCTCCCTTCAAGACGTTTTTGTGAGGCCTACTGAACGACCACTCTCCCATACATACTAACGAGCACATAACAGTGCACCAGTTGCCAGAGTTTGCCTCTGAGGCTTGTACTAAAGCCAGTACCCTCTCTAACATTCTTGAGGGTTTCAGGTCGACTGGTATCTAGCCTATCAATCGCAACATCTTCCCAGATGATGCGTTTGTAGGAGCACAGGTAACAGAGTGACCGGCACCACATGTGAACTTTGCAGTAGAAGTTACTCCAACTTCTTATGATGGAGAGGAAGGACTAGCTGAGGCCATAACTCAGAAGTAGACCTTCCTGATCCGTCTTCCATGCATCCAGATGATGATTTGTCCCCTGTTGATGTGATGTTGGAACCCTGCTCCTATGAGGACCCTGGCACATCCAGTGACCCTGCCACCCTAGGCCATAGCACTACTGACCCTGCCACCCCAGGCCCTAGCACTGTTGACCCTGTCATCCCGGTTCCTAGCACTGCTGCCCCTGCCACCCCAGGCCCTTGCACTGCTGAGCCTGCCCTCCTAGGCCCTAGCATTGCTGACCCTGCCATCTAGGGTCCTAGCACTGCTGACCCTGCCACCCCAGGTCCTAACAGCTCAAACCTTGCTTCCCCAGGTATCACCCCGGAGAGTGTCAGGCCGTTCCCCAAGGCTGCTCTTCGTCCTTATGGGAAGGGACGTAAGAGGGTACGGGCCTGCATTCTGGCTGAGAATGAGGAGGCATCACAGATCTGAGGATGAAGGCAGAGACGAGGAAGAAGATACAGGAGAAAAGGAATGCATTATGAGGAAGAAAAAGTGTGCAAGGCGCAGGAAGTCTGTCCCTGTAGAGCAAGATAGTGGGGAGGAAGACGTTGATGATGTTCCTATGCAGCTCGATGACTCCTCAGAGTACTCAGATGAGGTGAAGGTCGAGGACAATTGGACAGAATTGTCATACCCTTTTGCTGAGAAGGCACGGGAGAGGTGAGGGACATTATATTTTTTGCAGCCAAAATTTATCAATTATCATAATTCATTATCAGGACTAGCCTATCTGGCACATATATTTATTTTTGTTTTTGTTTTATCTCAGTTTTCAATTCTTTTTCAGGTGGGGGAATTTGTTCTTGTTGAACTGAAGCTGGAGAGGGAAGGAACGTGGGCGCATTGGTGTGCTATGTTGCCAAGGTCTTGACCATCATGGAGGATAGGAAGTTTAATCTTTCTTTCCTCCACATGAAGTCAGCTTTCTCCGAGGATATCTTTACCTTCCCTACCATCTTGGACGAAGCGTATGCCAGGCCAGGACAGTGTAAGGGTGTCTTGGTAACCACCAAGAGGCAGGCCGACCTGGTTAAGGTTTACCCCCTTCTGATTGCCTTCAACATGCACTTCTGAGCCTGAAGTAGCCTACAGGCTAAGGTATTTATTTTTATATAGTTTTATCTCTTGAATTTCCTCTATTTGTATGTAATTAGGCTATAAGTTGCTCAAATATACTTTAAGGTGTCTTAAATAGTTGTTAATAATTCATAAAATTTCATAAAAATTAAAAAAATAATTTTTGTCTGCCTGAGTTAATTTTGTTTTGTCAAATAAATGTTAATTTTTTATGTGCTTATCTTTTATTGCATCACTTAATAATGATGAGGGGTAACAAAGGTTATCATGTATGTTGATTTCAGGCAAAAAAAACAATGTTTTTTGTTTTATGAGCTTCAAATATAAAGGTCGATGTTCCCCCACACACCCCGGTCGGTGTTCCCCTGCGGTAGAGTAACACAAAATTTGAAGTGCCAAAAATGACACTTATTTTATTAGTTGAGGATTTATCATGAGTATACCATAGGTGGGCCATGTTGTGGAGTTTGTTTTGGACACAGTTTGCACTCGCTCAGATACAAAATGGATTTTTTTATGAAGGTTTTTCTATTAATAGGTCGGTGTTACCCCCACCCCACCCTACTACTTATATCCAATTCCAAAATAACTCGGTAGTTAGCAAATTAATTATTATTGCTAACATAATTTCTGCAAATCTAACACCCAATCTTTGTTTTCTTATCTAATATTCTGGTGATCCTCTTGTAGGGGTGCGAAGATGTATAAGAGAAAAACTTCCTTCCAAAAGCGAGAATATAAATAGCCTATTAAATTACAAGTTAAGATGGACTTCGCCGTAGCATAATGGTAGAGTGCTAGCCTCGGGATTCAAAAGACCCAAGATCGAACCCCAAAGTCCACAATTTTTACAACGAAAATTCTCGAAGAAAACGGAGACCACGAAAAACGCTTTAAGGACAACTCAAGAAATCAACTCAAGAGAAAACCACTGTCAAGGAAAACGGAAAGAAAACGACTATCAAGGGCTAACTCTTCTCAACTTATCTCATCTTATCAAAATCGTCAAGAAGCATCAAGAAGTCATCACGTCATCAAAATTAGGAGGAATCATCGCATCGTCGTTAAAAGGAAGACAATAAGAAATAAATAGATTACGATCTTCTGATCTTCGTTACAACTGCACCTCGTCTCCTACTAGAGTTTAAGAAAAAAGTGCTGCTGGGAACCGGAGACCCGGGAAGGGATATTACTGATTAGCGTCGAAAACTTAGTTCGCTCTCCTCAATCCCCCTTAATTAGCTCCACTCATCCCGCAGACTCGGAGGCCGGGGAGGGAGAGCTACTAGTAATCCTCGATTAAGAAATCCAATACTAGTCTCTCCCCAATCCTCAAAATCGCTCCGCGTTCTTGAAAGGGACCTGTGTAGGGGTGCGAAGATGTATAAGAGAAAAACTTCCTTCAAAAGCGAGAATATAAATAGCCCATTAAATTACCAAGTCAGGACGGACTTCGAGGTAGCGTAATGGTAGAGTGCTAGCCTCGGGATTCAAAAGACCCAAGATCGAACCCCAAAGTCCACAATTTTTACAATGAAAATTATCGAAGAAAACGGAGACCACGAAAAACGCTTTAAGGACAACTCAAGAAATCAACACAAGAGAAAACCGCGCTCAAAGAAAACGGAACTCAAGGAAATCGACTTTCAAGGGCTAACTCTTCTCAACTCGTCTCAACTCATCTCATCCCATCAAAATCGTCAAGAAGCATCAAGAAGTCATCACGTCGTCAGAATTGGAAGGAATCATCATAAATAAGAAAGAATAACGAAGAGTCAGATAAATGGAGTCAATGTTTGAAGGGGCATCTTCAGTCAAGAAGTAATAAATAGATATCAAAATATAGAAAGCGGCGTTCGTCTTCAATTCTTCAAACTACACTCCGTTTCTAGGAGAAAGCTATGTAGCGTGATGTGAAGTGCAAGTGAATGAGTCTTTTTCGAGACTCAGGATGGTGCAGTGGATTCGCAGCTCCTTTAACAGTGCTCTGGCGACGTAGGAAGTTACTCGTAACTCGCCTACGCACCTTTTGGTTTATATCTTTTCTTCGCTCCTTTTCGCACACCTCTGTATGTACTCCTATATTGTGCACAGTGGAAAATGATAGGCCGGTCAGTTTTTTCAGTAGTGTATTACAATTTTATAGTAAAGAGAGAATTACGATTTATTCATTCATTCTTACATATCCCCTGCTGCATACTCTATCCCCTGATAGCCACCTTTTGAATCCTCCTCCGCGAGGACAGAGTCCAGCTGGACAGGCTGAGGTATGGGCATCATCCAGCCATTCTGCGCTACCAGGCGAGGCTAGATATGGCCATCATTGATGCCTGTCCAGAATGCAACACTGTAACCCATACATTTAAATACATTATGGAAACTGCGCTTCCCACAATCACACACTCTTATAAGGCTCTGTGTGAAAACACGGTACAGGGAAGATCCTTCTTCAGTCTCGCGGCTGCTTGGCCAGGTAGTCAAAAGATCATCAACAACAAGAATTGCGATTAACTGTCAATACCCAAATACTGTATTTTTTTTCCTTTTGAGGTTCATGTTATTTGCGGGTGTAAAATTACCCATAAATATTTTATTAGGTATATATTGTGAATCATTATTAATTCATTATTATCCACTATTTAATTTTTTTATTGATATTGTTGTATTCCTATTTCATTAATATTCCCAACTAAGATCTCACTCGGCATTCACCGTCGGAAATTGGTTCTGGGGATTTTCGCTGTCTCTTTCTGCTTGTACATTTTGAAGTGATGACTTTCGCTCAAGCATTCCTTTTAATTCTTGGCATGTGTATATATATTTTACTTCCGCATGCTTTTCTGTTCGTCCTTTCTTTGTTTTCTCTGTTACCCTCACCCATTCTTTCCCATGTCTAGTTAGGACCAACCAAGTGTACTCCTTTAATTCTTTTTCGCCTGAGTGAACTCCTTTTCTGTGTCAATTAAGCCCAAATCTCCAACAAGTGTATTGATTGTGAAATTCACTGATTCTTTGCAGTAACAGAATAAAAAAAAAGTGTCGTTGACTAATAGGATGCAGAAGTGAAGAGAACTCGGTGGGGAAGGGGCTATTACCAACATCATCTGCCAATAAACCATGGGTGCATCATTTCTTTGGATGCTTCTTCCAAAAAAATAACCAAATTTTCCCATTTTTTTTCTCTTGCCAAAGGTTTTCCGACTCAAATAAGCCTTGGTATTTGAATCTTGCCATAAGATGTCTAGTATTAGATACATTTTAGTAATTGATATTTGATGTAAACTGCAACCCTCACTCACACTTTGTGAAAAAGTGGTTACTGATGATGCTTTCTTATTTTCTATGTTTAATCAATTTTTTGGGGGGTCACAACATCTACGTAAGTTTGGGTAGTTTTGATGGACTACACAACTTGTTAATATACAGTAAAAACTGAGGGGGGGGGGGGGTTCAGTATTTACGAAATGAGCAAATCCCAGTTGTTTAGAATTAGTCAGATCAGCACACGATTCCAACTTTCACCAGCTGGTTGGTTGGAACTAACCACAAACATGGTACCCGAGGGGAAACTAATTAAAAATTTGATACTGTACAAAGCTAATCTGGCAAATCTTTCTAGATATACAGAACTAGAGATACACACGGAAACTCAGGACTAATTTAGCACAATCAGAGTCTATATTATACAAAAATATTAAACAGAAAATCTATGACCAAAGTTCAAGATAACTAACATCAAAACCTTTGCATAAACATCACGTCATTAATAATAATTAATCATCTCTTTAACATTACGTTCAAGATTTATTTAAGTTAATATTTTTATAATCAATGTTAGCCCTTTAGTTGGAATTTTATTACAAATTATGAAAAAATTAACTTGTTTATATAAGGAACTACCAGTTAACGGAGTGTACACTCCTGAGTCACTGTCGATACCTTTAGAATAATGAGTTGCTTAATGACCCCTACCTCAGTCTATCGTTTCAAGCGATTAATTTCTTCCCTTTTCTTTTTAATCAAATATAGAGTCCGACTTAGTAGTCATACTGTGAGATACTTTCAGATCTTTTTTCCCGACGCTGTTTTCCGGGAGCAAATTGTGTTGATACCCAAAGAAGCAACGCATGCAAACAGACATCACGATGATCATGGTGAAGATCTGAAACAACGCAAACAAGAGAAGATCCCTCGATGAGATAAGGACATTTTCGCATGTTGCAGGAGCGGATGTCTTCGGTTCTGGAACAAAGAATAAGACAATTAACAAAAAGAGATGAGAAACAAGAGATCTAATAATCTGGCAACATAATACTTGACAATTCCTCCATCGGTAATACCCTAGCAATTACATAGACCATCTTTGAGAAAATTATTTATAATTTAATTATAAAAAGAACGCTGACTTCCGAGGGATGATAATGGATTCTTTTATTGTGGTGAGATCATGTGTGGAAATGGCAAATATTTTGGAAAAGAGAAATCCATTTATATGATAAATTTATCTAATAATTTTATTAATAATTATGGAGTACGGCGCTGATCAAATGGTTACTGGTGTTAAGTAGGAGTAATCGCTGTCGCAAGAATCAGTATAAAATTAAGAAAAAAATAAATCAATTATTTCCCTAATTTTGCTTATATATTTATTCAATTTTGCAATTTTATGGTCTTATATATTCAAAGAAACGTTTAATTAATGACCAAAATGCCGTAAATACAATTACATATATCATTTTAACACGATACCTGTCATATCAATGGTTTTGCCTTTTCGAAGGACGATAACAGCATGTTCCACTTGAATCACATTCCTTTTCGGGGTCACGGTTGCTGTCCCTGACTCCCTTTTACTCCTTTTTGAGTTCACCCCCTCAGAGTAAGGACCGAGGGCGCAGGGCTCCAAGCAGGAACCTTCGCACACCTCCAATTGGCAAGAAATCTTGAAATTTGGATCATCACCGACGCGAAAAGCCTTCGATCAAAGAGAAATTCATTCGTGAAATAGAAGAAAGATACCAGAGTGTACTAGAGCCCAGCAGACCATAAAGAAAGATAAGGTATATGGTAATAAACCACTCTCCACTATCCTTTTTAGAGCAATAGCAAATACATTAGCAGTTAATGAAAAAAAAAAATCCAAAAACAGGACACAAAATGTAAAATATGAAAAAACGAAATGGAAGATTTATATTCTTTGATTAAAAGTCCAGAACTAGAAAACACGAAACCATATAAAAAAAATTGAAAAAAGTGAGTACGGAAAATATTCTGGCAATATTTTTTATTTGAAAATGAAAATATATAAAATGAAATAAAAGAACTTTATAAACTATGGAAAGAAAGAGAAAAGAAACTTAAATTACCCTATCGTATCCCAGTATAGCCTAGCCTAGCTTAGTAGTCCCTAGTCTAACCTAGCATATTATAGTATAGCCTGATCAAAGCAATGCCTAGCGCAGCATTGCTTAATATAGTCTAGTCTAACCAGGTATGGCTTAGCATTGCATGCCTAGCATCGCCTAGGGTAGCCTAGCCTAGTATAGTCAAGCTAGAATATGCTACTATAGCCTAACCAATATATACTTGCATATGATAGCCTAGCATAGCATAGCATACTATTGGCTAGCATGGTATAGCCTATCCTAGCATAACCACATCTAACATAATATAGCCAAGCGTATCATATTATAGCCTAGCCTAGTATATCCTATAGTAGTATAGCATACCATACCCTAGACCAGAATAACTTTGCATAGCTTAGCCTATTATAGCCTTGGTTAGCTAGCCTATCGTAGCCTAACATAGTATTACCTAGCATAGCAGAGCATAGCCCTCCCTAGCCTATTATACTCTATTCTTCCCTAGCATAGCATAGTATAGCCCTATCTAGCCTAGTATAGCTTAGCATAACTTAGCCTAGCCTAACATTAACTATCCTAGACAAGTATAGCTTATACTATCCTATTATACCCTAGTTAAGCAGAGCTTAGTATTGTCTAGCCTAACATACTATATGATATCCTAGCATGGCAATTTTATAGCCAAAATTATCATAGTATATCTTACCCTTGTACATTATATCTTAGCATAGCTTAGCATAGTATAGCCTAGTCTAGTCTAGCAGAGTATTGGCGAAATAGCTATGATGTTATTGCCAAAACAAAATAATTCCCGGGCTAACCTTGGGAGGACTTTGACAATTATATTATTCGAAAGAGAATGTAAAACAACATAAGTGTTTAAAATTTTGTTAGAATCGTCCGAATAGTTATGATGTTATTGCCAAAACAAAATAATTCCAGGGCTAACTTGGGAGGACTTTGGCAATTATAGCATTCGAGGAGAATGTAAAGCAACATAAGGTTTTCAGATTTCGTTAGAATCGGCCAAATAGTTATGATATTATTACAAAAACCAAAAAAAAAGCAAAACGGGTAATGAGATGTAGAGTCGCTCGAGATTAGACTCGCATGCGACTAAAAAGGAAAGGAAGAAGAAGAAAAAACAAAGTTGACACGGCCATGTGGCCAAGTAACTATCAGTTAAAAATACGACTTGTTCGGCAAGGCTGTGTAGGTATCAGTTAAAGATTTAAAGGACCTGTTTGACAAGTACCAGTTAACAGATAAATGTATAGAAGGAGGTGCCTCCGGTTATAGCCATCATCATAGGAAAACCTATAGGAGGAGTTGTACAAGGAAAGGATCAAGCACTCACAGTCGAAAATACTAGGGAAAGATGATTAAAATATGATGATATCAAGTTGAGTCATAAGTAATTTCCGTTTTTGTGAAATATATTTATTCCGAAATTATTCGTGAATAGATAAACAATTAAATAATTTTAACTAATAGTATATTTCCCATTTTTGTCATTCGCCTTTTGCCATTTAGCAGTTAGCTTGTTGAGTCCTCTAAAGTAAAGTTCAGCAGGTAATGAGTTCGAGAAGTTATCCCAGAACATTTTTACCTGGTATTTTTCAGAGGGTGATTATTCAGAGCATTTTGTAGTGAACAAAAAACATGGAATTTATTTATGCAATATCTGGTGAATGAAGTAGAACAGATCAGCTTAAGTCCAATATTTTTCGAGTGATTTTCTCGGTATGTGGTCTTGCGTTATCATGAAGTAGCACAACGTGTCTCCTGTTGACGAGTGCAGGGCGTTTTCTTTAAAGATTGTCATGTACACGTTGCAGCTGTTGACAATATAAGTTTGCATTCTACCAGTTCTCTTAAAACATCTTGATCGAAGTCTGAAGATCGTTCTGGTCTTGGTTCATCCGCCATTGTTTGATCTCCAGAACGAAACTCTGAAAACCAATTCCGGACTCGACGATCAGTAATGGCACCTTGGCCATAAACACTACAAATCTTGTTTGCTCTTTCTGAAGCGTTTTTGTTATTCTTAAACACACACAACATCAATGTAAAATATGCACTTTTAGTCTCCCCATTTTAGGGCATGGTATCTTAATTTAAATTATGATGCACACTTGTTTACTGGTGATGTAAGAATGAGAGGTGAAGGCTTTTTCT
The DNA here is from genome assembly GCA_963969495.1 of Ceratothoa steindachneri. Lineage (NCBI taxonomy): Eukaryota > Metazoa > Arthropoda > Malacostraca > Isopoda > Cymothoidae > Ceratothoa > Ceratothoa steindachneri. The sequence continues at coordinate 202,765,154 of OZ018324.1, read as the reverse complement.
AAATAGGTAATTTACGGTTAAGGTTAAAACACTGGAGGTTCCAATAAACGGATATTATTTATGACTCAGCCGGATAGAATACAACAAAGCGATATTAAATAAAGCAAATACATGTATTCAACCGATAAATGGGCGATTGAGAACATTTTGCTGAGCAATGACGAATTGTCTTGTCTCGTTGTCTTTACGTACTAGCAGGGTAGCGGCTAATACTAATAGATACTTTACGTTACATGGTAAGTACTGGTAGGTATCGGGAAGATACCGGGCATGAACCGGGGTGTAGCGGTTAAATAGCGGTTGGGTATTAGGAATACCCCGGTAAATAAAGAGTGGGTAGGCACCAGGCGGTTGCCGGAAAATACCGGGTGGGTACGTTCGCGTACCGGTTAGATACCAGCCCGGGGCCTGGTATCTATCCTTTTTTTACTGTTACCACGTACCTAAAATAAATAACTGGGGTTATAGTTCGAATCTCACCATAACTAGAGGTTCACAATTTACCTCACCTTGAAAAATGAATAAATCATGAGATCCGCCTCCACATTTTTAGGGTGTTTGATTTTGGAGAAGGGGTTCATAAGAGAAGGTCGCACGACGCACCCATTTCTGTCCACCAGCTCTACTGGGGACCCTCTTGAAGAGCTGGCTACGCATGAGACAGCGTTTGCATCCAAAGTCCCGCTGGAATCTGCAATTGAAAATCCCAATGTTTCGCGAAACTTCTCTTATTATTATGGTCTTCCAAAGTGGCAAAACCTGACGGATTGGTTTAAGCAAGACATCTATGGGCAATTCATCCTCACCTTTGAGATAGATAACGATAGAAGTGTCATCCCCTACATAGATGTATCCCAGCGCGGGTGCCGAGAAAGGCGCGTTTCCCTTCTGGATTTGCATCAGCGTGTTTAATGAACGCGAGTCGAAAGCTACATTTACCTAGGAAAAGGGAGTGGGTTAACGGATCCCTTAGGCTGACTACAGGATAGAGGGTAGTCAATTTTCCCTACTTGCATGCAGTGATTTTGAGTAAAAGTATGGACATTATTTCTATTGTATAAAACAACCACATTATATTGTTTATTGGGTGGGTACCGGTTAAGTGTCGAGTGGTTGTTTTTATTAGCGGGCGAGTACCATGATAAATGCCGGTTGCCATGTAGAGAGTCGGTACCTCGTGGATATATGGACTAGATCTAATGCCACAACGAACAAATAATGTAATATAAAAAGTATGAATAGATGTCGTGGTTCGGATTCCACGTTAATCAGTAGGTCCAAACAAAATTGAACTATTTCATTTTATCTTTCTATCCCCAGCTAAAAGAGAGTCACCTGAGATCAACTTCTTTCCTACTATACTTTCCTTTTCACCCTCTTTCATCTCTTTATCCTAACCTTCCTGATTGGCCTCCGCGGTTCCCTCTCCCTCCAGCCCACGAAACATGTTGGGATCTTTAGGAAAGGGCGGCGGGGGACCGGGTGTCTTCTCCACCACCCTCCTGCCCCTGATGGAGCAGGGGAGGGAGGGGACCAACTGCCGATTCATTTATATCTTCCACACCAAAACATAATACACCTGGGCCATCCTGAGTCATATTCACAAACCGCTTGGTTATTATGCTATTTTGGTTGCTTGGATAAATTTTAAAATTTGCTACTAGAAAATTACGATGAGTGGTTATTAATTGCAAACACTTGTTACTCTTTGTTTGCGATGAATGTGATGGAGAGGAACTCTTAGGGTATTGGGAATTGACGCAGATTCGGAAATATTGTTGGACATTTAATTAAGAAGCTGCGCATGTCGAACCAATTAATAGTGCCATCACAAATTAAAAAGCTGCGCAAGTCGAACTAATTAATAGTGCCATCACAAATTTAAAAAAACTGTGCAAGTCGAACCAATTAATAGTGCCATCACAAATTAAGAAGCTGCGCAAGTCGAACCCATTAATAGTGCCATAACAAATTAAGAAGCTGCGCAAGTCGAACCCATTAATAGTACCATCACAAATTAACAAGCTGCGCAAGTCGAACCAATTAATAGTGCCATCACAAATTAAGAAGCTGTGCAAGTCGAACCAATTAATAGTGCCATCACAAATTTTGAAGTTAAGAATGAAACTTCTTGTGTCTCTCGAGCTTTCGAATACTTATATTAATTTACTTCTAAAATTTGTTAATTCCTTACCAGGTCGGGATTTTCAATAGTTATCGGATTAGAGCGAACAGACTTTGTAAAAGTATTCTTCCAAACGCATTTCAGTTGCCTCGCTTCATCCCACACCTGTAAGATAATGTTACAAAGGGAAAATTAGAAAAAAAACACCTTTTACCTTTGTCATATTAATGGTTGTAGCAACGACTAATCTAACTGCATGGTCTTGTTGCTCCTTCGATTGCTCTTAAAGTCATTCTTAAGGAATTAGTGAAAATTTCAAAATAGAGCTCTGAAATTCAATTATTAAATACACGGGGAAGTGGGGCATCGAACCAGCAGGGGATGACTTGTTCTCTTCTATCTTATGTAGCGGAGTACGTCTATGAGAGTAACGGGAGAGGTAGATTAAATGTGAAGAGAATAGGTATTATGGAGGAGTGTAGAAATTTTCTGTAATAGAGTGAATAGGAAGGGCAGCTCTCTTCTTTGGGTGGGTACAATTTCTCGTCTGGTTTACCACTGATATCCTGTTTCGTTATCGTCAGCCTTTGTTTGTACTCGGACAAAATTGATTTCACTCGCCAGAGCTCGTACTGGACATCTTGAGTACAACTTTTTTGAATCCTCAATTTTTGTGTTAATAGTACACAAACCTCCCTGAGATTCTGGTTTATTAAGAGTCACTACACAAAGCCTTGGGGATTAAAAGATCTAATTTAAAGGATCATTGTTTTATATATTAAACTTTGTTGGGTCGTTTAAATTTTTGTCTGTATAGAGAAAATACAACTACTACTAATAACGACGGAAGATCTCCGTTATAATTATCTTGTTAGGAGAATGCAACGCAAGGAGGCAAATGATGAAATATAAGGTAGAATAGGGAAAGGATGACTGGAATTTTTAGAGGTATTTTTTAATAGACAGTAAGAATTAAATCTTGAGATGAGGGGGAAAATATAATTTATCGTGAAAGAGAATTAATCTAATTAACGAAAGGTGGTAAAAACAATGGATGAAGAAAGGCATGCAGGGGAAGGATAATTTTAACTGGAATTTTCCTCGCAAGTCATATTCAAGAGTGGTAGCATAAATAAATCATTAAATTGGAAATGTTTTATTTCGGTTCACTCCAAAGATAATTAAATCTTTAATCCAAATCTATCGGCGGAAATAGAGCTGATGAGGCCGGGGAGGGAGAACTTGGGGAGAGGTAGGCCTAGGATGGCCCGTTCCTGCCTCTCCAAGCCCGGATGGGGCGGAGAGGGGGTAAGGGAACACCCATTAGGCCGCGCTAAGCCTTCCCCTGCGGGAGAGGGGGAACTTGGGGAGAGGTAGGCCTAGGATGGCCTGTTCCTGCCTCTCCAAGCCCGGATGGGGCGGAGAGCGACTAAGGGGACAGCCATGTGGCCGCACTATACCTTTCCCTGTGGGGGAGGGAGAACTTGCGGAGAGGTAGGCCTAGGATGGCCCGTTCCTGCCTCTCCAAACCCAGGCGGGACGGAGATGGGGTAAGCGAACACCCATTAGGCCACGCTAAGCTTTCCCCTGCGGGGGAGGGAGAACTTGAGGAGTGGTAGGCCTAGGATGGCCTGTTTCTGCCTCTCCAAGCCCGGAGAGGGATTAAGGGGACAGCCATGAGGCCGCGCTATGCCCTGTCATAACTGAGCATATTTGAATGACACAGCTACACAGGACATTGATGTAACAAAATTAGTCACATTTTAGCAGTTTAATCCACCGTAGATTCACAGTGCAAAACAAACACAAACATGAAATTGTATTCAGAGTCAAGAATTATAGACACAAACTCACTGAATTATGAATAGAATAGATAGACACAACAATATTATAACTTCTATAAGAGCATATGTAATACAATTTGTTTTCAATATGATACCCATGTTAAATGCAAGATTTACAAATTTCTTTTCCCCAAATTTAATCCTACGATCATTGACAGTGCAAAGCCTGGACTAATCAGGAAAAAATAGCTGTGATATGCATGTTAGGCCTATTGGAACTATATTTTTGTAAAATAGCCTACACTGCTTACATGTACCATTATGGAGATGAACTTATAGGCATATATTTTTACATTTCTGGATTTCAAATGTGGAGGGGCCAGGCCCCCAAGTCAAAAAAGTGGGGGGGAGGGGCACAGCCCCCCCCCATGTTCCTCCATCTATGTCCTCATTCTTTTATATGTCAGTGGGGACCTAGAGTTTTGTGATTCGAACCTCGGATATCTACAGTGCATGACAGCCGCCGAAAAGCCGACCCGAAGCTGAATTCCATCCCGCGACTAACCACGTCCGATGCTGCTTAACTTGGCTCTAAGCGGAAGCGGTGTCTTCGCTCGATCAGACCGTAGCCTAAGACAAGACCTCTGCGGATCTATCGATCGGGAATCTATCGATTTGGGCATTTCGGTCCATGGAGTAGGGGAAGGGGCACGTCCAGAACCCTAAAACAACTTGAATGTGGATAATTTGATCCCTCTCGCCCCGATGAAGTATTTGGGAGCTCCATTTTCAAGTCAATGGGGGATTTGGGTAAGTAGGGTTCGAAGTCCGAGTGATTACGGGTTTTATGACGCTTTCCCCCCAGCCTTTAGGGTTCTGTTTCACGCCCACTGTCCGCTCTGGTTACTCGTTGTACCTTTTTGAGCACCTCTCTGACCCTAATGAGCGTTCTCACAGCTAGGTGGGCATTATACCCCAAATAAATCCATTGTAACTGGCAAGGTGATTCAACCTTTTTGACCACCCTGTAATAAGGTAAAGGGTACGGTATAGGTGAGCGGGAACGCGAATTTCGAGCCTCCGGTTAAGCGAATCGGGCGTGATTAGTCACCGGATGGAGTTCCCTACTTAGGTTGGCTTTATGGATGAAAGGTCAATCCTTGGTTTCCTTAAACAATGTCAACAGTCGCGTGCTCTCAATTATCCTGACTTATGACCATTTGACCTTCAAAACTTTCAACGAGTGGGGCAATCCGACCCATAGTTAGTTTTCTTTTAATAATTCCCGGACTAACCTTGGGAGGACCTTGGCAATTATGTCAGTCAAAAGCGAATGAAAAAAAAAACAACATAAAGGTTTCAAATTTCGGTCGAAAAATTACAATGTTATTGCCCAAAACCGCATTGAAAAGTAAAATGGCTACCGTTCGACCGATGGACCTACGGACCGAAATAGAAACTAAGAGAAAAATTAAGGAGTGCAAATGGACGGTGAAGGAAAAACAAACAGCGTCGGGCAAGAAATTTAATTTGAGAAACCAAATGGCATCGATCGGTACATTCAATGGAAAAAGGGCGTCTTACCTCTTGGATGAGCGGATCATTTTGGATGATGATGGTGTTCTGGTAATACATCTCGTCATCCGGAGCTTCGGAAACCAGCTTTCCATTCGTGCCACACGCATCCACCGGGATTAGAAAGCTGTAGAGGAAAACGGCTCGTGTATGTCGGGATAGCTAAAGGAAAAGCAGACAAAAACAAGCTTTGTTTACGTCTCTCGAAAAGGACCCGTTAAGGAAAAAGCTTCTACCTACCCCTGTCCCCCACCCGCGGAAACAAGGAAGACAGGGGAGGGGGGGGGCTTATCTGCACCATTAAAATAAATAAATAAATAACGACATACATACACGCATGAATAAATGTGTACACACATATATTTATACATGTGTACATAAATAAAAAAATACAATACACACATACATTAATACATACACACATTCATACATACACACACGTAAATACATAATACCCAAATAAATAAATACATACATAAATAAATAAATACACACATACATAAATAAACACCAATAAATAAAAATAAATACAAACAAATAAAATAAATAAATTAATACATAAATAATAAACAAATAAATACTATAAAAAATTAAATGAAAAGCAGCAACGGCGGCTACATCCATGGTTATTGTAATCGGAATTAATGAATCTCTTGTCGATTTTAGACTAAGTTAACCAACTCGAATTTTTATATACGACTTTAATTAAATAAACTTCGTTAATATAATTACAAGCCATACTTCGTATTCTTTCTTACAGAAAAAACTTGGTTCCACAGGCACTCCTTGGGCAGGTGGCCTACGGCCTATTTGCTATTCTAAACCGCTTTTTTTTAATCCCCTTTATAGACTCTATTTTAACACCCTGAACACCTTTTTTAACATAGATACCCTGAAACATTCTTTTAAAGTTATTTCACTATTTATTATAGTCTTTATCCCTTGAAGATTTATATATAGTTGAGAATTTTCCAAACACCTTTTTCAACATAGACACCCTGAAACCTTTTTATTAAGTTATTTCCCCCGGTTTGATATATAGAAAAACCTTCGTCAGATCTCTTTTTTTCATCTAAATTTGTTTCATATACGAAATGATAGTAAAAAAGCGCCAAAGCCCTAATTTTAATACATTTTTTGAACTTCACGATTTGTATGTTTTTTCATTCCAAATCATTCGATAATTATATTTATTTTTTCTGAACTCTTAGAAAGAACTTTGATAAAAGTTCGAAACATACAAAAAACAGCGCTGCGAATAAAAGTTTCAAATAAACCTAAACTCAAAAACATGAAAGGTTACTTGTCCACTAAGCAAAAAAAAACATTTTCAAAAATTTAAAAAATTCACCAAGTTAAATTATAGAGTTAAGGAGGAAAACTTCATTCTGATACGCCCCCCCTCCCCCTCCTAATTCTAAACTTTCTCCAAGGCAGCGAAATTCAGGTAAAACTTGTTTCGTTTCAAACCGTTTCACACCTACGACCCACTTTGAGACCCTTTCTGCAAAAATCAACTTAGATTCCGCCCAATTTCAGGCCCCTCCCCCACCCATTATCACCATAGCAACTAAGGGTATCCCCCCTTCCCCTTTTCCTGACCAGATTCCCCCTGTTTTTCAAGGGTCGACTGGTTTCCTTGCCCCTTTGTGACCTATTCGTGTACCCTAGCGAGAAGCTCTGATTCAAATAAAAGGTCTGAGTATCGGCGAAAGACCCGAGGTGAGGCGTTTGATTTAATCGTGGGCGCCGTAAGACGTTTCGGACGGTCACGAATCATCATCGGTCGCTTTTCCGTCAAGTGGGGTCTGTACGCAGGGACAAAACTACAAAAAAAGGTCAACAGATCTGAGTCGCTCGCTCTCAATTATTTTGACTTATGACATTCCAAACTTAACAAGTGGGGCAATCCGCTCCATAGTTAGTTTTCTTCTTAATAATTGCCGGACTAACCTTGGGAGGACCTCGTCAATTATATAATTCGAAAGAGAATGTAAAACAACATAAGGGTTTCAAATTTCGTTAGAATCGGCCGAATATTTACGAAGTTATTGCCAAATAATTCCCGGACTAACTTTGGGGGGACCTTGTCAATTATATCATTCGAAAGAGAATGTAAAACAACATAAGGGTTTCAAATTCCGTTAGAATCGGCCGAATAGTTACGGTATTATTTCAACAAAAACTCATTGAAAAGTAAAATGGTTACATCCGACCGATCGACTACGGAGCGACAATCGAAATAGTAACTTGTGGAGGCACGCGATCATTTTCGCCATGCACACCCATCATCCACATCGTCGTCGGTCATCTCTTTCTCTCTCACTCATTCACATAACCCCCCATCTCACACTCTCACACTCACCCTCCTAACTTCTCTTGAACAAGTCGAATTCAATCCATTTTTTTACCTCCTTACACCACTTCAGAGCATTCTCGTTCATATCCTTTTTTACACCATAACTCTTACCCAGTCGTTCCTCAACCCATCTATCTTTCACACACCAATCATTCCTCTCGATTTGTTTATTTCGACTGCTCTTAATCTTGAATTTTCCTTTATCTTCCATCCCACAGTCTCAATCACACACCAATGTTGGCACGAGCGTACTCCCATGCAACCCCCAGCACATCCCGCATTCAAACACTCCTTTTTCCTCGATGCTTTCGGGCGGGTCTTGAAGATCCACCTCGTCTCTCAAGCCTTTCCATGGTCGGTCGGCAGGTGCTTTGCAAAGGCCTTCGCATTGGAGAGTGTCATAATAATCTTATCATTATTATTATTATTATATTTTTTATCATCATCATCATCATTTTGGAGGGAAGGAAGAATAGATTTCGAGAGCGAATTTCGTATTTTCTTACTCAACTCAAATCTTCAGCAACGACCATTGTTGTTTGTGTTGCTTCAGCTTGAGTTCAAATATTTGAAATTTTTCTTCGGTTCCCTTTTCATACTTGTCTCAGTAGCCAGATTCTCCTGGCCACGGATGAGTACTCTCAGTGTCTACAGGGATCTTTGGACAATACACTCGGTGTACTTCTCTCGCCTCCGGAGTTGCCTTTATTGATACCTTATATTCCCCCCCCTCCCCCGCAGCCTCATCGGCCAGAGCCTCAGTAGGCTCTGGACAGTGTGGATACGGAAAGTAGGAGTGAAAGGGAGGGGAAGAGGAAAGGTTTAGGATAGGACAGCGGGAAGTATAGTAGGAGACAACAAACGGAATTTAGGCAGTCAGGAGACCTACGGCTTAACGTAGAATCCCAACCACGATGCAGATCAGGCTTATATCTGTCCATTGTCAGTAGTTATAGTTAGCATGGTCAAGTGAAAGTTTCTAAGAATCCTCCGGATTACTGCTACGCTCAATTTCGCTCATTTGAAGCTGGTAAAAAACGTAGCCTCTTTGGTACGGATCTCGGTAACCGGGACTCGTTGGTTAACGTTGGATCGCCCGCCCCGTACTGTATGAGGGTGGCGCACGCCTAATACTGCCCACTGCGAGAAAAGATTCATCCTGGATGCCCTGCGATGGGGGTGAGTGCTGTAACATGGGTATAATGCCCTTTCTACAGAGAGAAGTGTCACACCCTTCCGGCCCTAATACAACACCTGCGGTTATATACCTATTTCCGCTTCGTTTACTTTCCCTACTCTAGAGATCCCTCCTTACTTTCTGCTTGATTCGGCCTCGTTGCTATTTCGTTTTAAAAAACATTGGGAAATCCCTCTTAGATACACTTATCATCCTTCTAGCTTTAAAGGCCACCCTGTATAATCGCTACGATTATACTCATCTCCATCTTTTGATACTGGGATAAAACACGAAGGCGGGGGAAGCGAAAATAACCGGCTGGAAAAGAAAAGAAGCGACGGGAAAGGGACGAGATGCCAACTAGTGACTCGGGGTGCTGAGATGAGGAGGGGGGAGGGTGAATCCTCTCGATTATCTCTCAGCCTGAGAAAATTCACTCTAAACCTATTTTATCACCCCTCCCCCTCGCCCCATTTCTCACCCAACGCCGGTACAAAGAATCCCTCCACGCTCACTCTACGGGATGGTCCGAAAGTCTTGTCACCCCCTGTAAATATTGTTTTAATTTTCTGTTTCAGATGGCTAACATGAGCTCCTACAGTGAGGGAGGGAGGCTGATTGCAAATCTATGTGCACATGATCGTGTGCATTCTGGTAAGAGTACGGAGGATGTCCGACATGACTTCACTGCAAGAAATTAAATACACTAAAACCACGACATGTGTTTGATATTATTATTATTACTTTTCTGTAGGCGGTAACGTGGCAAGACTTTCGGACCACCCTGTACGTTTGGGAGGACAGACTCGAAAATGACGTCACCCAGAGAATAGAAGAATCCAGTCCTAAAATGATTACTCTGACAGGAAAAACAATGGATGCGCAAATAGAAAGGAAGGGAAATTGCATAGAGGGAAAGATAATCCAGTCTCCTGGAAACTAGTACACACATATACTCTCCCTCACACCCATCTACACAATTTCTACACTACTCTATAACACATTACTAATTTATACCTGATTACGCCCTAACGACATCGTTACTATCGCAGGCCTACATCACGTGAAGAGAATAGAAGAAAAGTGTCCTAGCCCCCCGTCCTCCCTGCTCCTCGGGGGGAAGTAGCCCGGACTCCCCCGCTTCGCCATTAGCCACCGGGGAGAGGAAAAGGCGGAGAAAGAGATAGTGTAGTTGGAAATTAGGAGCAGCTTAAAAAGTTGAGCTTGGTGGTCTTGTCCCCCATATCAGAACGTGGTGTTAATACCACGGTGAGTATTACTTTACCTTTTTTGCCATTAATTTTTATACACGTGGCCATCTTGCCACACGCGCTATAAAGAACCCCGTTCGAGCAGTGGGGGTAAAGGGGGGGTGGCACGAAAGCCACGCCCGATTTATTTAACTATTTAATATGGAGTGAAGGGAATCCCTCGATGGGCGTGCGCCGGGTCGCGGCTGCCCCGAAAAGGAAACACAAACAGGAGGAAGGCGACTTAAACCACAGGTGGGGGCGGGGTCCTTTGTTATGCACCCCCTTTTAGGGGCTTACGAGAGAGCGATAGCGACTTAACTCGGATATGGGGGACAGTGGCCCCCTATCCAAGGTGGGTATAAATGCGTGAGTTCGAGAAATGGTGAGACTGAGATTTGTTAGGGTGAAACTGTGCGTGGTTGCAGTGTATGGACCCTGTAATGATAGAAATAAAGGTGAGAAAGAGAGGTTCTGGAATGATTCGGTGGACGTAGATGGAATTGGTATCGGGTGAGGTTTGTGGGGGGGATTGACGGATGTATGCGAGAGATAAAAAGAAGAATGGAAGGGTAAGATGTTAGTGGAATGGAAGTGTGAAAGAGGCTGCGACCGAGTGTTCTGAGTTAATTTAGGTATACATGTGGGAAAGAGTTATTATTATTATTAAAGGCGAAAACCAAAAAGTGAATCTCCCGAAAATATTGTTAAAGTTATAGGAGCGCATCTGGCGACTCTCTACTTGGGCATAAGTCGCCGTAGACAACGCAGCCTACGACTAGCCTTTATTACAAAACAAATAACAACGATAAAAAAGGGCAAAGGCTAAAAACAACAACAAAAGAACAGAAGTAAACAATCAACAAGAAGGATGCGGGCTCCGGCGTCGTGGACAGCCTCCCGGCGCACGAATATGTGAGCTACAACAAACAGTCAAATAAAGTGAAGGAGGCCATCCTCCTCCAAAAAGTCGCATAGTCCGCAGGTCTGTGTGTACGAACCAGTCCCGAGTACAAGGGGCAAGTGGTAGTGACCCCGCTCGCCCCGATACTGGGACAGGTAACGGTAACGTGCGCGAAGATCACCCAGACTGGCACATTCAACAAGAATGTGCCGAACAGTCTGGGGGACAACGCAATAAAGCGCAGGCGAGCGCTCCATTAAAAGGCGGTGCGTTTCGCGAGTGTGTCCAAATCGGAGACAACAGAAAGCAACCTGAAGCCGTCGCGGCATTGGGGGTAGGTCCGTGTGAACAGTCGCGGAGCAATGGCACGCAACTTTAAGTTCCCCTCGGCCGTCTCCCATCTTCTTTGCCAAGTAGCCCGGAAAGCTGCCCGTATTCCTGCCATGTAATTGGTGTGAGGAAGAGCGAAACGCTGGTCTGGTCACCCAGTCCTCACGGACTCTTTGGCGCCCTCATCGGCGCGCTCATTCCCCGCAATTCCTACATGTCCAGGAACCCAGCAGAAGATAATCTCTACATCCGCCCGGCTCGCCAAAACCGTGGCGTCACGGATATCGCAAACCAGGGGATGCGGAGATTCCAGTGCCCCGAGAGCACTCAGGAGGGCGATTTGTGAGTCGCTATAAATCACAATCTGATCTCTGAACTGGGCGCGCCAAGCGGTGATTGCAACCAGCTCGGCCGTGAAGACAGACGCAGCGCCTGGCAGAGCCGCGCTGACTTCAAACAGAAGGGATACCGCGTGGAAGCCGACCCCGTCTTGGGACTTGGAGCCATCCGTATACACTGGCACGGTTGCAGCGTGACACGAGGTGTGCTCCAAAAAGGCCGAACACAATACTGAATCTTCCGAAGATAGCCGCAGACCCTCTGCGGCATTGGGGCCTGTGAGGCACGCGATCCGTCAGATGTCAGCTACAGCCGGTTGGTCTATATTACACCTGACCCCCCCCCCTTTGGGGAATTATGGGCATGTAAGAAAAATGGATAGAAAGTGACATGGAAGATAAGTTAGGAGTGTGTGTGAGAGAGAGAAAGGTCGATTATGTGAATGGTTGAGAGAGAAAGGGTTGACCGAGGAGGGAGTGGATGATATTATGTATGGTAAGTGTGCATGGAGGGGATCTGTGAGGCAGGGTATGATCCCTGGCTGGAATAAATGCTACAGCGCATGCTTCCCCACCTCCATATCCCTATGAATGGCCTTCGGCATGGAAAAAAATAGTGGTGTTGTTCTTAAAAGAGTCTAAATGGGTTGGTAGAGTGGTGGTCTTAGTAGCGCTGAGGCGCGCCAACACATACTTGGTGAGAGAGAGAGAGAGAGAGAGATAAGCGAAGCTGCGGCAGAAAGCTAGGTCTTGGTTAGGTTGGCAACAACATAACATGGCTTAACCGCGGAGTGCTCAAGTGAAAGGCTTAAGAAACCTTCAATATATACAACTGAGTAGGAACTAAATACACACAACGGCGTGAATGCTACAAATCACACAATAAAGAATAAATGATCACAGAGAATAGTCGGTTCACCCGACAACTTTACAGAAGTTGGGATTACATACCATTAGAGCAAATAGTGAAGCATGGAATAGTAAAGGATAAATAGAGGTCGTGGTTCGGATTCCACGCTAATCAGTAGGGTGAAACAAAATGGAACTATTCCATTCTATCTTTCTATCCCCAGCTAAAAGAAGAGGAATAAATGAGGTCAACTTCTCTCCTACTAGACCTTTCTTTTCACCCTCTTTCATCTCCTCCTCCTATCCTTCCTCCTTGGCACCTGCCGTTCATTCTGCCTTCGGCTCACCAAACACGGTGGGACCTGAGAAATGACTGGAGGGTGGGGGACCTACGGCCAATTCATTTATGTATTCTACACACACAAAAAAGGAAAGATGAGTGCGTTTGTTTCCGGCGAATCGCCGCCCACCTTTGTCGAATAGAGCGAAAGTTACAATCGAACGAGTCTTGTCATTGCCTTAAAGGGAGTTAAATAAGTGTTAGGATTTGGAAAAAAAGAGTATCAGAAACAATACTTCTCCACCGACCTGATTCATGATCAATTTATTCATCACGTTATTATTTAAGGCTTAGGGATCATGGCACCTGATGCCTTTAGAGTTCTCTATCCTTGGCATCGATGCCTCAGACAAACAGTGGTTTAGTAGAAGTTAGACAATTAATTAATTTAAGTGATACAATTGCCTCTCAATTTTTTAAATTTATTAGTATTGTTCATATTTAGGTAAATTGTTTGATTTATTCTTTCATCAATAAAATGAATATGATATATAAATTGGATTCGCTAATGTTCTTATGGTGTAATAAGACAATATGGGCATGTGTGGGCTCATATTCGTTTTCTACGATGTGCAAATGACGTTGTGGTAGTATTTTTATTTACACACAGCAGATGGAAGAAAGAAGAATTATGTCTGACTCTTTTGAAGCATTGTTGTTGGTGCTTCAGGCATAAAAGAATCAGGAGCTCGAAAAAGTCCGTTCGTATTTTTATATCATTATTATCATCATCATCATCATCATCATCATCATCATCATCACTAACTCTATAATTTAAGAAGGGGATTTTTTTGAGTATTTGAATGATAATTTCATCTTAGTTTGGTTATGACTTATGTTTTTTTATCAAAGTTATTTCTAATAATTCTTTTATAATATCAAAAAACAAAATAGTGAAGTTCAGAAGTAAATATAATTAGCGGAATTTTGCGAATTTTTTAAAACCCAAAGAATTACAAATGGTGAAGTTCAGAAAATTTATTTTTATATATCTTCTATAACTATATTTTAGCAACGTGATATTTTGAAAGGAGGGAAATTTAGTTCAGAGTTCCTTTTTAAAATTATTATCATTGGCGAAGTTCAGAAAATTAATAAAAATTTAACCATGGCTGCTTTTCTTTAGATTTTAAATTTTAATCTTAGTAGTGAAGAGCAAGCTTTCCTCGTAGGGGAAGGGGGGAGTGGCGAAGCCATTGCCTGGTTTGTATTAGTATTCGAAAATGTATTTTTGATAGGGAAAGGCATAGCTCGGCCTCGTGGATTTCTCCTCACCCTCTCTCAGTCTCATCCTGGATTGTAGATGCAGTAGCCGGCCATCCTAGTCGTACTTCTCCGCAATTTCCACCTGTCTCGCAGGGGAAGGCATATCACGGCCTCGTGAGTATCTCCTTACCCCCTCTCCGTCCCATCCGGGCTTGGAGAGGCAGGAGCAGGCCATACTAGGCCTCCTCTCCGCAACTTCCCTCTCCCTTCCTGGGAAAGACATCTCACGGCCTCATGGGTGTGCCCTTACCCCATCTCCGTCTCATCCGGCCTTGGAGAAGCAGGATGTGGCCATCCTAGGTCTACTTCTCCGCAAGTCCCCCCTCCTCGCAGGGGAAGGTATAGCATGTCCTCATGGATGTCCCCTTACCCCCTCTCTCTCCATCTTGGATTGGAGAGGCGAGAAGGGGCTATCCCAGGCCTACTTCTCCGCAAGTTCTCTGTCCCCCTTATTTTGACCATTCTTTACCATATATCCACCAAAAGGCGGCCTTAAGAGCAGCAACGCGTAAAGACAAAATGGCTATGCAAGTGTGTGTTGAGAGCGCGTTTTCTTCTCCAGTTTAAGCGTGGATGTAAACGAGCGTAAAGGGGCCGAAAGACACACGCACTGTCTAGCAGAGACGAAGTGAGTGATAGTAGGACTCAAGGGTTTCAAATAAAAAGGAGTCAACTGAAGATATACGCCCTGCAGGAAAAAATGGAAAAAAATAAGGAGAAAAACATGTCTGCTTTCGCATCAATTAGAATAATAAACTCTTGTTGGAATGAACCCACATATGTATGTAGGTCCGTGAAACCGCTCGAGCCCTTTCGGCCCCCTGATACAATGGACGATAGACGGGAATTTTACCTGAATTCCTTCTCGCCCGTGTTCTTAGAAGTGACATAGTTGCAGGTAGACTCGTAGTAATGTCCCTTGGAGTAGATCACGCCAGGGAAGGGGCGGTCAAAGGTCACGTGGACAGACATGCCGCTTCGTCCACACTTCACCTCCACCGATTCCACAGCAGGCATCGAAACATGTCCCCGAGAGAGAGACGGAGAGATGGGGGTGGAATACGACACGCGGGTCAACTGGGAAAGAAAGATAAGGTTGAAAACAAACCATTTCTGTTAATTAGTTGATATTCTTTGTTTATTCAGTTTTCATTAACGATTCATTGATGATGGAGATAAACCGAGGTACAATTTTCCATTAGTGACAACCATGACCAGTAACTGGATAGGTGAAGCAAAAGATAACATACGAGAGCACCAGGAACCTCTTAGAAAAGGGAAGTAATATCCGTAGAATCCCCCATCCCCCTAAGCCCTATTATTGATCCTCTTTCTCAACGTAAACAAAAAGAATAATAGTCAGTTAAGGACACTCGAGTCATTTGTGCCCTATCCATATAAGGAACTCACAAAATAGCAGGTGAGGGATACAATGGAAGCAAAAAATGTCTCACAGGAAAGAGGACAAGCGAATTTCAAGTACTTTCGAACTTGATTCAACTCTTTCGTTAATAAACCGAATACAATTCAAAATTGGAATTTGTTTTTCATTTTAAAGGGGATTAATTACTTTGCGTTTTAAGCATAGAGATTTATAGCTTCGGCAAATGTAGATTGAAGTTTATCTACCATTCTGCAACCTAATTTCTGCCCATCTAATTCGTTCCTTCTTTATGCTCCTGCCTGCAGCCATCCGCTGTCAGCACGAGTCTTCTGTTTTTCGCTTTGATCAACTCTTCTGATCGTCGCATTCCACGGAAACCGATTGAAAGTTAGTCGGTTGTAGTTGATTCAAAATAACCTCCCTCCCCACCTCACATCGATCTATGGGATGGGGACTGTTGTGAGCCTCTGTTGTTGATGAGTACTATTTGCCTAACATTAAAGAACCCAAGGGATCCATTTCCGGGATCTTAATGTTGTCCATCGTTGCCGATGACGACGTCACTCCATACATGGATGAGTTTGATGATGTTTGGTTGATGATTATCATCTTTGGTGAGATCGTTGATCGCTGCGGAGTCCGCCAAGGTTGGCACAGCCTCTTCCACGGACATCGCAGATATGAAGTAGGGTATTGCAAGAATGTGTGGATGAATGAGCAATGCATGGAGTGATAACTTGCACGATGATGTTTAAGGTGGAAAGTAGGTGTACATTCTTCAGTCCACCATCTTCACTTTTCCCTGCTGAGTCCAGTAACAAGGAAATGATCCAGGAGGACTGGAGGAGGTTTAAATTGCAGTGCTCTGCCGAAAAAAGGTCCCCTCGTTGGACTATCGCCTAATGCACGAGCAGATTTGATCTCCAGGTTTACTCCTGAAGCCTTGGCCCTTCCAAGAGCTCCCACAAGGCAGTGGGGTTGGCCGAGTTATATCGCCCGGAGACCACATTCTAGACTAAAGTAAAACAATAGCCCTACTAATACCTGACGTTCTTCACACCGCTTCACTTAGGGGGGAGAAGGGGCTAAAGGGTCTACTCAATTAAATGGGGAGCCATACATCAGTATGAAAAGCTCAAAACACACCACAAAAGGCAAAATATCCCCATCGCGTGATAATAGTCTTCTAAGATCCTTCAAATGACAATAACCCGCTCCTGTTGGTACATCGGGTGAAATGAGGCAGACAGAGGTGGACGAGGGTCAGAATAGGTCATATTTTGCCCTGGTATCAGATTAATATATTCATGAGATTATTATAAAAGGGTGTAGCTTCTCTAACCAGCAACCCCACCCAATTTTGATAACTATGAGTGAAGGATATGGCGGTTTTGAAAAGACTTAATTAGTTTCGCGATCCTGTCTATGTTGAAACAGTTAATTACTTTATGTATCGATAAACATAAATTATTTTCAATAATTTCCGAGGGAATATCCGAAATTAGATTTAATTTTATGCAAGAATTTGTGGTCACGTGTCAGATAAGGGTGGTTCCGAACATCGAACTGCGATAAATTTGGGATAACTCTGTTCTGCCATTCATATTATAAATACTGGCTTTAATATAATATAATATAATAAATCCAATAGCAAATTATTCCCCTGACATAGGGAAGTTCGCTTGAACAGGGTGACTACCACAAAAACGGGCACCAACTCTAAATAGACTTCATTTCTTAATTCATCAAACAAGAAATGAAGCCTATTGAAAGTTAGGCCTCGTTTTTTTCACCCTAATTCCCAATAATGATTCCTTTTAATGACCATTGACCACAGGAATTACTCGACTTTCTGAAAAACACACAATTTCAAACATTCTTCTCCGAGTACAATTTATGAAGGAAACTGTCCCTATTCATATATGTCGAGGAATAGGTCACCTCCCCAGACAATACGTCTATATATATATACATATATGTATCTATTCGTTGGGAGGAAAGAGATAAAAGCTACGAGAATATGTATATATACAGTTATATATACACGTATACTCTAATGTACGTACGCGTCCTTCGCTACGTACAAGTACGTTCACTTCCTAAGAGTAATCCGTTGATTACGAGGTATAAGAGTGCGATTTTAATACAGGGGCCGATAGCGTTTAGTGAGTTTACCAAGTTGCAGTTCAAGGATATATTTAAAGGGTGAAAACCAAAAATATAATTTTAATAAGTTACTAGTTATATATATATATATATATATATATATATATATATATATATATATATATATATATATATATATATATATATATATATACGGAAATATAGGTAATGTAAATAAGGACAATTCTGACAGAATATAGATTAATTTTCAATCGAGTAAACATTAATTACTCGTTAATCAGCTTCTAAATAAGATGGACAATGGACGTGATTCTCGGCCGAATATCCTGACTAGGGTGAAGGAGGGGGAGAATTAGAAGACGAGTTCACGATCCTCCTTGAAGATGGAGGATGGCACCTCTGCTCCAGAGAAGTGCAACCTCCAAAATTCGAGACTCTGACGCGGCTCGGCGCGAATTCTCACAATGGAAATGGGAGATCCTTGAGGACGGGGGGAGGGGGAAGGGTCCAGATGAGACGAGAGGAATCCCAACCAATCCTTCGGGGACGAAACGATTCGAGGCCTGCTCTGAACAGAGTAAGCCTTCACAAAAGAGATGGATCGGCCTGGTGAGATCCAACTTCGATGGTATAAGCAAATACCAAGGATTTGGGCGGGAAACATTCGGCTAGCAGTTTCCCGACTACGGAGATTAGCGCTTCCTCGGCGAGGTAAAAGCTTTGAACACGCCCAACTTAATTAACTGCACCTGTGGGGGCGGCTGACGGATATTCAAATTCTTTCTTCTTTTTTTTCTCTTTGGATTTAGAGATTACTCCACGTGGAGTTATACTTAGGAGAGGAGAGAGGGAAGGAATTCATGAAACAAATGAAAGAGGTATTCTTCTCGGTGTCCCTTTCCCTTACAATTTATAAATTAGTCAGTTATTCTCACGCAGACGCATAAAACCCCCCACAAATACGTGTTTTCTTACCGTTCTCCAACCCAAATTTTAGTTTTGATTTCTTCACTAACCTCAGGAAGCGCATGGTGTCCTGAAAAAAGGTATTCTTGTACCTTCCCTAAAATATGAACATCTGTTCCAAAATCTTCTACTAAGCTAATGTCAATTATTTTCATCGTAAAAAAAATCCACCGTGAGACCGGACTTGTGTTAACTAGATAGATAAGTAGATAAGTTTGATTTTAGCAAGTTCTTTGAGTTGGACGGTAGTAATAGAACTAAGGGCCACCACGTGAAAATTACAAAAACAGTGTAGGATGTGAGAAAGTATTTTTCCACCAATAGAGTGGTAGATTATTGCAATGGTTTACCACAGGAGACAATAAGCAGTCAAAATTTAAATGTTTTCAAGCTCAGGTTAGATAAGTATATAGGGAGGGTAGGTTATCCTGATTTTTAAGTTGTATGGGGGCAAATTACATATTGTAATATCAATTTATGTATATATTATAGTATAGATATGAATACTGCATGATTTAGTTTTTTTGTCAAACCATGAGGGTGATTTCTTTTTTAGACACAATCTTGTAGGTGCAGTGTATGGGTTGTGGTTGACTCGGGTGACCTCTGATAGCTCCTTGTTGCTTTTCACATCGTTGAATTATGTCATGTCATGTTGTTGTTGTTGTTAACTATTATTGGCTCTATTTTTTATGACGAGGATAAAATATATTTTCAATAAAGCGAAGGAGGTTTAGACATTTCCCATTAATACTAATTTCTTATTTTTTTCAGTTCCAAACCCTGAATATCCTTTTATTACTTAGTTCAGTCTACATGAGGGTATTACATCATCATACCGTTTCAACCTAGAACAATATATTTTTCCAGCCTGGTCAGTTTGTATGGTCAGATAATTGGGCGTGGTGATTACTTTTAATTACAGCTTATCCTTCCCGTGAGCTTGGAATTTACTGGGATCACCGAGTTCAGATAGGCCAACGTTATCTGCCTAAAGTCAGGGCGCCTGGTAATGAAATAGCCTCACTCCAAAGAATGGTAGTTATCGCTACATACTAAGGAAAAAGGGCATCATATTAAAAACAACATAATAACGATAAGCAGCTAACTCTTTTATCGATTTAGCCCTCATTAGTCCACGAATTTTTCCCTACAAAAGATTCAAGAGAATAAGTTCTTCTACCGAGTCAATTGACTCGGAAGGACAACAGAAAACCTACCTTACTACTTTAGTTTACTGCCTCTCAACCAGGGAGAAATAAGAACTCCGTAGTCAACAAGGAAGCAAACAAGAGGAGGCGTCCTTTTTGGGAGTGAGGGCTTTGTAATAGACCGTATGTCTCTCGCATTCTCCCTCGGCAGAACAAAAGGAGTGGCCATTTTCCATATCTTTGACGAGAAAGTGTCTCCACCGCCCGGTGAACCATGGTAGAGTTTAGATCAATTCATCTTCGGCCATTTTCCTTTCCTCTGTCGCTTAACGCCTTCCTCACGTTGGTTTCTATTCGTTAATCTGCTGCCGTCGTTAACGCCTCGGCGATGATTTGCCCCCGGCCCATTAAAACGACCTCTCGACGTCAGAATCTCCCATCGTTGATCATCTAATGAACTTTTTTTGCCGTCGCCAAATACTAATGACCCTCCCCCTCTTACACGCATGTCCTGCTCCACTACAGAGTAGGTAAAATTAAAACGCCTTTTTTTTATTATTTCTCAAAATTTAAAGCGAAAACCAAAGAGGTCGTCTCTCTCAGAAAGTGTGTACAAAGAGAAATGTAAATAAAGTGTTGAAGATAACGGAAGTAAAAATGTGTGGAAGATAGCCGTAAATCCTTTTATTGGCATTGGGGCAAGGAGGAGACACAACTTTGGCTGTTGGGGCAGGGATGACATACAATCCATGCTTTTTCACTCTCCAACGGTTGCCAAAAACCATAACTATAACATTACACAACTAATCTCAGATTTAATTGGCCCTGCGATTAGTTTGGACACGGGCTACAACTGACACTGAAACATGGCGGTGGCGTGTTATAGAAGGTCGGCCTATAGGCAGAGCCGTAGCAATGTCTAGTACCCTCCCCCCCCAAATCAAGATTGTAGGGCCCCCATAACAATATGTTATACATTTACAAGTAGTGCCAGGCACGACAAATACTATTCTCAACAGTCCCAATGGTGCGGAATACTTACAGAAAATGTGTATTCGAAATTTTTATATCTTCATTAATAAAATAAAAGATTTTGGCCAGTGGGGCTCCTTCAAAAGCCGGGGGGTGGGAGTCGTGAGGCGGTTGCTACTGCTCTGCCTATAGGGTAACCCGGTCATTTGACCACTGTCCTTTTTAGAGCACTTATTCATTCGGATTCTATACAGGAACTGTACTCTTTTTAGAACACTTATCCATACGGATTCCTTTACATCAAATGTTAATTCGGTTCGACGGGAACCCATTATGAGATTTCATAAAACTTCAAAGTGTTTATTTAGGGGGGAAACCGTTCATTTGACCACTGTCCATCAGGAATTTTCCAAAAAGAGAGGTGATACCATTCGAGAATAGTGCTCTTTTTAGAGCACTTATTCATTCGGATTCCCTTACATCAAATGTGAGATTTTTTGGTGCAATATTTGAACCCATTATAAGATTCCATCAAATTTCAGTGTTCATTTTTTAGGTGTCTTTGAGTGTCTTATTCCATCCTAGAATGGGGTTTCTACACTCCAGGCCCATCTAACATCTTCTCCCCCGCCCCCGAAGTGATAGGGCGAATCAAAATATTATCCAATGACTCCAGTGACCTGCCCCTGAACCTCATGGAACACCTGAATTGGGACTCGTTTTGATCAGCCAGAAATATGTCAGAATTCATAATTTCTACGCAGAAGAGTTGCGACTCATATAGGCCATAGGGAACTGTTTCTTAGTAAGTGTTAGATCACGAAATAGATCATGGAGTAACTTAATTATTATACTTTATACAGTTGTTTCAGTATACAATGACGTGTTTATTTACTTTTTTTCGTGTTTCTATATGGTTAAGGGTGCTATTACCCATGCGAGACACTCCAACACAAAATGTCAAATATTTCTAAATTTTATATACCAACGAAGGAGTCGTTGATGGTGACCGCAATTCTGTCCTGCCAGTCTTAATATTAAGAAAATTGAACTTCTAAAAAAATACAAATACGAAATTTCCCTAAAACAAGAGAGAAAATAAACTACTGAAATATTTTGCGTCCAGCGAATTCTTTATAAAATATAGGATTTAACTCCTATGTCAATCCGTCAGAAGGCGTCAGGTGTACCATACCCCCACTCTCATATGGAGGATTGCGCGCCCTCCTGGCCGCAGTGCCCCTAAGAAGATTTGCGGCTATATATCCTCCGCACAATTTCATATCTTTTCACTAAACAACAATTAATTAGAGTAGTTAACATACAACACACGGTGGTTCGGAGTCCACGTTAAGCCACAATCTAATAAAACTCATCCACACAACCCTCACCTGCAGGCACATAAATAACTTTCCGCCAAACATTCTAAATAAACCACTTTCCCACAAATTACCACACAAGACACACTAAGTACTTCTGCCCAAGATCGGGCCACTCGACTACCCTACAAAAATACAACACAATAAACCTTGTTCCAGCACCAACTTGCATCAGATGTAACCTGGACATAGACGACGCTAAACACATTGATTCTCCTAGCCTCGCACAAGCACGAACTCCATCATGTCGCTAAGTGACTTGTGGACCCGCCCGGGGAATGGGGTGACGTTCTCGGTGTCCGCCCCCTCACAGAAGGAGAGAGGGATGACACAATAGGTTGTTTACAAAGGCGTGAAATGAAATGAAAAGGGAAAAGATCGACCGTTCTCCCGTCCTCATCTCATCCCTGGCATCCTGTTAAGTGCCAAGAGGGGGCGCGTGCCCGGTACTTCCTTGTAGTCCTCTGAGCTCCCTCCACCTGGGTCTGCGGCTCGGATTGGAAGTGAGAAGTGAGAGTGGGAATGAGAAGGAGTGGGGGAGGAAAAGGTAAGGATAGAACAGCAAGAAATATAGTTAGAGACAATATAGGTGACCTTGGTAGTCATTGGCCCTACAGCTTAACGTGAGATCCGAACCACGGTGTCTTTTCTCTTATCTCTGGCGTTTTCGCCAAACTCCGCCTGAAATCTGTCTAATTCTGTCCTTGAGTTAGAGCGAGGGTAATTGGACAGGCTTTCAATGGGATATTTGGCCAACGACCATTTGTTATTTTATTATATAACTTCGCAGAATCTTTAAACGCAAACATGAAAACGTCCTAAGGCATATATGTGTCAATAAGCGACAAAATGTTATTGCTACAATCGCCATGTAGGGGTTAAGTGTAGGGATAAGAAACGCCGTGGTAGTAAAAGGAGGCCAAGGATATTAGATTAAGGGTGTCATAGGGCAAACATGGACGAATCGAGTGACTAACTCTTATAAAAACAGGACAAGTGTGCACTTGGATAGACACACACTCACACAGCAAATATTAGAAAGATGACGAAACGCTTCATGACTTGCTATGAAAAAAATCCTTTTCATCATCATCATCACTAACTCTATAATTTAAGAAGAGGATTTTTTAAAGTATTTGAATAATAATTTCATCTTAGTTTGATTATGACTTATGTTTTTTTATCAAAGTTATTTCTAATAATTCTTTTGTAATATCAAAAAAACAAAATGGTGAAGTTCAGAAATAAATAAAAGTCGAAATTTTGTGAATTTTTTAAAACCCAAAGAATTACAAATGGTGAAGTTCAGAAAATTTATTTTTATATATCTTCTTCTATAGTAACTCTATATTTTAGCAACGTGATATTTTAAAAGGAGGGAAATTTAGTTTAGAGTTCCTTTTAAAAATGATTATAATTGGTGAAGTTCAGGAAATTTCAAAAAATTTAACCATGGCTGCTTTTTTTTATTTTAAATTTTAATCTGAGTAGCGAAGTGGAAGCTCCTCCCCGTAGGGGGGAGTGGCGAAGCCATTGCCTGGACTTTGTATATAAATCTTTGAGTTCCTCGCCTTGTCGCTAGACCCAAAAGCTCTGAGTCACCGCAATTGACTCAACGGATATTTTTTCATTCACACCAACAACTCATTCTTCTATATTAGAAGTTAGGAGAGTAGGGCGGTGTGTGAGTAGAGTTAAAAGGTGAATGTGTCGAATATTCTTTAATATCAAGTAAGCCTCCTAAAATTTGCATATTTCAACAGTATCTGCTAAATTAAGGTTTTCTTTCCCTCATTTTAGGACCCACCAGCCTTATAGGATCAAGAGCAATTAGGACCCCGGGTTATCTCCACCTTCTTTGGATTTAGCGATTCTACCTTGCCGACTTTCACATCAACACCACTCTACTGTCTATCGAATTTCGAGAGAAATTCTTGAAGTTTACTATTGCAATTATCATTGCAACCATACCTGGGTTGAACCACGTTTAGAGAATGCGGCTCTAAACAATACCGTAAACAATACATACAAATACGCCGCCATATTATCACGAACACAGACATACACACACAAAAGAGGAATTTTGGCATTTCATTTAGCCTTTTCGTTGTACTGACGTCAACCATATGTTTCTACGGTCTACCCCATAATTTCCCTCTGCACAATACGCCTCTTGGCTATCTGGAGAGCCGCTTCAGACATGATCTTGGATCCCGACAAGCAGGCGTTCAATGTCTCCTTTCTGTTGTCTCGATAAGATCCATAATTTTCTTTTTTACAATGCTGAGAGAGCCCCAAGACCAGACATTCCCCTGCCTTCTTTTACAATGGGAATAAGGAATTAAATCCAAAAGGAGGGATAAGTTTTAATCATTTCTGTAAATAAATTTAAAAGAGATGCAAAATGAATTGAACCGATTACAATTACAATTTAAATAGATAGATGAGGATAGATTGAAAACAAGGAGATTTTGCAGTTTCCTTGAATCTTCGTTTCCCCGATGACAAAAATAATCTCACTTTTTGTTGGTACAATAAAAGGAAATGATGCAACAATGGTTGGTAGATAAGAGAGTCGTTAGTTGGTGAAATATAATAATCACGGCCATGTTTCACGTCTGCGCTGTGAACCTATTTACGTAGACTCATCTTTGGGCCTATCATTAAAACTGGATCCATATTCACAAATTGCATCGGCCTTTTTGCCTTACAATTAACGGCGAGCTTAATATTTTTTTACTAAAATGGCCACTCCAGCAAATATGCAGGTATGAGTTTTTTTAAGCGAAAACCAACGATCGCCTATCTGCTAGAAGGTTTGAAAAGAGAGATATGTTAATAAGAAATTGGTGAAGACGCAATTGTCCATATTTCAATTGTGGGTATATGAAGGGCTTAAAACAACACTCACGTCCTCTACGAGGTTTAAAGCCTATTTGCTGTAATAATCCTTCATAAGCAATTGATATATTGACCCAATAAATTCAAACCATACCATATTCATTAAACTTTCTTACTGGACGATTAGTTTTTAATAAGTAACCACCTTCATTCACCCTGCATTAGGCCTGGCAGTGAATGAGAAGTCCCCATTCCCCTTCTTGATACATTATGGAGCTGGTTAATCCTTACTGTACTAACTACACATTACAGCTGCAGACACGGCAGTATATATGATCGATTCGAAGTACGACTAAAATTATCGTTTACATAATATACACATCAAAAATTATTAGAGTACATAATTTAAATTCCAGCGCTCTTTATTATTTAAGTGCAACGTCATTCAAAAATTGGAATTCAAACGACGCTTGCTCCCTCCCTTATTCCCCCGGCAATATCCCCCTCAGTTTTCAACGGCAGACGAGGAGCAAAAAACAAAGGGACTTGGATCAAATGATATCTAGGTTCGTTATTATCAACAATTAGGCAATGATGAACTTGGTCGGCAACATTACGCACAAAATGAACCCATTTTGCGTAAAGTTGCACGCACTGAGGCTGAATTTCGCGCCCATATTTACTAGTACAACAGTGGATTCTTTAGCAAATACAAAATAACTTAATTCCAATTCATTTGCGCTTATTTACTCTGCTCCCGATTAGTGGTCAGATACTCTTCAGAAGGATATTATTGACCCTATTTACAGTGAATTGATATACATTATTTTGACATTATAAGAACATAAGAAAAGAAGAAGTCTGCAAAAAGCTAATCACTAAGCCCAGGGGTGGGCAACGTTTTTAAGTGGGTGTGCCAAAATTGTCCAAATCTTTGATACAAAATTTTCTCACGTGCTAATAATTGACCAAAACACAATAAAAGGACATAAAATTAAAGATATTTTTTTATTCATTCTTAAACACGTAAGATGCCTAAAGATTACAAGGAAAAGATAGTTATTTTACCTAAAGAATCACATATTATATTAAACAGAATTGAATCTTTACGATTTTAAGAGGAAAAGAACAAATCCAAACTAGAGAAAGAAAAATTGTGGAGTTTTTATTTATTTACCATCAATGAGACTTTTGCTTCTGCATCAATGATAACAGATAATTTATAAGAGATTTTACACCATCCGGTTGCTATATAAGAGAAGTTAGAGACCCATTTACGTAGTTTACTTAAGTTAAGCATTTGGCTTCGCGTGCCGGTAAGAAGCCGTTGGCGTGCCAAGGGTTGCCCGGGCCTGCACTAGCCTAAACGAGGCAGCTCCTGCTCCCATTACTCAGTTCAGTCCGACCTAGCATTCTCACCCATAAATCTATTCTTGAAACTCAGCAGGGAGGACGCTTCTATCACATGACTAGTGAGCCTATTCCATTTATCTACCACTCGATTTGTAAACCACTTTCTACCAATCTGTTCTCTAAACCTAAACTTGTCCAGCTTAAATCCGATACTACGTATCCTATCGTGTTCATTAAAAATAAGAACCTCAGCTATGTCTCACCTATTAAAACTTTTTACCCACTTGAAAACCTCACTCATATCCCCACGAACTCTTCCCCTTTCTAAAGTCTGTAGATTTATTCTCCTAAGCCTTTCTTACATTTTAAATTTATATTTGGGTTCCAATTGAGCTCAATTTATGATATATCGTTGATAATTTTTTGATATTAATTAGACATTTAAGTTACCCATTTATCTCTTAGTTCAGGTCTCTTCATCGAAGGGGAAAGGTGGGGGAGTTAAGTCTTTTACTCGTAATCACAAACCTTTTCAGTAACTTTGAAATGCCCTCTCCCGTAATTATGTCTAGACATATCATGAATAGGCATCCTTACCTCATTTTGGTGCAAGGTTAAATGATAAATAAGGGGAAACTTACCACAGGAGGGCTCATCACGATCAAGCTCATCACCAGTGGAACATGCATAGGTGGGCTTTATCGCGATAACGATATCGGGTTATCCGTTATCGCGATACTTTTGGTTCCAAACTAACGATAATGGATATTTTCAGTTTCTGGTTCCAGTTTAGCACAGGAGAGAGCCGCGCATGCCTTGGAGACAGAAATAGGTAGGTCCCAGCTGGGAACCGAACGTATACTGAACGGAGTGCGGGGCGGCCGGTCTTGACGTCTTCTCAAAACGTTCGCTTAGCTTCAGTGTCTATCAGCTGTCAGAGGAGAGGTCACGAGGTGTTGCTCCTGCGCGCTACTGGTTTTATGCGTTCTTTGATGATTTTTTTTCCCTATGTTCCCGTGCTTCTTCCGTTCTAATTTTTTGTGCACGTGTATATGAATGCATGCACTATTCGGTGTTATTCTTTATTATCCGTTTATTAACGTTTTGAACACTTATGAAGTTACGCCCCTATTCTAAACTGATCCTATTTTTATTGTAATTTAGTAGTGCAGTACTTTACTATTTTATAGTATTGAATTAGTGATGGAGTCGCAATAGACTGTGCCCGCAGTATCGGAATTTTGGATTTATCGGTTAACACCTTATCGGGCGATAAATTTATCGCCAGTTATCGATCATCGGTTATCGTTATCGAGATACATTTTTTCGTTATCGCGCCCACCACTGGGAACATGAGCAATTAATATATCTGATGTAGTCATATTTCCACATTTGTTCATTTGTCTATGAACTTTTCTCTTAAATCTTTGAAAATCGGAATCCAGAGTTTAAATCAACAATAACAATAGGCATTTTTGTATGACGCCCTTCAAAGTCACGGGCCTTCTCAGGAAGCCTATCTATCTACCGATTAAGGAAAAGCTTGAGAGAAGAGATTGGTGTTCAAAGCACGCTTGAAGACTGATGGATGAGGATGAGCTATGTATAGGAGCAAGCCGATTCTTTCACATCCTAGGAGGAAAATTGAGAAAGCACGGTAATCCATGCACCGCAAACGACTGCGAGAAACTTGCCTTAAGGAGATAGAATCAATAGGACATCATCATCCACCGTTATCCTTGGCCATGAGCTACTACCCCACACAAACGCCTAGTATTCCCACATTGTTCAGAAGTACATCACACTTCCGTTAAGCTCGGTATCTTTCATCCGATTGACAACTCAAGTCCTACAACCTGGGTTATCGGCTTACTCCCCAAAGCCCTCAGTTACGCAAGCAACCCACGCCGGGTCTTAAGCACTTCTCTGCCTGCGCTCAATTCAACTTATACACCCTTGTCTATATACGGCTCACCACGACTCCCCAAAATCAAAGCCAAATGTCGAACGCCTTAGAGGCTCCAGCCACGGCATTACTCCGTACATTGATGCATCTTCTGCCCTTCCCAAAAGAAGGGCAGAAACCTTTCAGTTTACAATTTATTACATCATTCATCTTCTCACTTTCATTTCTGTAAATCTGACATAACCTTTTTATTCATGCCTTTGTTATATTTCAATAAACATCCAGTTTCTTACACGAGTGTACGTGATTACAAAACTATCGATCATTCTCGCCTTCCCTTAAATGGATCTTTCGTTCGTGGCCTAAGAGGGAAGGGGGGCGGGATTTTACACCTTTTCGGTTAATAAACCCTCTAATTGTCTACCGGGGCTGTATGCCTTCTAAACATTTTCTCTTTATCTATATTCACAACTTTCTCTATTAAACTTCTTAAAAACTGGGCGAGATTTCCTTGTTAGATAAGCTCTTTTTGACAAATAAACAAATCTAAGTCACTTGTAGGATTAATTTGTCCAAAAACTGTCTAAAACACTCGAAAATAAATGTTCTGAAGAAAACCACTTTTTCAGACGGCCATAATTTAGCTTGTTTTAGACTATGGTCACAGCCCGCCTACGACGTTACTTGCGACAAGAGAACCGAAAAATACCCGTATCATAATTTCAGCATAATAAATTTGATAATATTACTTAATGACAATACTTAGATAATACATTTGCGGAATGCTTCCTGGTTCTACACTTTGTCCCAAGCAAATAGGATCTATGTTTACCCGAAAGGCGAAACTCAATTTATGACAAAGACCATAAGTCAGGCCGTCAAGACCTGCCATCGACAGAACGGTACCAGGGATCAACGAGAGGAGGGGGAGGGGGGGGGACTTATGGCACAAACATCCCTTACCGTGTATTCATGGGTGTATAAAAGATATAGATGAACTAGATACAATTATGGTTGATAATTTCATAAAGACCGGAGGGAATGAAGCATCACTCAAGTGGTACAAGAAGATGAAGGTGATTATGTGGATAAGACAGTAAATCTATTGCACATTTTCACCTATCCGATCGTGAAGCAACAATCAAGTACTTTCTGTACGGTTAAATAAAGATGAAACAAAGTTTCATACTTTTTTAATCGATTACAGAAATAATTGTTTTCATTTCGATAAAAAAATGTTTGGGTTGTTTTTTATTAATCACAGGATACTACTCGATCCATAGCTACCGTGCAAAGGAAGAACACCGAATATACAGTTTCCAAATTTGAGTTATATATTGACTCTTATGTAGTTCGACCCGTAGATTCCATTTCTGGCATTGGTTTACGCCCATCTTTCACTCGTTTTGAATTAGAAATTGGCCACACACCGAATATACGCGACACTACCATGGTTAACATAGAAGAAACACCGAATATGAAAAATGCAGAGGTTAAACACCGATTATACTGAATATTCGGTCTGTTTCATTTATATGTAGCACCGATACCAGACGTAAAAAGCCGATTATGCAAGCTTTCTATCAATTTATTGCCACTCCTCTCATGCAACAACCTGTTTTTTTCCCTGAACAAATTGTGAGCTACGCGTCTGTACTGAAATGGACAAGAGAGTTTTTTTCTGCCTATGTCAAGTTTTATCTTTTTAATTAAGTCGGAGATAATCCCGTCGTTACAGCAGAAGGGCTGGTAGCCATGGCTTGCAATTACAATACATCATCAAACGTCTTCCAATTTTTAAAAGGACAGTAAGTACAAAACATATTAAGCTTTAATTTGAATTTAGTTTTGTTTTCTATCACAAAATGCGTTTGCCTCTTTATTTTATTTTAGATTTATAATTAAATATTTTTTTTATATTTATAATAACTCTAATTTTTTTAATAATATGTCCTGTATTATTAATAATAGTCATAGTTACTGGAATGTAAAAGAAATAAGAATTCATTAAATCTTTTCATTATTGATTTCGGGATGAAGTTGAATAGTTTGGCTGGTGAGAGATGATTAGTTTGTGTTGTCTCTCGTATCAAATTTAATCTTTAATCAAATTAAATCATATCAAACTAAATGAGCCCGCGAGGGGGTTCTAGGGGGTGTGTCAGTTCCTGGAGATTTAAGTGCCCTCCTGACCCCAGCATATTTTTCTTTTGCTGATCTTCCTTTTCGCTTGTTTTGCTTCATCTGTTTGTCCAGCCTCTTTTTCTTTGTTTCTTTGGTAGCCTGGACTGATAGACCCACTATGGGTGAAGTGTCGGTCTATAAACCTTTAACTTAGGATTTTTTTTTATTTGGATCCAGATTATGTTCTCTTTTGTGCATTGTGTGTGTTTGCCATGTTCATCGTTTATCTTTAATATATCGTTGTTTATATATATTTATATTCAGGAACAAGCCTTAAATATTTGTATGCCTGTAAGTTATATGTGTGTCCATTTGTTAACACAAAAATACTCGCACAGTTATGCTATGTATATAAGGTAACAAGCATAAATTAAGGTGGTGGTGAGGGGGGTAAGGGAAGATGATGATGGTGATGATCATCATTATGATAATGCGGTAATTCACGAAATTGTTGTATGTGCTACTTAAATGCAATGCAAACATATTTGTTTATTTTTCTCTTTTCAGAGGTGTTTTGAGGACAGAAGGGCAAGACGTTTCATGCATTCAAGAGAATAATATAGCAACTGCTATCGAAGTTCAATCTCCTGGAGTTTCCGATGCTTATGAAGCAGTGTATGACAATGAAATGGCTTCCCATCACACCTCTGTTGCTTCTGAGGCTAAAAGAAAGGAGGAAATCAATGACAAAACAAAAAAAAGATCATTCATGATAAAGAAAAACGCCCAATATTCAATGGATGTGATATAGATAAATGCCCTTACAAATGCCATGCCAAGTTTTCAGATGAAATGCGAAACCACATTCACTCAGAATTTTGGAAAAACTGCTACGATATGAGGCGAGCATGGTTGTGAAGCAAAGTAACAAAGAAATAAGTAGAAAGAAGGCATATTCAACAAAATTTATCAAGGAAGAAGTCATCGTATGTGTATACACTGAGTGATGCCCAAGGACAAGCAATCAAAGTCTGTCAGAATTTTTTTCTCAGCACTTTAGGGTACAGTCAAGATCAAGTTATAAAATCATTATTGCATTCCATTGATGCACTTCTTCATCAACAACTAATTTGTCAGGAAATATCGCAGTGACAGATAATAGAGGAGAACATGAACCTACCAATCGAGTTAATAGAAAAGTAATAATGAATCACATCGAATCTTTCAATCCAGTTATTTCTCACTTCAAAAGAGACCCTGTTCCACATGTAAGATACCTTCCAACAGATCTCTCCGTTGCTTGAATGTACAAACTATTTCAAGAAAAACACGCATCAGTCCGTTGTTCATATGAATCCTATTGGAGTATACTGAAGAAAATGAACATAATTTTTTCTAAACTTCGTGTTAACAAACGTTCAAAATGCTTATTTTATGAATTGAATATGAATGAAGAAAAGGCTCAATTGCACAATGACATACAAAAGAAAGCAAGAAAATAATACAATAAAGATAGTGAGATATACGAACAAATGGATGGACTCCTAATATTTGCCGTCGATATGCAAAAGGTTTTGCTCCTGCCAAGGATGCCTGATGTTAAAGAAAGTTTTTTCTGCTCGAGAATGGTTGTGTTTAATGAAACATTTGCTTCTTTAAAGAAAAATCAACATCACTATTGTGTAGTTTGGAATGAAATTCTTCGAGGTAGGAATGTTCCTGATGTTGCATCATCCTATATCAAAGTAATTAAGGAAAATAGAAATACAAAGAAGTTTATATTTTGGACAGATAATTGCGTTGCTCAGAATAAAAACTGGACATTATATTCAGCATTCGCTTTACTTGTCAATGAAGATCTTGGACCCTCGGAAATCACGTTGAAATATCTTGTCACCGGTCACACATTCTTTGCCGCAGATGGCCTTCATGAAAAAATTGAACAGGTATTCCGGAAAAAGAAGAATCTGTATAATATGAGAGACCTCTGCGATTCATTGGAATTTTCAACGAAGAGAACAACGCTCTTAGAAATGCTACTTTATGTTTTTAAGGCCTACGAATACTTGTCAAGGTTAAGAACAACCCGAAGATCGTCTTCTGAGAATAATATTCCTCTTTTACAGGATTTATGTGAAGTCCGATTTAAGAAAGGTCTGCACGAACTGATCTATAAAAAAACATTTCAGAAATCTGGAACTAAAGTTAAATTTATGAAAGAAATTATTCCACGAAGTTATTCGGCGAAATCTTGATCAAAGCCCAGAGCAATTCAAAAAGAAAAATTGGGTAAAATTCACTCAGGTCTTGTTATGAGAATGCCTCTTTCCTGCCGATCATTTCGGAATAACCTCCCTACTAGTGATAATATCTTGGATCTCTTAAATTCTAGAGTAGATTAAACATCAAGGTCTTATGAATTTTCCTGTTAAGTTTAAAATGGATTTACTTTTGTGTATTTAGTCATTTTTCCTTAAAAAGCGATTTAACTACAGTTTTTGTGAAGTTTTATACTAATACTCAGTTCGTTAAATATGACTTTATGTTCACTATTTTTTTTATTAAATTAAGGATATTTCAAACTAATATTAACATGCAAATAGAAAGATAAATTCATTGAATTTTTTTAAAAATTCTGTTTGGTTTGTATTTTTATGGTCAAAATATATAAAAAAATTACATCATGCACATAGTAAATTACAACACTGCTTTATTTCCTCTCCAGTCTTCTTAGCAGATCACACACATACTCTTCCAAAGAATCATGCCGATTGGTATCTATATCCACATATCTCTGACGCGGAACATATCCCTCTGCTCCGGTGTGACCTGAACGCTGCTTGGTGCCAAAACATAAATACTTCCTGTTACCTCTCCCCAAAGAGGACCGGACCCTGGTGCTCTCTGGCTCGACCAGCAATTGTCATACTGACCTTTATGTCTTTTTCATTATCCGGTTGAGATCTGCTTGGAGAAAGGCAGGTTGGTAAACCACCACTACAATTATGTGAATGTTTGAGAGAATGTGGTGACTGAGGAGACGCCACAGCAGAGCTTCCCATCTGCCGGGTGATGGACCCTGACTTGAGGGCCAAATTGCACCCCATTTACTAGGGTCTGAAATGTGAATAAACGAGAGGTTGCATCACTATGAAGGTCCAATGGAGGCTGAAAACATGATGGATGCCCTCGTGGTT
This sequence comes from Ceratothoa steindachneri, assembly GCA_963969495.1. Taxonomy (NCBI): domain Eukaryota; kingdom Metazoa; phylum Arthropoda; class Malacostraca; order Isopoda; family Cymothoidae; genus Ceratothoa; species Ceratothoa steindachneri. Next base: position 202,731,457 of record OZ018324.1, on the reverse strand, counting down.
GATAGATGAGAGAGTAGGTAGTATTGATGTGCACTGACCACGTCTTGTAGCAGATAGAACACCCTAAAATATTTCTTATCTTAAAACTTTGCTTTAAAATTTCCTTAATAAAGCTTGATGAGATTCAGTGATGTAGTCGAAACGAATATATCCGAGTTGTTACTCCTCCTTCCCTTTCGGGGGGGGGGGATATCCTCATTTTATACCCTGTTTTTGTTTCGTTTGAATTTTTTTTCGACTTTTCATTTTTTTTTTGGGGGGGGGGAATCAGAATTGTAGTCCGGTGTTCTTGTTTCAATTTTTCTAGGTCAAGGGCGGGGAATCCTGCGTTCTAAGTTGTTTAAATAAGTAATTTATAGGAAATTTAATCGCGGATTCCAAATGGTAATTTCGAATTCAATTGTACAACATAACGACAGCATCTTATTATAATGATCCTACCGTCTGTGTGTCTTTGTTTGTTGTGAAATGATTTTTTTTGGCACACAAATTTTGAAGGTGTGAAAAAAACTTTTCTCTCGCACACTTTCCTAGTTTTGGGAGCGAAGCGAACAAGCGCCACAGGCCAGCAAGAAACGCCCGCAGGCCGGATTTTTGCAACTGGAAACTAATATCTATAACTCATTTTACCGAGTAAAATGTCTTCTTCTTAATAAAATACTGTTTATTTTTTAGAATTTACTTTAAACATTTCAGTCCTTTAAACCTATAGATGCAAAAAAAAAGAGTTGCGTATAATTATCTCGCAGGGAAAAATTGGTAAAGAGGTTCTAAATGAACTAATTGAAAAAACAGTTCATTTATCGAACCTCTTTAAAAAAATTGCCTCAAATGGTTGAATATTTTTACAATAGCAACACTCATGATCTGCTGTATTTTCCAGACAGTTTGAGTTGGGTTACTGCTAATCTTCAATTGGAGATGAAAGTTCTCTACTTTCTTGATCTTCGAGGCTCATATGTCCACTACTTTGGGGGCAAAATATACTAACCACCTCAACCAATTGCCACTGTTTCCAAGAATCTTCGCTTTTGTCTCTTCCCAGATATTAGTCCCCTTAATTCTCACTTACGCCGTAAACTCAATAATATTTTGAAAAAGATTTCACACACGCTAACTTTAAAATAGTTTTCATTAGTAATTTTTATTTAGGACATTTTTTTTTCGAATTAAGGACCGACGTCCCCCTTCTTCCCTGAGATGAGCTGCTCGGTGTTTATAGATTTATCTGCCACAAGTGCCACCAGGGGTCTTTTATAGAAAGCACCGTCCGTTCACTGAAGGCTCGAGTCTTTTCCCACCTAGGCATAAGCCCCCGTACTGGCTCCGTTCTCACTAATAAAGAGATGTCCCCCATCCGTGATCACTCCATTCAATGTAAGATTGATATTTCCCACCTAAACTTTGGAATTTTAGGACATTCTAAAGGTCCTACCTCCCTTCGTATTCTTGAATCACTCTTCATAAAGCAATTAAACCACAATCTCAATACTGATTCTATTGTCTTTCCCTCCTAATCGCATAAATCTCTTGAAAATGTTTACAACCTACCGATCCTATGACGTCGCATACAAAAAATCTCTCCCTCATTTCTCCGCTTTTGATCTTCACTACAGGTTAACATTATTTGTGTTTAAGCAATCAATAATTTCAAAGATCCCTTCCATAACCTAATTAATCAATGTTTTCGGTTCATTGTTTTGTCAGTGTAAGCCCGCTCACATTTTACAGTATCAATTTCAGTTGTCATTTATTTTGATTACAATTATAATTTCGTGTGATCATAGGTATTATGTTCTAACTCTATATACTTTATAGAACCAGATGATTGGTAGTGTACACGAAACGTCGTTATGATTAAATGAGATCTGTTACTTGTCTCATTCTTGGATTCATCCTTAACTTAAAAATAAGACTCCTTAGAAGCAAACCGATTGAATATCATTGGCGTGCGGTGACTTTTGAAGATGAGGAAGCGCTCCAAGTTTTACAAAAATAAATGTTAATTGAAGTAAATATGTTGTTCATTAATAATAACTATAAAATTGTAAGCTACTCACTTTATTTAAATGTTATTTTGTAAAAACTTTATTTCAATGTTAAAATAACTTCTATAAGTATGCACAACCACTAGCCAAGATCTTCTATCATATTGGCCTACATTGTATTTGCGAGCGCAACACTTTTCTTTGAATGACATCTAGTGTTGGCGTAGGCCTACCTGTTTTAATAATAGTTTCTTTTTCATTATAAGTCATGGCACTGAACTTCCTTGTTAATAATTTTTCAATAATGCAATCGTATTTTCTCACAAATTTATTTGCATCCATTTTGTTTAAAAAGGGGTTATCACTAAAAAAATGAATAAACAATACACCACTTATCTAAGCACTGAGTCGCAGCTACTGATCTCAAAGATACGACTACGAGGGGTGAATCCGGTAGGGCTGCCAGAATCCAAGAACCCCTCCAAAACGGGCCTGCACACACTTTTTTGTGATATATCCTTTATTCATTCACTAATCACCCTTACTTTGCAGGACATGACAGAAGCAACGCCTGTGAACACAACTAAATCTTAATGGGAGCTCCAGCAAAGAATATATATATATATATATATATATATATATATATATATATATATATATATATATATATATATATACTGCGTCAAACATAACTATAAGACAGGCTCGTTCAAAGAAAGTGCAGGACACTTTCGTGCATCAGTTCGAATGCGAAAAAGCCCCCTCCAAAAGTAGAATTCAGAACTGGGTGGACCATTTCGAGAACTATGGGACAGTGGAGAACCTCAATGCAGCAAGTGACAACCGTCCAAGCCATTCAGGACACCCCAGGAAGCGTACAGCTAAGCTGGTCGAGAGCGTGAGAGAGTCAGGTCGGCAGAATCCAAAACGCTTTGTATGCAAGCGAAGTCAGTCCCTCGGTATATCCCATGAGACTTGCAGGAGAGTGCTAGTAATGGATGTAAAGGCCTACCCATACAGAATACAGACAAAGCAGACCCCTACAGCCTCAGACAAGAAGCAGAGAAAGGCTATGGCAGTCAAGATACAGGAGAAGATTCAGGAGACCCCAACTTTCCTTAACCTCCTTTGGACCTCAGATGAAGCTCACTTCCATCTTGAAGGAAAGGTAAACTCGAAGACAAATGTCTTCTGGGAAACCTTCAGACCAAATGAGGTAGCCACCAAGCCCCTACACTCCCCTAAGTGCACGGTATGGACTGAAATCTCAGCCAGAGGCATCATCGGACCACTCTTCTCCAAGGAATCTGGTGCGACAGTGATAGTCACCAAGGAGCGGAATGTTGAGGTCTTCAAAACCTTCAAGAGGAAGCTGCAGATCCTGTTCCCGTCGCTTATGGGAAAGTTCTGGTTCCAGCAAGATGGAGCAAACTATCACACCTCAAACCTGTCCCGAGATTAGCCGAAAGAGAATTTTGGTGGCCGTGTGATCAGTCTCAAGACTGATTTTGAGTGGGTACCTCACAGCTCAGAGCTTAGCCCCCCCCCAGATTTATTTCTCAGGGGCTACCTTAAAGACAGTATACGCAGGGAGACCCAAGATAATCACGGATCTCAAGGAAGCCATCAAGGAGGAGATCAGAGGTCTGTCGGTTTGTAAGGACGTCATGGGCAATTTTGTGCTGCGCCTCAAGAAATGCACAGAGCTAAATGGAGGTTATCTCGAACACGTGCTCTAGAATAAAGAAGAAAAGTCCAAAGACTCGTGTTTTGATATGATTTTTTGAAACACAATAAACTAGTTATCACCAAAGTTTCATTCAATCCTTGCAGAAAATTAAGAAATGAGACCTATCGAAAGTTGGGGTCCGTTTTGGGGGGTATCCCTGTATTAACAAAATGCTTACGACACAAGAGCGTAACCATACCGAGTTTATGGTATGTAGCTGCTTTTATTTTCATAACCAGTATTTAAATATAACCTAAAAATTGTTTAGGCTTCAGAGCATAAAAATAGTTACTTCATTGTGTCTTAGACATTTTGTTGCTTTTTCCTAGATTCTGGCAACCCTGCTGGGTTGCTAGATACAAGCAGATGACTGCAAAGATAAATTTGCTTCCTTCTCCGTATAGAAATGTTATTTTTTCTTAATCCTAACACAACGTTAAAATATCTAGATGAAAATCAAAAAGCAAAACATCTTTTAAACTATTCATTTCAAAGCTCCAAAAAGCAGAACTATTATTGAAATTGAGAGAAAAAAAAAGTAGAAATCTCGACAAAAAGGATGCATTTCTTCTAATGCAGTCGGGCTCATCAGGGTCTAAGGTGCCAATTCGATTGAAAGTGAATATATATATATATATAAATATATATATATATATATATATATATATATATATATACATATATACAATTGGAAAAGCCCGACTTACGTTCTTTCGAGTCCTTGTCGGGCAATGTTTATTTTCTCTATGATTTTTCTCTGGGTCGTCTCCAGTAGGATCTCTTCTCTCTTGTTTCTGTGTATCACTTTTCCAACCATATATATATATATATATATATATATATATATATATATATATATATATATGAATGATAGAATAATCCTATTACCCGTTTTCTGTTAAAGTTCGAACGCCTAACTGTAATAAAAAGGCTTACTGTAGATTTTCTCTCTAGAGAAATAGAAGGATGTCCAGTCGCATGGTTCGGCAAAGGCGCATCACGAGCTGTAAGACGAGGCTGCCGCGTTACTCCCACTATTGGCCTTTATAAGATAGATTGTACTCTAATCCTCCTCAGGCACTTTACCATATTAATCAACAGAAAAAAAAAATCATTAAGGAAATGTCAGTTATTACTTCTTTCAAACTTATATCAATAACAGATTATTCATAAGCAAGATTAAAATAGATCTAATAGAAGAGGGAGTTGAGTTCTTAGCAGAAATCTGACACGTAAAATAAGTAGTAAAATTCTCCATTAAACAAGTTTAACGAAGAGCTTCTTCATAAAGTTCATAATTATCATTAGAAGACAGCAAAAATATAACAGAACTTATGTTAGAATGTGCAACTTTGCCAAACGACAAGAAAGTCATATACAACAAAATTAAGTTAAATTTCCCAAAGGCTTATAGATAAATAAAAAATCCTATAGGATAGAACAATTGGGGAAACAATCTAACATACTGAACTCATTAAGTTTACTATAAAACGACTGCAAAGATCATAAAACTTATGATCCAAATCTATTGAGATAATCTATTAAAGCATCAAATCACTAAAACATATGAAATAACACTTAACAATTGGCAGATAACAAATGATAACACTAGGCTAAACAGGGAGTGTAGGGGGGATATAAACAAATATTTGAGAGTTGAAAAATGATGCCAGAAACCCTTTGTTTACAATGGCTACCATACACCATAGAGGAATTTAATAAAGGAGGAAGCAAACACATCAGTAAAGAATACGAAATTTTGCACTCTCATAAGCCTAAGACATGAGACATCACCTGAGAAAATGATATAACAATTGATCTTTTAAAGTTCAGAGACTAATTATGTTCCTTATCCCTTCAGTGAAAGTGGTTTTGCCCAGGTATCGATTTCAGCATTGCAATAGCACCGCTTCGGGTTTTTTTGCCTCTCGCATTACTTACCTGTAAAACTAGAAGTACCCACAACATCATTAATCTGCAAGGGAGAAATGAAACCATTAATAATGCTAACTATAAATAATGACTAATATTTAAGCTTAGGATCTTAAAAAATGGGATAATAATTAGTACAAAGTGGTATCTACAGAATATGAAATATGTCTCCAAAATGGACTGATTTTTTTTGTTAACTTTTTTATCCATATTTAAGACTAGTTTATTTATTTAATCTTTTTAATTTACTTCCTTTAAAATAAACAGACAGGTTCAATTTAATGATATTAACTTTAGTAATTCATCCCAAATCATAGGAATATTATATACTGCCCTAGTCACCCATTACTATTAATATTATTTTAACTACACTTAATTTCCGCACAATTTTCTCGTTACATTTACCATTAATTATACAAAATTCAAGTCCTCGTTGGTGCCATTTAGCGGATTTAGGGCCTTCAATAGACATAAACAAATTTGAGCAATAATCTATTGACCAAAAATTCTTGGTGGTCCATCTTATCTGGGTGAAGCCCCGGGCTACCTTTTTGTTGCACAAATGATCCAGCAGAAGCCACCCTTATAAGGACTTCCGAGATTAAAATTTGCATTTCACGTTTATTTTATTAAAGTTATTTTTCCATTTATTCGGAGTATTAGTGTGGGGAAAAAGGAAGCAAAAAAGAGTTGCTAAATGACTCAAAATAAAATTTACTTATAAATAAGAAAGTTGTTTTACTTCTTTTTGATTGAGCTGCACAAGATTGCCATCACTTATGAAGCTAATGAAAGATAAGAGAAGGGAAGCGAAAAGTAACGTCATTAAAGCCGGAATTAGAAAATAAAATCTAAAAAATTTAATTGCAATTTAATTACATTTAGCAGCCAAATTAACATTAAAACGTAAAATATAAATTCAGATAAACATAATAGTTTGTAATTGGCAATAAATGGTACAGCGCTAATTGAAGCGGAAACTTCTTCACGAAATGGTAAGTGAAATTACTATTTTTAAAAGGTACTTTTGTCGATAAAATTGGTTACAGGTTAAACCAACTTTTGTTATCGATATTAAAACGTCCATACCTGGAGATGTACAGGGTGACCCCCCAAAAAAACAGGCTCCAAATTTAAATACGCTGTCCCTGGCTAGGGTCCTTTCCCTATGCCGGCGGCCGGGATAAACCCCGCTGAGAAGAAAGGGTTCTCTTAGAGATTTCCCACTCCGGGTATCTGGAGGTTGTCTTAGCTTGTTTGGTAGGTTGTCATTAAGTGTTGAACTATGTCTCGTTCCTGGTGGGGGTAGGTGTCTGTCTCTGTCAGGCCGGTGTGTTATTTGTGTTTGGGTTTGAGTGATGATCGCACCGGAATCATGCCAGGACGACCCATTTGTGAGGCGGGGGGGGGGGGGGGGGGAGATTATTCCTCTGGGCTGATGTCTGGTGGAATGGCGTTGAGGGCCTAGGGATTGTATGTCTTGCTGTGTTGTGTGCGTGTGTGGATGTTTTTGTAGGTGGTTAGGTTAGATTTTCGGGTGTCTCGGTGTAGCATGTAACGTGGATTGGGGGAGGGGGAGCTTTATTAATTGCTCGGGTTTCTCTTACTATGGAGGAATTATCGTTGGCGGAGGTCGAGATGGTCTTTTCATGGCACGACATTTGTTTCATTATTTTAGAACGTTTAACGTTATCTTTCGCTCTTTGTTGGGTCTATTCAGCCGATGACCCGAGAGAGAGCATCTGTTTCTCATGGGACCCTGGGGTAGGGAGGGCGTTCTACTACTCCTTCAGGTTTGAGTTGTAGTAGGTTGGTGTGGTGGTATGGATTTCATGGTGTAATGAAAAGTTGCTCAGGGTGGTACGTTAAGGCGGAGCGCTTTCTTCTAGCTTCTGTGAGGTGCTGAAGTGAATGGGTGTATTGTTTGCATGTGTGGGTCATAGATACCTCCGATACCCGAATGTGCTTTGTGTGAGTGTACGGAGTGTGTTTATTTTGTGCTTTGTTTCCTGTGTTTCTCGTGTGTTGTCGGAAATTTAGTTACGAGTATGTATGCCTAGGACTCTCAGACGTACTGCATTTTAGGAACTTTGTCCCGCTAGAATCATTACCCCATGCATGACCGTGTAAACGCCCCGCTTTGGCAAATGAGGCGGCAAAAATGTCCATTAATTTGAGTAATCACAAGATTTTATAGATTTGGCAACATTGCACAACGTCGCATCATTCGTCAAACAAAAAATAGCCTCCAGTCATTCCCCATATCTCTTAATTGTGTAATGTGACATGTGTCAAAGTTTCAATTCATTTTTCGAGTTACTCCTATTTTTTTGTAAATGGCTTCTAAAAGAAACTGTTGCTTAAATGAGGATATTAAGAACGAATATCCATTTATTAAAAAGGCAAATAGTGAAAACATGGTAAGATGTGCAACGTGTTTTTCTTGATTCTTAATTGCAAGTGGCGGGACGAATGATATTAAACGCCATTTGAACTCAGATAAACATAAACGAGCAAATGTTTCTGCGTCACCAAGCGTGTCTGAAATAATTTTAAAAAGTAATATATTGGATGAAGAGAATAAAAGCACAGCAGTAGCAGAAGGAACATGGGTTTATCATTCAGTTAAACACAACCAATCTTTTAAGTCGACAGATTGCACTTCAAAACTGATAAGAAAATGCTTCAATAAAAGTTTTGGTTGCGCCCAAACGAAAACGGCAGCAATTTTTTATCTAATGTTTTACAGCATAAAGTCATTAGATGATGATCTCTCACTTGCTAACTGCGTAACAATTTTTAGTGATCGTTCCAACCATGTAAAAGTGTGCATTTTATTGGTTAGGTATTTTTTTACCCACGAATGGAGTTAATGTAAGAGTATTAGATTCTCGTCGTTTGTTGAATAAATTACAGGCACTATGAGCGGTCAATAAAATTTGAATTTTAGGGGGTCATCAAGAGGGGGGGGGGAATAATGTTTTTTTCAGACTCCAGCAAAGCTTAGATAGAAAATTCATTGGCATCAATTGTCCAGCACATATTTTAAATAACGCTTTGAAGAGTTCATGTGATTGCTTGTCTATTGATATAGAAGTTGTGGTTGTAAAAATCTACTCATTTTTTACATCTATACTGTCAGAGTTGAAGAACTAAAATATATTTGTGATTCTGTTAACGTAGAGTTTCAATAGATATTAGGATACAGAAAGACCACCAGGTGGCTATCTTTGAAGCCAGCTACTAAAAAAACTATTCGACTATTCAAGCCTTTAAAAGTATATTTCTTGCCTCACAAACACTGTCCTACTATTCTTAGACAAATTTTTGAAAATCCATGTTCCGAGTCACTTCTGCATTTTGTACACAATCTTAGTTCCTTATTCCATAATAACATCTTAAAAGTGGAATCGCAAAAGGCATCTTTACCCGAAATTGCCAATATCGTTAAGGATTTAAAGCTGAAATTAATAGAAAGAAAACAGGAGTCATTTTTGTCCTTAACTGTGGATAAAATTCTGAAGGATTTAGAGAGACAAGGAAAGGATATACAAAGCTTTAAAACAGCAACTTTGCCATTCTATAGTCAATGTGTAAAGTATTTGAACGAGTGGACTGTACATTTTGAAGAGGTGGAAAATTTCAACTGGATACTTCCTCACAGATTAATTCATTGGACAGCAGTTAAAAAGACGCTTGAATTAATTCTTGACGAAAGATCTAATTTACCTATAAATGATAATGATCTCTTTGATGAAGTAACTTGTGTAAAGAATTTTGTGACAATAGAAAGAATTAAAGAATGGAATTGAAGTCTTGTAAAATTGAGGTTGGCAGTAGATGGTTTGAGATATTTGAACATTTCAAAAATAAGAACATTCCATTTAAAAATATTTCTCATATAGTAGAATTCCTTTTGAGTCTACCAGGATAAAATGCGCCAACAGAAAGGGTATTTTTAACGATGAAAATTTACTGAACGGAACAAAAAAGCAACTTAAATATCAACACTTTGAAAGCGGCTCTAATTAACCTTGTGCCTTTATGAAATGAATTGTTTACCATTTCTGATTACCGCAGCTCAAAAATAAGATCCATTCCAATGAAAAGTAAAATTCTGAACGAAATTAGGGAAGTGAGTATTAAAATATTAATTACAAACTTTGTTTGTTAAATATTTTGGGGATTTATTATATATATATATACAGGAATTTTCAAAACCTTTTTTCCCTTGGCGTTATTTCTGTCTTCTCGGTAAAGGATCTCCTTCACTGTGGCGCCCTCTGCTCTCTTTAATTCTGGTTTCTTCTAATGTCCCTTTCTATTGCCTTTGAAAAACTCCGGTTTCTTCTCTCATTTGCTCATTCGCGTCCAATTCTTCTTTCTCTTGTACTATATATATATATATATATATATATATATATATATATATATATATATATATATATATATATATATATACTAGGCAATGGCTTCGCCACTCTCCCCTAGTGGGAAAGCTTGCGCTTTGCTGCTAAGATTAAAATTTAAAATCTAAACAAAAGCAGCCATGGTTAAATTTTTATAAATTTTCTGAACTTCGCCAATTATAATAATTTTAAAAAGGAACTCAAAACTAAATTTCCCCCCCTTCCCTTTCAAAATATCACGTTGCTAAAATATAGTTATTATAGAAGAAGATATATAAAAATAAATTTTCTGAACTTCACCAATTTGTGTTTTGATATTATAAAAGAATTATTAGAAATAACTTCAATAAAAAAACATAAGTCATAACCAAACTAAGAGGAAATTATTATTCTAATACTCAAAAAAGTTCCCTTCTTAAATTATAGGTTAGTGAATATATATATATATATATATATATATATATATATATATATATATATATATATATATATATATATATATATGTGTGTGTGTGTGTGTGTGTGTATAATATACTTGGATAACAGTATAGGTATGCGAGAACGTATATATCTTATTATTACCTACACATAATCGTGTTTAGAAATATGTAGTAAATGGCACCGTCGTCCCGCATTAGATAAAAAAATATCCGTGAGGCCTATGTATGACACTAAGCAGTGGAGGTGTTGGCAAAAGTGGTGCAGTGCAGTGTACACGATGATCGAATAACTGAATAGAAGTATTTTTGACTTACATTCCTTCCATTCATTGATTTGATCATAAATGTTGTTTTCTTCTTGTGTCCTGTAATAGTGTGGCAGCGAGCATTATAGATATTGGCAGAAGTAGTGCGGTATCTACATTCAATTAATGTTTCCTAGAACAAAAAAAAATATTGTGCAGGTGGAGTGCAGTATTTTTCACTTACATTCCGTCCATTCATTGATTTGATCAGAAATGTTTGGTTTTCTTTTCTTGTTTAGGTTTTAATCTAGCCTACCATTAGGCTGTAAGATAATTTCGAGACTTGTGCACTTGTAAACAGCCGCCAGATGGCGCTAAAAATATAAAGAATGGAAAGCAATTTAGTTGGTATTTACTGGATTAGGACAAATTTTGCAACTTTCTTATTTTTACACTGTTTTTATGTGAAATAAGTGAAGATTCCACGACAACGTAGTGTCACCTACGATTGATGCAAGACTTCTGCTCGCTATAAGCCATTTGAGATCCTGCCCAGGGCTCGGGAACAAAAACATTCCTGGCTCCAGAGTTAAAGTGTTAAAATTCGTCCGTCAAAGTGTGCCGGCGAGCGGGCCAAAGGGTGGAGCCAAATATATTTTATGGCTTTTTAACTACCTACCAAAGGGAACATAACAAAGTGATGTACCGGATTAAAAAAAAATATATATGAGAAAATGAAACCTCTAATTCAAAGATGGAATTTTCCAGTGGTTGGGGAAGAATGTGGGGCGGAGAAAACAGGTATAATAAACCTAAGGGCAAACGCAACTTTATTGGTTTGTATAAAGTGGAGAAGTAAGTATGAGGGCAAGCGAGATAGATGATGGATTTTAGTGTAAAACGAGAAGAAAATGTTAGGGTTGGAAGGCGCCTTGGTGATATTATTTATTTTCTTTGAGGTGATTTTCTGGAGTTTATTAATCAATTTATTTTCCCTGATGGGGAACGGAAAGAGATTAATTACTACTCCACACACGGAGATAAAAAGGCTATCTATCGCATGAGTATAGAAAGGGAGTAATGGATGCGGCTCCTATTAAGGGTTCGACAGTAGGCAAGCAGGCCCAGTGAGAGACGGTCGCTAGACAGTTGAACGGCACATTAAACCTTGCCCTGGTGAGAGACTGTCTCGCCCAAAGGGTAGGTAACCATGTGCCAAAAAAACGAGGAAAGAGAAGCCGACTACCCATGAATGAATTAACAATATCAAGGAAATAATCCTGGAAGCCCTGAAATGATGGCTCATGAAGCGGTTATCTGTTAACAACTAAACCCCATAGTCGGAGAACCCTCCAAAGAGGAAATAGAAGAAAAGATAGTAAAGAATCAAACTTAGGCCTGGAAAAACAGTAAAAAATTGGATCCTTAAGAAGCTCAATCAAAAATAGTGTTCACCAGAACTGAAATGTCAAGAAAAGCACAAGAGACTGGCCTGTTGGCCTTTAACTTTAGAATAACATCGGCGATTCCAACTAGAGAACCACAGCGACCCTAAAACGGTATTCCGAATGTACTTCAATAACTCACGTTGGTTATGAATTCTACTGTGTTAAGTCCTTTAATTTTTATTCCAGATTCTTCGTTTTGGGGGGAACCACACTAATAGTTTTTGAATGCAGTAGTCCATCTAGACATATTTTGGAGAAATTGAAGGGTAATTATACATACTAAGCATACCTTGCGTATATATTTAACAGAAAACCACAATTATAATACACCATTGATGGATAAAATGAATTATTTACCCAAAATGAGCCCCATTTTGACGGAGGACTTTAAACTCCTATCATGCATGACATCTGTCAATTTCTTAATAGTAGCGGGTTGGAGACTGCCTCTGCTGCAGCTTTGATGGTAGCCCATAAAACTTCTCTTTAGACGAAAATTGATGTCCATCGGCATAATCATCTTTTTTAATGATGGACCACAAATTTCCGATTGGGTTGAGATCCGGAGAGGCTGGCGGCCACACCATCAACTTGCCACCTTGTATGCAGTAAGAGCCGAGGAACCCTTGGGTGGCCCTGGCAGATTGGGATGGAACGTTGTCATGCATGAAAATTAGAATCCTTAGAAGTGACAGTTGTATTTTTCTAGAATGGATCCAAGACATCCTTCAAGAGATTGCAGTAGGCGGCTGGGGTCACTTTAGCCCCATTAGGCACCCTAACTGGGCCAACAAGTCTGTGTCCAATTATACCTGTCACAACATGACTCTTCTTCCATGCTCTTGACGTCGCAAAGGTTGATGACACTCATCTCCAAAATAGACCCAGCCATTTGCCCATCCGTCATGTCCGGGAAGGGTCGCCCTGGTCTCGTCACTGAAAAGAACGCAACTCATGTCCAATGTGATGTACTCCCGGGCCTTTTGCAGCCTCAAGGTCCTGTGACGGGGCGTTAAAGGAGGTAGTTTCAATGGAGCTCGCACGGAAGCCATGGTCCCTAGAATATGGTTCCTGGTGATTTTCGGTACATGGGGACGAGCAGCGGCTATAAAAATGACTTGATTCTTTGTCCGGGTTTCCCACGTAACTGGCGGCCAATATTCCTCAAATGCCTAGTTGTCACAGTATTGCAGGTCCCACAATCGGAACGCTTCTTCCTTAAGCAAACGGTCCTTCAGACATCCTCTAACCGTGTCCACACGGCGAACTAACTTCACCGCAATAACATGAACAGATGTGTCTTCCTCACTTTCCTTGATGACGAAAGACTTTTCTTCATCGTTGAGGACTCTGCTATGTCCCATTGTTCTCAAAGAGGATAGATGCTATTAGCGTGGTAACAAGAGAAACAGCAAAGTTGAGGTGCAAGGAGAGAGAAAGAGAAAAAATAACAAAACATCGTGTCAATACAAATACAGTGGAATAATTAAAATAATCAAATTAGCTACCTATAAGTAGCAATAATAGACACATAACTAAGAATATTAATACACACTTATTTTTTCAGACTGTTTTTTGATAACAGCATCAATTTTAAAAAGGCCAGGGAAAATGTTGAAATTATCTGAATGGCTTATAAAAGAGCATTAAACAATGTTCCTTTTTATAACTCCATTGGAGCGATAAATAAATTTAACTGAATTCCACGTAATTAATTAGTTATTCTCACACATGAACAAAAGACGCACTATTATTTTCACCATCTTCATACATTGTATTTATCTTTGATTGATACGAACAGCATTTGTTCGTGTCTATTATTCATAGTTATGGGTACTTAGTCTGGTTATTTTAATTAGTTGATTGTATTTGTATTTAAACACTTTGTTTTATTACTTTCTTTATCTCCTTTTCTCCCCTTACCCCTCCATTTTGCTGCTTATGGTATTGCCTTAATCTTCCTCTTTAGAGTATCTCTCTTTCCGTTAATCTTTTATCTAGCTTCTGGCTTTGTTCTTTACCTATTCTGTCACTTCGTTTGACCTTGCTACCTTCTCTTTATTAATCTTGATGTACTTTTTACCTCTCTCCCCTACTTTATTGGTGATTTCTTGTCTTAGTGGCGGTCCTTTAATTTTTCTTTCTTTTATATAACATTGTTATATTAATTTTTCTTGTAATTATCCTCGATAACGAATTGAAGGGTGCTACTGCTTTTGAGAAGTGAGATGAATTTGTGTAGCTTTTGTGACAGTGACTCCCTTTCCACACTCTTTTCTTTTGGCTCAAGTGCTTTACAGCTTAAATGCCCACAAGTCGAGAGAAATTAAATCTTTGCACTAACACTTGAACAAAAATAAATATGACCACTTAATAAATAATTTAACACAACTTGTCAATACATTTCTGTGTATGTTTGTTAGTTTTTCCTGGTCTGAGTGGAAAATCTATCCTTTAAGTGATTTTTTATTAGTACAGAATAGGAATAAGGTAGAGCGTCTTGTTCTTTAAAGGGATAACGAAAAACAATACCTTTAAATAGGAAAAAGGACAGGAGACATCTCCAATCAGCCCCAATAGCGCATGTATTCTTAACTTGGACTTTTCCTCCTTTACCAGTTCGCAGTGATCGAACGAGCGTTCGGACTAAGTCTGTCGAATGATCCCAGGTTTCCTTTCGTTTTGAGTCCAAAGCGAACGAGGAGCGCGCATGACCTTGAACTCAGCCTCCACCCTCTGGTTAATTTCTCTTTCACACTTCCCCAGATTTTATTTTAGTTCATTTTCATCCCCGCACACAAACTGATACACACACTGCAACATTCCCCGCGCCTGTAGCATAGATCGTTCGTCTTTAGTTGTTTTAGGGTGAACGAAATTGGTTAGAGCGACACGTGTGCGTGTGTGGTTCTCTCGTTGGTGCTTGTGATTTTCTTTGTTACAAGCGATAGTCGGGTCTTATCCCCCCAATTGCCAAAGGGAGGGGGAATTCCGAGGAGCGACCGGGCCCTTTTCTCTCTTCCCTGGCGGGGAAAGTGACTCACAGTGTCGACGTCCCACAGAGTGAACGAGGCCCAAGGGGGGATCAAGGGGAGAGTAGTCGAGGAAGAAAGGGGAAAGTGAAACTGAGGAAATGAATCTTCTTTCGTCCTTATTCTTAAACTTATTTCTTACTCTTTATTGCGTATTTGTATTTCTTCTTTTTTATACCCCCGTAAGGGTGTGTGTGCGTCAGGTATAGCATTGAAAACCTGCCGCAACTGATATCTTGTATAGCGTTCCCTTCGGGCCCCAACTTCAAATGCTACATCTTTCACACATTTTCCCATCCCCCTTCTTCACCACTTTCTTTACCGATGTGCACTCGTTGGTTTTCACTCTTTTGTAGGAAAATTCTTCCATATAAAATTTTCCGATTTTATTCATTTTTAATTTATTTTTATTTATCGTCCTTCTTCTTTTTTTTATTTTATTACTTTTATTTCTTATTTGTCATCTTTACTTTTTATTTCTTATTTTTTAATCATTTTTATTTCTTATTCTTATTCATTTATATTTCTTTTTTTAATTTTTTTTATTTCTTATTCATTTATATTTCTTATTTTTTAATCATTTTTATTTCTTATTTTTACTCTTTATTTATTTTGTATTACTTTTTGTTTGTATTTTATCTTTACTTTTTATTTTTTTTTAGTCATTTTTATCTCCCTCTTTACTTAAAAAAGGAGAAATTGGCGTAACTAATGAGGGCAGGGAAAAAGGAATATGGGGAGGGGCAGACAAGAAGACATAGAAAGGAGGAAAAGAAGGAAATAAAGATGGCAATTAACCCCCTTCCTATTTTTCCCCACAATTGTGAACGAGGTGCTACTGTATAATGAAATTCACATCAAGATCAGAATGACAATCGCTGGCAAAACCACAAAGCACCAGGGGCAAGTCCTCATTGAGAAGGGGACGGTGCAAACAAAGGGCCAGTACTGCCTCCCCACTATCAACGAGAAGGGGACCACTCGTGGCCCAAGGGAGGGCCACCCGTTGCACATAAGGTGAATGCAGCTATGAAACCCCTTCACCAGGTTCCAGAAGGAAAGAGTAATGTGTTATGTATGTGAAATGAGGGGGAAGGGACAGCGGGGATGCGATTGTCTCTGTGTAATGACGTACGTGGTGCGAGATATCCGTGCCATATATCTTAGACTCGACGCCCTAATCGATGGCGGCTGCCCCCTACGAGCGCCGAAATTATGTGTGCCTGCTCTTGCCAGTATTCGAACCCGCTACCCAGCCTTTGGAAAGTCAACGCCTCGTCCACAAGGCTATCGTGAGCGTTTAAAAATCGTTCTTTGGGATCCCGGGGATCTGAAGTACGAACCCTTAGCCCCCAAACACCCTTCGGTTACTGGAGCGGGAGGGCACAGAAACCTAAAGGGGAAAGTTCGTACTTAATCGCACATATACTCTACAGTACGAACGTTAGTTCTCCCTTTGGGGGTGGCATTGAGGAAGTATGTTGATGTGTAATCCAATGAAGGAATGTTCAGCTATCGAAGAAAGTTCAAAACGCCGAAGATAAGTAGCCCAGAACTACGAACATAAATTCATTTATATGTACGAACTTGAACTCGGACGACATTAATTCGGCAGCACAACCTTGAACTCAGAAGAACGAACTTTAACTGGAAGTAGAACTTAAATTACTACGAGTTTGTACTCAGATGTACGGACTTACCTAGAAGAATGTCTTAAATTCATAATATCAGATTGGAATCAGAATTGCGAACTTGAATTCAGAAGTTGCATAAAAAATATGAAAATTACGGACTTGAGCTCAACTCGAATTCAGAAGTACGAGTTATATAGAAAGTACGAACATAAATTCATAATTGGTTTAAATTCAGAAGTGCTAACCCAAACACAGACCTGCGTACTTGAATTAAGAACTTAATCCGAAAATACGAACCTAAGTTCATAACAAAGAGTTAGAACTCAGAACTGGAAATCAGGGAGATTAATTTAATAATAACGCTGACCAACACCGAGTTTTTTTATATGATTTAGAATAATTTTGATGCGTTGACTCTCTAAAAATCACATTGGTTTTGCTCAATCAAGTAATTTTTTATTTATTGACACATGATGTTTTTTACGGGTTTTCTTCTTTACATGTACTCATATTTTCTATTTTTATGATATTTCTTTTAAAAAAACGAATTCTGAAGAGTTTACATCAGGCAAATTTTGACAAACTGGTATTTCGGGGCGCGGGTGAATGAAATGGATTCGGTCAGAAGATCTTGCAAAAATA
This sequence comes from Ceratothoa steindachneri, assembly GCA_963969495.1. NCBI lineage: Eukaryota > Metazoa > Arthropoda > Malacostraca > Isopoda > Cymothoidae > Ceratothoa > Ceratothoa steindachneri. Next base: position 202,713,958 of record OZ018324.1, on the reverse strand, counting down.
AGCACGAATACATCTGCGGCGAATACACCGTTGTTTCTATCAGGAAACCAGTCACAATTTCCTAAAGCGTGCTTACTATGCTTATTTTGGTATGAAACCTGGTGACCAGGATAAAGCTTAGGCACGACGCATGGTATGCAGCATATGCACTGAGTATCTGCATGGTTGGACCAAGGCCAAGAAGAGTTGTCTGAAGTTTGGAATTCCAATGGTTTGGAGGTGAAGGGGGCCGACAAACCATGCCATTGACTGCTAGTTGTGCGCTATCAATTTGACTGGGAGCAACAAAAAAAAACCGGAGCAGCCTCAAGTATCCTGATCTTCAATCAACACGTCGTTATGTAGCTTACTGTGAAGTTCTCTTTGGAGAACTTCCTGAGATTAGTGACGAAGATGACTCCAGTGTTGAAGAAAAGGAGGAGGAAGAAGTGTTTTTTGACGATGATGCTCCCCATGCTTTTTCCATTAAGGAGCTAAATAATCTAGTTCCTGATCTCAGCTTGTCAAAGTCCTCTGTCGAACTATTGGCATCCACAATGAAGGAAAAAAACAACAACTCTCTGATAGTATTCGCTTCACCTTCTACCGCAACAAACAATAAGAGTACCTCCTTCTTTTTTCTACAGAGAAGGACTTGATGTACTGTACAGACATTGTGCATTTTCTGCTTGGAGGGCCACAGTACCAACCCGAGCATTGGAGTGTTTATTGACGGCAGCAAGCGATCGCTGAAATGCGTTCTGTTGCAACAAGTTTGCCTCGCTATCCCTCACTCACTCGACTACACTGAAGAAGAAATATGAAGCGGTGAAGTATGTACGTGCTGGAGAAAACGCGTTATGATCGGTATGACTCGTTGATCTGGGTTGACCTGAAGATGGTGAATTTTTAGTGGGACAACAGTCCGAGTATCTTAAAAACCTATGAAAATATCAAAAACTGTAATCGATTTAGTTATAAAATCGGATTTAAAAAGAAAATCGAGTTAGCACAAAAAGCTGACCAGATCGGAGGAAACAGATGTCATTTATGGATTAAGCGGTGCAAAAGTGTCCTAAAACAGTTGAAAAACTTACAAAAACTTCTTTTTTTGTAACCCAATGTACTACTATTAATATCATTATTATTATTAATAATAATTAGTATAATAATACCTTACTTACCCCAACCCCCAGAACGATGCGTTCATTCAGCTTCCCCATCCCCCTACTTCCCACGAGATCCTCTTCGCGCGACGTAAGGCAAAGCAAAGGTGAAGGACTTCCACCTGCCAGAAAAGAGCCTCCCTCCCCCCTTGATCAACGGGAAGACTCTCCTCTCCTCCCCCAGACTTGAGTTGGAGGGGTGAAACGAGAGGGAGGGAGTCAAGGACAGAGAGAGGAGCGAAGTAGGGGGATTTATCCTAGGCGCGATTACGGGATTAACGCACATTGTGGAAGACGTCCTGAGATTTGAGGTTGGGGGAAGGTTTAATATTTCGTTATTTGAGACCAAAGAAGAAAAAAAGGGGTCCGAACCCTGGTCCAGAAACGCCCTCTCGAGTCTAGTGTCGCCATCACTCAACAATCGCCTCATCTCTCCACGCGTGGGAGCCCTTTTAATGGCTTTTATGCCCATTTTCCCCAGGCAGCCAAAGTTTTCATTGATCCAGGGCATGATACCATAGGAAGACCACGGCATGATGCCATAGGAGTACCATGGCATGATGCCATATGAGAACAAATTAAATGATGCCATAGGAGAACCATGGCATGATGCCCTAGGGGGACCAGTATGCTAGTATCCCACCGCCACAAAGGTGTTACATCAGGAAATAAGAGGGAAAGCTCCGTGTTGGCGGTGGTCATACTCATGGTCTGCCATCTCCGAGGTGACGACTAAACTGAGAACTATAATCGAGAACGCTTAATTAACCCGCAGGGACCATGAAAGGTATACTTGGATAAGAACTCAAAAGGAAAAAAGAATAAATGATTCCGAGCGCTTTCATCTTTATTATCAAAGACCTCTTCTTTGAAATTTACAAGAAACTAACAATCAATTACAATCAGAAGTCTGAACCGCGGCTAATTGTTTAAGTCGAATGAGAATAGGAGGAGACTACGATTTGTGTTCAATGGAGGAAGACGGGAAACGACAAATAATAGACAATAATAACAAGAGTGATGATAACGCTAGAAAGTGCTGGTGATCTTGATAATAGTAATGGCAATAATGATAAAGAATTGACTAACATTGCTTTAAATAGTAGAAGAAAAAATGGTTGACTGGTAACCGCCCGTGATCCAGTTGTCCACTGCACAGAGCCATTTGCTTAGCTTGGCCCGTTGGTGTGGCCTACCGTCTTTTGGGGCGTGTTCTAGGGGCCTTATTTATGCCTTATCCCCCTGGTTTTGCTGATAGACATACCATATCGTGCTTTGATACATTTAGTGAATATGGTTAGAGATATCTGAATCATTGGGTTCCAAAACCATGTTCCACGAACAGGCGCGAACGGATTTATCGGCATCTGTTTTCTGGATTGTATGAGACTGTCCTTCGCTACTAGGGCGTTTTATAACCTTTAAAAAGTTCAAAATTTTAAAATAAATTAAAATTTTAATGAATGGTTTAATATGCCTTCCTTTATGGTCAACCACAGTTTGTAATCTTGACTTCCACTCATTAAAATTTGAAATTTAGTTTAAATTTTGGAATTTTTTAAAGGTTGCAATTTAGAAAATAAAAAACGTGATTTTTTTGCATTATTATTTTAAAGGCTAAATGACTTTAAAACGATTTTTACAAGCAATATATATTTATAGAGAAAGGACTCATCTTTCCTTCGCATTCATTTCATGTCCCGCTTCTCTCTCTCTTTTAGGTCAGTGAACACTGTTTTAACTCAAGTAATCAAATGACTCGTATAACTTTTATCCAGCATATAATGAAATCTTGAGTCTATTTGTTATATATCTTTCCTCCAACCCCATTTGTGAGGCCGGCGAGGGGGATCTCCTTTGCTAATTGCTCTTCCTTTCGGCCTAAAAGGCTGGAGAACATTCCAATCTAGCAATTATGAGAGATAATCTACTATAGGTCTTTAGCATCCGCTTCAATTTTAGTGAATCAATTTATGTAGCATTCCTACGGCGAGACGCGTTAATATCTTGATAAAGTATTTCGGTATCGTGAAAAAAGGTCCACATCCTAAGATGCATTTAGTCCTTGAAGGTTGTTTTGCAAGCAGTCTCTCAATCGCGAACAAGCAGTAGGGATTAAAGGATTCCTTCTATGTTGTCTAGACACACCAAGTCAGGGTTAAAACCGAGAATTGGAAGTCATACCTATTCAATTCTCGCTCCTACTTCCTTCTGTTATTCTGATATTGTTTACTCTTGTACTTGATGTTGTTCTTTAAGGAGTGGTTTGGTAGATATTACTTATCATTTTTGTTATTGTCGTCTTAGTCCGCTTCTTAACAATCCTCCTTAATACCCTACGGCCCTGATAAATGGTTCCGATGAGAAATGCGATACGAAGAGCGAATCGGTGTTTAAGCCACGGCATCTCCTGGCCGCAGAGACCTTGCCGTCGTTTATCTCAAAGTCGTGCGTGGATTTGAAATCGCTGGGAGGTCTATTAGAGCCCTATCTATCTCTCGAGGTAACGGTTATTCAAGTGGCTTGCGCTCTACACCAATCGGGTCTTTATGCTGGGTTCCAGGCCCATCTCGTCAGACCACTAACCCTCCTTTCCTATCATCCCCTACCCTCGTCCCCCCCCCGTCGACATCCTGTTTGGGGACCTGTTTATCTTTTCACCATGATGAAGCCTCATAATAAGGGGTCTTCTTCGTTACTTGCCTCGTGTCCTTGGACTGTCCAAAGCATCGCTTGGGCTTTTTTTATGACCAGTCTTTGTCGCTGGTCCATTCTTACCAAAGAGCTAAAAGTGATCAAAATGACACCTGACTCGAATGATACTAAACACCCACCAACTGCCAAAGGAGTTAGACCTCTTCGAAGAATGAAAAATGAGCCATACCACCGAAAACAGTACAGAAAGCTACTCTTTTTTTCCACACACTCTAACTGAGATGGATAAATTCACCTTAAAATAACATACTTTGGAACTTTAAATATTTGGGAACTCAAAATGATTCCATATATTTGTGGCCTATATACTTTTTGACTTTATACATTTTTGGACCATGTGTACTTCTGGACTCTATATTTAGTAACCTGTGTACTTTGAACTTTACCTATTTCAGACTTTATGTTTTGGGACTATCTATATTTGCGGAATGTATATATTTTGGAATCTTATATAAATGGTACTTAATAACTTTTGGGTTAATATTTGGAAACTTCATCTACTCAGGTGACTTTATATTTTTTGTTAACCGAGTAAAGTCAACCCTGCCACCCCCTTGTAATAATTTCCTCATTTGTTTACTTCCTCTTTCTCTTTGAATGATAATAACTAAATAATCGCTATAAAGACGAATACCCCCTAAAGATGTCCATCAGGAAAGAGAAAGAGAAAATATTCTGAAATTTAGGAAGACAATGTGATATAGATCTACATAACACATTGACACTATCCTATTGATACAGTTTATATGTAGAGAGATATTTGGGGCTGGGTACAGTGGCTGGTTGTTTGATTCGGATGACCTTGATACGCCCTGATGTTTTTTGGTGATCCGTCAAATTGTTATAACCGCAAATTGGGTCATGTATGGTACATCGATAGTTAAAATAATTTATTCTCATAACCGATTTTACGTTTTTAAAGATTAAAGAGGTCATCCGCAGCGTTTGGTATATGAATTGTCTATCCCTGCCCCTGTGTGTGCAATTGCAGGCAACGTGTAAGATTCTGCCTGGGTTGGAAGCCCAATTGAATGATTATGTCCTAAAAATGCCAACTTTAATGAATGATCCCGTTACTTTCCTGGAAGTTGAGTGTTAAAAATAGGGTGTGGAATCAGCCCCTCCATTATCTTTTTTAATTTTGTGAAGTAAAGTACAGGGTGTCCCTAAAGTCTATACACATAGGAAATATCACAATGGTCCCTCCGTTATCAGACCTTACCCCCATTGTCTTTTTTTCTGGGATATGCTAAAGAAGAACGTGTGGTAATTGTGTATAGTATGGCCGGATCCGAGTCCTAGCTTATTTTGGGCTTTTTTTTCTAGCTACTTTTTATGAGCTGAAATCTATGTGGACGGAGTTTATGGCGATTGCCGGCCATAGGACTGCAGCCTGCAGTGCCACCCCAGATCCTGGCGCACAGGAGTGTTGTATGCCGCCGGATCGATCCGTGGATTGGGCAGCATACAGCAAGCGAGATAAGAGTGGAGATAGAACTACGGCAGGCCTGGGCTAAGGTAGCCGAAATTATAAAATTCAAGAATCGGAGGGACGGCAGCGATTACTCGCACGTGTTTAAGGTAGTCTTCACGGAGACTACCATGGCACAGAAGGCGAAGGAGCAGGGTCTCCTCATGTTTAACGCCAAAATTAGCGGTGAGCAGGTGGAAAAGGGTGAGTTCACCCCGGTCCAATACTGCTTCAAGTGCTATAAGATGGAGACACACGCCACCAAGGACTGCAAGGAGCCACAGGAGACCTGCTCCAAATGCAGCCAGCTTGGCCACAATTGGCGGAATTGTGTCAGCACAACAGAAAAATGCGTGAGTTGCGGGCAGGGCCACCGAACGATGGCCATGTCTTGTCCCGCCAAGAAAGAAGTTATGAGGAATAAGCAGGAGGCAAAGAGGAATGAGGTCACACGTAGGGCGAACACGTCCTACGCACAAGCGGCTAAGGCAGCCATCTCAGAGGTGGATGCCAGAAGAACATACCTCAAAATTGAAAATGAGGGATCTACGAAAATCATGACGTGCATACTTCATGCGCACGTCATGAATTTGGCTCGCCCAGGCACATTCGCCACCGAGTTGAATCAGATGTTGGCCAAAAACGGGATGGAACAAATGTGGTTCCCGGATAATCCCCCTTCTGGGGACGTACTGCATTTGCAGATGACCCCAAAAGCCCAGCAGACTAAGGTGCAAGCTAACCCAAGTAAACAACAATCCGAAAAAACGAATAACGTAGCAGTCGAGACGAAAACTCCTGCTCCCACCCAATCTATGACAAGCACGGCGAAACAAGCGAGCTCGGAAACGAGCAGCTCATCAGACTCTTCGGACTCCTCAGACGCGGAAGCATCCAAACCCCTGGAAAAGAAGGGTAAAAAGAAGAAATCCAAGAGATTGCGGGCGAACTATATCAACCTGAGGGTTTACGCCTGCGATCAATTCCCCTTCCCAGAGGAAATGGAGCCTTGTCGTATTTTCCAAGGGATTAAAGCAAAAATCTATAAATGGGAGTACGACTCTGAGATAGACCCTGGTACAGTGGAAGAGGCCCTACTCGCACAGAATGTGATCCTTCATCAGAACACATGCGAGCAGCTCTCTAACGCTGAATTCAGGAAGAAGAAGAATGGGAGGAGGAAGAACGTCACCCAAAAACACTAGGTGACTCAAGATGGAAAGAGTAAGCAATAAAATGAGGATTCTGACACTCAATGTGAATGGTTGGGAGGATAAGGCCACGGCATATGGTAACATATTCCGTGTGCTCGACCCCGACATCATTCTCATCACAGAGCACGGTATCGACACAACAGCTGGTCGCATAAAAATACCGGGCTACAGAGTGCTCATGAAGAATCATTCCCAGGAAAGGTTTGATGGTGCTGCAATAGCTGTCAAGAGGAACATCTCCTTCAAACAACTGCCAGAACTCGATGAGTCCTTTGTGGCAATCGAGGTTCACACCCTGGTCGGAGACCTCGTGATAGCTGCAGCATATCAACCCCCTCGACGAGCATATCTCCCGTTATGTAATTTTTATACACTGTTTGGACACCGCAGAATGGCATTCTTAGGGGGAGACCTCAATGCCAGATGCCGAACGGCGGGCTATGGTAGTACCAACGATAGAGGCCGAAACTTGGAATTGATTATGGGAAGAAAAAACATCCAAAGGATAGGGCCGGATTTTCCGACCTATATCACTTCCCGGTCAGCCACTAAACCTGACATAATCTTGACAAGTGAAGGCTTTCCCTTCAACTACCATAGCGAGCCAGGCCCAACAGTCCCTAGTGATCACATCGCGATTCTCACAACAATATCTCTCGCACCAATCCAGCTCCCAGCCCCTCTCCGGAAAAACTACGCCATGGCCAACTGGGATCGCTACAAGCAGCGACTCAGCGACTATGCGCCAGCTGACCTCAGCACGGCGTCGTTAGAGGAGATTGACAGGGAGTTGGAAAGGATAACAACGTCCATACTAAACGCGGACCGCGAGAGCATACCCGTAACAGGGTATAAAACACCTCCTCAGCCCAGATGGACCGAGGAGATGAGAGATATCGCTCGTGCTCACAGGGAAGTGTATGAGGATGTAAGACGGGAGGGTCCCAGCCGGGAAAGGAGCTTGCTGCTTCGACGCCTAAGTTCAGAGCTTAGAGAGGCTATCAACCTCCAACAGGAGGACATATGGAACACCTTGATAGCCAAAATCGACAGCGAGCTTAGCCCGGCTAAGTTCTGGCGCCAAGTCAGGAACTTAAAGGGACTTACTCCAAGACCCAAAGCTCGGATAAAGGAGAACGATGACTACATAGAGAACCCGGTGGTTCTCGAGGATAGGTTCAGGAACTTCTGGAAAAGCGTTTTCAGGATTACCCCCGAGGAAAACGCTGAGTTCGACCAGGAATTCGAAGGTCAACTGATTGAACAACTAAATCAGGAAATACATCGCACGCATCCACTACAGCAAGCCAACGAGGGCAGGGAGATGGCGGGTCATGGACGCCCCATAACATCAGAGGACGTCATGGCCACTGTGAAAGCCTTTCGCCAAAAGGCACCAGGCTGGACGGGTATCACCAGAATTAACTTGGTTAACGCCCCACAGCAGATCATTCAGGGTATCGTTAACGTCTACAACGCTTCCCTGAATACGGGCTACTTCCCGGAAGGTTTGAAGATTGCGAAGATGATCTTCATACCCAAGGGAGGTAAACCCCCTGATCAACTGGTAAACTACAGGCCCATCGCCCTGCTGGAATTCGTTGCGAAAATCTACGAGAGACTCCTAGCTAACAGGCTCCAAGAACAACTTGCCGAGCTGGGAGTCCACAACCCTCAGCAGCACGGGTTCCGCAAGGGACGAGGAACGGAAACGGCCCTCGCCCTCCTTGCGGAGAAACTCGCCTGCAGTAAAGCTGAGAGGCGGTATGTAGACGTAGTGCTGCGTGATGTAAAGAAGGCCTTCGATAAGGTTTGGCTGAGAGGACTACAATACAAGATCCTTAACCTCCAGCTTAACCCACTCCTGGAAAGGATCCTTTGCAATTATATCTCCGATAGGAGAGCCCGAATTTCAATCGAGGGCTGCAAAGGACCCGAATTCGAACTCGAGGCGGGAGTTCCACAAGGCAGCTGTCTCAGTCCTCTGCTGTACCTAGTGTACACTATAGACCTACCTGCTCCAGTGAGGTTCGATTCGATGTATCTGCAATATGCAGACGACATCACCCAAATCGTCCTAAGTCCATTTCGGAACTCTGGTAGTCAGGCGAGGGCGACAGCTGTCGAAATTGATAACATCAACAGATATGAAAGAAAGTGGAAGATAAAAACCAACCGCCAGAAGTTCACGATCATTCCGATGAACCGCCGGAAAGTCGATGACGTCATCGTCGACAATGAACACTACCCATACTCCAATGAAGGTAATGTCCTGGGATTGCGACTCTACAAGTCTGGATATTCGACTCATATGAAAACCAGAGTCTCCCTAGCCAAACGAGAGCTGAAGAAACTTTACCGTTTCCGAGGCCTCAGCGTGCCTAATATCAAAAAACTGTACATGGCCTTGGTACGCTCAGTCCTGGTGTACCCGGCCGTGATCACGCAGATGGCAAGCTGTACATCTCTCAGAACTTTGCAGAGAGTACAGAATAGTGCCACGCTGCTGATAACAGGCACGCGTAGGATCGACCGTATTCGGCAATCGATTCTACACCAGAGAATCGACCTAAAGCCGATCAACACGGAGATCCAACGGCTAGGGAGAAAAACTTGGGACAAGATAGACGAGACTATACTCCCAAACATAAACCTAAACATCAATATACGTGCCAACCGGAGACGCGCTATAGGTAGAACTGCTCTGTTCCCGAGCAGTAGAACCTGCGCAAGAGAAGCGGTACTACCCATGTTTACATAGGGTTAGTCCACTCCTCTAATAGGTCCACGACTCAAGAACCTAAAAGTTGACAAGCAGTCCAACAGTGGTATCGATTCTTACCATTTTTAACAACCAATTGAAAAAGAGGCGAAGTGCCCACATTAAAGTCCCCTCCCCCCCCCCCTATAGTTACATAGCAAGTATTAATAAAATAATACCAAAATTAAATATAAAAGAGGCGAAGTGCCCACACCTAAAAATCAAAAGTAAAGAATTAAAAGAGGCGAAGTGCCCAACTCCCCAACACCCATGTTACAATTAATTAGTTGAAAGTCAAGAATTAAAAGAGGCGAAGTGCCCAACTCCCCAATTCCCATTTGTCAAAAGTCAAGAATTAAAAGAGGCGAAGTGCCCAACTCCCCAATACCCATTGTCAACAAATACCCAACAAGTCAACGAATACCAAACTAAGACAAGGGCTAAATGCCCACATTACAAGGAATTGAAGAACAATCAACACTGAGATCATTCAGCTAGAAAAGTCAACCTTGAAAGGCTTGAATACTCCGAAGGTGGAAATACTTATTACACAGAGATTTATTTATATATATTTATACGGAGGAAACTGACTGTCAATGACTGTCAGCTACTTTTTTGACGGAGGAAATTTTTTTAGTTAACCACGACATGAAGAATGCTAGTGATGCCCTAACACCAGGGCAAACTAGAAAACTTATTCACACCTTTATATACCTACCACACAATTTCACCACTTTAACCTAAAGTAAAGTAAAGTAAGGCGATTGCCGACGAGTCGACCCTCAAAATAAGCTAGAATCGCATCCGCCCATACTCGCAGCATTTACCGAACGTGTACCCAATGAAATAAAGATCCGAGACCCCTGAGGAAACAGCGCCTCATAAATGAATGTGCTCAAAATGACAGAAATTTGGAGTTAATGCATCGGATTCATTGGAAGAATCTCGCCAAGCGCATCGAACTTTGCTTTACAAATGGTTAAAATTACATCCAAGATGTTATTGATTAATATTATAATTAAATAAAATGTATTTCATCTTTTAGTAAAAATATGCATTTTGTCCGTGTCCAAACTTAAGGGACACCCTGTAGTATCATAATAAGTAGTAACTTGTTTTTCCTTTCGATATTTATTTTGAAATCTGGATCGACAGGTGGATGGAATAACATAATTAGAGAAGTAGATAAATATCCCCCATTTTGATTATAAATTCTTAATTGAGTCGTTAATTCACTCCCACTATTCTTTATAGTTCAATAACATAATTTTTTTAAAGTGTAGTCCCAGGGCTTTTGAAAAGAGGGCATACAACATTAAACAAATATTCTAAGTAAGGGTCTCAGTTCTATATCAATAATGTTATTCCAATTCAAATTTCTTGTTTAGGGATATTCAAAATTACCATCTTGTTAAAAAGGATTAAATATGAAAACTGATATTACCACTAATCTGAAAAGTTTGGGACAAAAAGGAATTAAATAAACCCTAGGATTTTCCGCTCTTCGTCCCCTGATATCTGAAGGAAGGCCGAGACACCTACTTGGAATGGAAGACGCATTGGCTCATGATCTATAGAGCGTTGAAATCACCACAACCTCTGAATACACTCGCCAAACATGAACTGACGAAGAGCGTCGTTTCCGACTCATGCCAGACGCCGGGTCAAAACATTGAAAGTGAGAGTACGTCGTCCTGAAAGTTCTTGGACGGAGGAGAGTAATTTGAGAGAATCCCTAATGAGGGTAGGCCAATTTTGAGAAAATTCTCGCTGAGTCCTTCTCTAATAATGTTTTCGAGATCCAGTGGCTAGATTGGTTGATGTCACTGATAACTAAGTGTTGGGATAGAGTCAAATTACTCCTTGGTTCATCTGCCTTCTGTAGTCATTTACATCCAACCAAGTTTGCATAATTCCTAAAGTAGTGTTTCTAGAAAGCTTGAATGTTATATGGGGCAGAAACTCTAAGGCGAATAAAATTGGTAGAATCTTAATTTTTATATTTTATTTTTTAAGTTTAAGTAATACAGATAAACGAGAGAAGGCAAAATTAAGTTTTAAATACAGAGAATGCTAATGGAACAGTAAAAATTAAAACTGTATGTAAATTGTAATCAAATTATACTTGAAAATTTTAAATTAAGAAATAAGCAAATCATATCTGAATAATAAAAATAATAGAAATCAGATTTACAATTTCAAAATGGGGTGAAACTGTACAGAAGATTTAAAATTAGTAACAAGTAACTGTTAAAATGACTTAAATCATCAATAAAATAAATAAAAATTAAAATTATACAATTGAAAACACTTCTCTCAATTAAATATAGATATATCCTTTATATTTAAACGACGGAATAAATAAATATCTAACACGTAGCCAGAGCCAAATTTTTACCGGAGCAAATAATTGAAAAGTACGTCTAAAGCTTAGCTATGTAGTTAAATGTACATAGGTGTAGTCATGCCCTCAAATACACTAGGCTAGGAAAAAAAGAAACCGAAACTATGCCATGCAATTTTTAATTGAAAAAAAAACAACTGTACAAAACACAGTACATAACATAGTATAAACTACAATATAAAAAAATAATACAGCACGATTCTGCTATGCCCGGAGGCATCAAAACGTTTGATAATGTTTTCTCGGTTCACATCAAGATCTGGATGAACAGGAAGTAAAGCTAAGCCATTCAATCATTTTTGCAAAGTTGAGTTCCTAAACCAAGTCTTGAGGCCTCTTAAAGCAGAGGAGCGCTCACAGCAGCATGAGCTGGCAGGTATGGTTATGAGAGTTTTTAACACATAGTTTATGTTTAAAAAAAAAATCCATGTTTGTACGGAAATGATTTAACAGAATGGGCCAAAAAAATTTAAATTTAATAGCTAGATGATTTAAGAAAAAAAGAGCCAGGTAATTAACCGAGGCAAGTGCCTCACTTGCCACAATGCAGCTACGGCTAAAAATATACACAAGCGCTTTTTCTCGGAAAGGCTGAAGATAACACATTAAAGAAGCATGTTGTCACTTCTCAATTAAGGTTTAATGATTGATATGGTAGGGAAATCAGGAAAGAAGAAAGGGAACTGACCTTAAATCAATAAACTGGAAGTGAATTAGGGCATTTGCGTGAATTTAAAATTATGAATTCATTTATGAAAATAACAGCTTGAGTCCCCATGACGCGGTCTCTTACCGAAGACTTTTCTTTGGTGTGAAGTATGTTACCCGTTCTATTACTGACTCCCCCCTCCACTTCCCGCGGGAACAGAATAGTGCTTTTAGTCCTTGGGGACCACCTTGAACATTTAAAAATAAGATGGTAGGTGTTTACCTCCCTCCCTCTTTTTAAGGTCTTTTATTCCTCAGTAGGACTTACTGCTGAACGTAGAATCCGAACCAGGTGGGATCTATCTAAAACGTATATGAGCCACTGGGAAGGCACCTGAAAGGGGACTATATTCTTGGGCAATTATTCCCCCCCCCCCGGTGTAGCTTATCTTCGCTCCTTGGCTAGGTCATAGCCCTATAGATATTTAGATAAATATATAATGGAGCTCCTAAGAACCTTTGGAACAGGATCATTTATCGTAACTAATGATTTGATCTTTAGATTGTTGACAAAAGCGATTGGAAATTTGATTTAGCAACACTATTTTCCTAACTAGAGTTGTGATTTTATGTTAAGAACTTTATTGTACATACCTAAGTTCCAGACTTATTAAATAGTGTTTTTATTTTCCTGCTTAAGGGGGGGAGGGTGATACACTGTATTAAAAAAAAATGTGTGGCTGGACTTTTCTATGATGTATGTTGGTAAACCATTCAACATAAGTTATATGGACGATGAAAAGGTTTTATTGAGGGAGGGGGGGGGTATTTTACTGGTCAAAAATTAAAAAGGTGGATCTCAACCCCGTATTAGTGGTTTTCTGTGTAATGACGTTTCAAGGCCATTTTTATATATATTTTTTATCTTAGAATATTTAGTTGTTGTTGTTTGTAGCTCCCCGGGAGCAGTTAACATCTCTGCTCCATCCGAACGCTTAAGAGATTAAAAGAGGAAGCCTTTGATCCTACAGCATGTGTTGTAGGCTCCACCAACGTTACCACAAATGAGTAGGCCCGCGCTTTCTTTTAGACTGTCCTGAGGGACCAGGTTAAAGTGGAAGGAGGCTGTTGCATGCTGTAGAAATTTTATAGCACACCATGTAATAGCTGTCCATGCAACAGCTAGGAAGTGGAAGTTGAATTGCAACTTAACCTCGCGTGGAAAACATCTAAGTGTGGTGGTATAAACTCAATGATTGTATCTAAGTGGAGTGGTGGTGTCCTATCCACTTGGGTAGGACTGACCACTCTTCAACTTCTTTGCACTCCAGGGTAGCTAGAGTCTAGAAAAACAGCCTTTCCTGCCTAGGCAATAGAATAGAGTATAATGGGAGGGGACTGTTAATCTTGGTGTCCATAGTACAGGGTGCGTAAGGTATTTGAGGACAGATTTTTACTTACAAACAAATGAATCTTAGAAACAGATAATAATGTCTTTTCTGCTGAAAAAGTTGTGAGGATAAAAATGAACATTTTGTTTTGTAATTTTATTCAATAAAGTCTCCTTCAGCTGCGATAACGGCTTCTAGGCGTGAATCGGCTACATGCCACGCTCATGTGGTTCTTGTTCATATTGGTCATTACTCTGACTATGGACGCTTTTAGGGATTCTTTAATGTTATTAGGGGGATCAATAACCCCTTAACTACGCTACATACATAGTAGTCCAATGTATTGCGATCTGGGGAGCTAGGAGTTAGGGGTTATGTGATCATGTAAATTTTCCGCCATCCATTCCAGCGTTGATTGAGCCTTGTGTGACGGTGCCGAGTCTTGTTGAAGCACATAAGGTCTTGCATTGCGTCCATTGTCGAGTCTTGTTGAAGCACATAAGGTCTTTCGTTGCGTCCATTGTCGATCCATGACTTAACCATCTTTAGCCTCTAACTCCTTGCAAACGTTGTAGACGAAGTATCTAGCGACTTTTAAAAATCGTTCTATTTCTAAATTGCTCTGTTCGGCCTTTATAGCCACGATAACTGCGTGCCTCTTCATTTCTTGGGTAAGCATAGAGTCTACCATTGATAATTATGAAATATAGAAAATATAAAGTCAAATAATATGCTGGTAGAGTAAAAATAACATATGTTCTCAAATACCTTACGCACCTTGTATATTTAATATTTAGGTGAATGTAATTAAAAAATGAAAGAACTCCAGCTAGATTAAGACCTTTAAAAAATGCTCTAGAGGCGTTTACACAACGCCTGTAATAAATTTGTCTACATAAAACTTCAGAAGTTTTTTTTTCTTCCAAATAAGTTATTACAAAATCTGCTGCTAATTGGGCTGACTGGTGACCCACTACCACCTTTTTCAATTTGGCGGAAGACTTTAGCCATCAAATATTAAACACCGATCCATCAATAACCAAGTCCAACCAAATCCATTAAGAACTAATTCCAACATAGAACTAAAGCGATGTTTGCTAAAAACCGCCAATTTGTGATATCTCCCTGAGAGCGCTGATATTTTATGGTCGCTCTCCCCGTACGTAAATTGAACCCGGTCCCGAGGTGCGGAAATCCACCGACTTATAAACTAAGTTAGAGCTTCCTTGGAAATAGTGATCCCGATTCCTTGCATTTTGCATCCATCAAAGCAAATTTGTTTTTAGTTATTTTGAGAGCTTCCTTTCATTAGAGAGTTTGTTCTCGGACGATTGTTGTGCGGAAGACGAATGCAGGATGACAAATGGCATCTCGTGTTGCTTTGATTATACATATGACAGCTCAGAACGGAAAGGTTTTAGATATTCATGGAATTCTAGGGCAAGCTCAAGAGAAGCAGAATTTTAAATAAATTGAACTGCCTCCTCGAATTTTAATTTATGGTTTAGAGACCACTGAATGGACTCGAGCATCCCAAAATATCCCATAAAAAAGACCCCCCCACCCCGAATTTCTAGTACCTTCGAAATCTGTTCGAAAGAAGTAGCATCTTCATGTGCTACTGTATTAATTTCCTATAACGGACTGGTTTATTGTGAGTTAAACTGCAATATGTGCAACCGTGGCTTGCTGTTAAATTGATCGAATTAGATACAATCTCGTGCTTACCGCGTATGAAGGGCACCCCAGGGCAGGCAGTATGAAGGTCACTAACCATTTCTATAGTCACTGGATTGAATCAAATTGCTTAGTTTTTGTGCAGGTATAAAAGTTTCTTTCTACAAGTCATAATAAGACTAAACTGCTCAGCTCCCGCCAGGTATACATCGAAGAATTTGAGCTCTTGCAGTGAAGGAGAATTCTCACATAATTCATTTTGCATTGGAAATTGGTTATTTTGGAGAGAGAAGAACGAACGAAGATCAGCGATTTGGAAGGGCAATTGATTGCATCCACGATCCATTCAACTTCACTCCCTACTTTTCCCCATTTCATTCATTTATCCCTCCCCTA
Organism: Ceratothoa steindachneri; assembly: GCA_963969495.1. Classification (NCBI taxonomy): domain Eukaryota; kingdom Metazoa; phylum Arthropoda; class Malacostraca; order Isopoda; family Cymothoidae; genus Ceratothoa; species Ceratothoa steindachneri. The sequence goes on along the minus strand of OZ018324.1, from coordinate 202,698,136 downwards.
TGGGAGAATTAAAAGAGAGGATTTTCCCCAGGTTACCATAATTAATATTATGGCATCACTCTCACCTCCTTGCCCCATTCCACATAGCTGAGTGTCGTGCCAGTCGAAGCATAAACTATGTCCGTCATGTGATAGGGCATAATTCGAGGCGGTGGGGAAAGGAGCCTCGTGGAATAGTCTGCTATCGAGCCCAGCGTAAATAAGTCTCTCGGACAAGAGGCGAAGCTGCAACCCTTGAGGAACAGTTCACTCTATCACTAAAGGCCCAGCCAAAACCACAGAAGGACATGCAAACGTCCCTGTGCATGCTGGAAACAGCTTCGATATCGAAACCCCTGAGGAGATGGCAAACCAGAGTGGTGGTAGAATATTCCCGTAAACCAGAGAAAGCCAACAGTAATAAGAGTAGCTGGGTTGGCATATCCATATAACATGGATGGAAGGGTGAATCCTAGCTCTCAAACTGACGAAAAAAAAGGATACATCTCTCACCTAACATTAAAAGTTACAGAAGCTAAAACCAGATTGACATCGATACACAGATTTAAAAACATGCTAAGCGGAAACAAGAGGAAACTTCCCATGGCTCTCTCCCGCCCACAAATGACATTCAATGATCCTCACGCAATCATTGAGTAATACGCAGATTAAAAAAGCCCAGAAGATACAAAACTGGGCTACGAGATTCATCTCAAACAAAAGAAGAAACAATAGACACACACCAATATAACTATACCAGGGAACAACAATAAAAAACTATTAACCAAGGACTACAAGAACGTGCAACGAGCTTTGGAGCAAGATTTACGAAATTCTACCACGAGATGAGATGCACCGAATAACAAAACCTGACCGAGAAATGCGTCAATTCCGATAAATAAACAACGATTTGACGGAAACCGAACAAAGACTGCGGAATATTAATCCAATAAACCGCTAAAACCGAAATGGATAACCGAAATAGACAACTGAAATAAACAACCGATATTAACAACTGAAATAGATAAATGAAATTGACAACCGATGATACCATAAAAAAAACAGAATAGAATGATAAGAAACCCGAAAGGAAAAAATACGGAAAACTAAAAGCAAAATGTGCGAGAAAAAACACAAAACAAACATGATACAAACACTTAAATGAACAAATGATAACAGGGGGTCGAATGCTAAAATACAAACACCAATACATACCAAAGGAAGCACCCCCATCCCTTAAACGAAAGGGTTTGCCAGGCAACCTGGTACATATTATTATCATCCTCATCCAAATCACTCTCATAATCACCCCTTCTCTTTATCCATATTAACATTACCTACTTCACCCTTCCACTATATTTTCTACTTAGCCTATCTTATCATCCAACATACCCTTTTTTTGCTATACCAATCTCAATACACAAGACTATAATCTGAATACACAATAAATGATAGCACATAAGGAGGCCTAATAGAACTGAAAGTCATATCTACCTATAATGGGGGATTTCTTGTTTCTTTCGTCATAAAAAATACAGCCCCAAATTTAACAAAATTGAGTCTTAATCCGAACAGATAAATCGCAGACTAAAAAGAAATTGTGTTCTATCTCAGATCACAAAATCATGGCTGTATAGGGTTTCCTTATAAAAAAAGTGTACACGAGCTATGTGTGAAAAAGAAAGAAGAGAAATCGACACGAAGAAAACACTCAGGAATTTAGGCCTAAAATAAGGCTAAAGAAATATTCGATGCGAGCGAAATATCCAGCAGCCTCGAAATTTGCAATGTGGAATAAAAATACTTTTTCACGTCTATAAAAGAACAAAGATAAGCTATCGATCATTTCTTCCGATTGCTTTGATGTTTTATTTTTTACCAATACAGAAAAATAACAAATACTAACAAACAATAGTATTAAAAGAACGGAACAAATGACACCCCTAAAAGAAGCAGTAAATGACGCCGAACACAAATAAATTGAAGACAACAATATTACTGATATTACCGCCTGAAATATGAGAGCTAACCATCTTAGCTCGAGCCATTAAGGCCAGACGAAAGTTCTAAAACTTATCATTAAACCAAAGAAGCCTTACAGGATCGTAATTGCCAATTGGAACAATCGTATTTAATTATATCACTTCTATACCCTCATTAATCATTTTATTAAAAATGGGGGTGGAGACTTTCCCAAATGTATTTTACCCGTTTTTGAGATCTGTCGCAGGTGTTTCTTTTATGGTTTCTGCGTCTTGTTTCTTACATGAATCGTTCTTTGTTTCTGAGTTGTCAGTTTGAAATGGAGGTATCTTTTTACAGGGGGCGACTTGGAATTCGTCTTTGGTGTAAAAAAAGACAAAAAACCCCGTTATTTCAATCCTCGACGGGGTATAGATCTAAAAGACAATAAAAATTAAAACTAATTGTGTTTTCTTCTTTTCCTTGACCAGAAATCTCATTTTTTTCATTACGACCTTTCAAATTCTTTAAATTATGACCAGGGAGAAGAGAAATCAATGACAGTACTGTAACTCACGAAATTACCGGAATGAAATTGAGGTTTATCAAAGATTTGCTACAGCAGAAAATGCCTATATAACGGGAATTTCAGAAAGTTGTACACTCCACTTAGCTGCGTTTTGACGCCGGGTGTCATATCCAAAGGATCATTCTTGTAGTATGATTTATTGGGATTCGAAGACAATTCCCAGTGGAAAAGTGGGTAGAAATCTGCTGGCTACTTTACAAGAAATAATTTGAGCCTCATTAAAATACCGGTTAGGAACTCTAGCTGACGGTTAGCACAGTAAGCGACAGTGACCGAGATGGCTTTCAACGCACATCTCCTTGCCCTTTATAAAAGAATACTTGACATCTATATTCTACCAAAAGCTTTATTGGAAAATAAGGCTGTATTTTTTTTTATAAATCTGCTTTATCGAATGTTTATAACACAATTCTCATTCATCGAGTAAGATAGTCCATAATCAGCAAAATTAAGGTTAGGAGATCCAAATAACTAGGTTTTGCACTGTGAAAAAGGGTTAAAATTTAAATGAGTATTTTTCCCCCAAAACCGAAAGTCAGTTGACTTCAGAGTTAGGAAATGAGAGAGGAATTCAACTATAAATAGACCAATTAGTTTGATATTTCCATACAATTATATATCATTGCCACTATATTTGACTTAATATCGTATCTAATTTATTAAAAACTTAGTGATAAATAAAAATACAACTAGCCAGAAAATATACATATATTACTTAACACTAACAACGTTGTATTCTATACTCCATATTGAGGATTAGTGGAAAAAATTGGGTGTTATGGTTGGCTGATATTCTAGGTATAAAAATGTTCAGAAATAGTTTAAACTTTTCATTAATGTATATATGTATGGTGTAACGCAAATATCAGTCTGGGTTCGATTGCAGTTTGTTACTGATGGTAGTAATGATCATTAGAAATAAAAATTCAGGCTTGAAAAATACGTGCAAGAAAGTATTTGAAATAAATTAGTAATAGATAATTAACAACTGAAGGAAAGTAGGGCTTTTGCTAGTCTCTCTAATTGGATTGGTGATTAGTTAAGAAACAGAAAACAGTGATTTTAAAAGATCATACTTTAGGTAGGAGCTGGTCCTTTTTGGTGTGCCGCAAAAATCTGTCCGGATTCATGATCTTGAAAATGGGTTGAACATTTGGATGTTTGCTGAGGATACTAAAATTGCTTCCCCGGTATCAAGTATAAAACGAGCTTTCAATCTTCAGAAAGATTTATACCTTAATTTGGGTGGAGAGGTGCTAGATGGAATTTAATGCAGGCTAATGTAAGATCATGCACATGGGTGTAAGAAATAGGGCGTTTTATTATGATCTGAATAGTAGGTATCTGGTTAAAGGAAGTTGGTGAAGAAAAGGATTTATAAGGTTTCAACAAGACGACTATAGTACATAAAGTCTTGAAGCGAGGAACAAAACTAGCAACATGCTAGTTCTTATAAAGAGTAAGGTATCACATAAAATCAAAGAGTGTGATTTGTAGGCTATATATGTAATTTTTATCTAACACATCTGGAATAGTGTATTCAGGTTTGGTTGATAAGGTTTAATGAAGGTTACTAACCTTATTCCAGGATGAGTGAGTTGAAAATGTTTTTTATTAGGCGTAAATCGGTTAAGGGGGCTATGGATTCTGTATTTAGATATTTCAAGGCTTAGGATGAGAACACCGTGCTACAACCTTTTTAGTTATATGGTGAGAGGATAAAAAAAGGTCAAAATAAGAAACTGATGACGAGGCAGACTTGGTTGGATATTCGAAAAAACCCCTGCCTATTTAGTCAAAAGGGGTAAACTGTGGGAATATTTTTCCCGATGACGTGGTTGAGGGTGACACACTGAGTTTAAAGTTGGAATTCAGATATATAACAAGGACTGTTTGGACTACCTTATTTTGTATATACTATTTTAGTTCGATTTATGTATTGAAAACATCTCGATGTTTTATTTGTTGTTTTAGATTTATTTATTGAATATATCCTAGGGATTGAAACAGATATTCTTATATTAATTATTTTCAATTCACTACTAATATACGCTGTTCTTTTAAAATAAGTTGAGGGTAATGAAAAATGGATCTTCTTCAATGGTGGCATGAAGTGATAATGGAAAATCATCTCAATAAACGAAAAGGCAACCTAGAAGGACTGCTCTAGATTGGATGGAATCGACAGATGTTATTTAAAGTTGCTAAAAACAAATCATTAGATATTTAGTGGTGGCTGCCTGTAAGGGAAAGGGACGCCAAGAAGAATACCCCCTTCATTTGTTTCATGAATTCCTTCCTTCTCTCTGTCTTCTAAGTATAACTTCATGTGGAGTAATCTCTGAGCCCAAAGAGAGAAAAAAAAGAAAAAAATTTGAATATCCGTCAGCCGCCTCACAAGTGCAGTTAATTAAGTTGGGCGTGTTAAAAGCTTTTACCTCGCCGAGAAAGCGCTAATCTCCGTAGTCGGGAAGCTGTTAGCCGAATGTTTCCCGCCCACATCGTAAAAGCCATTAAGACTTGGGTCAGAGGACAAACGCTATTCCATCTGGCCGCCGGAAGTGGTCAGCCAGTCGTCTGAGTTTGCGAACGAGGAGAAACCAAAAAAATGGCCATCATATAAATACCCTGGGTTTTCGAATATCTGGAGATTGAGTTCTGAGAACCCGTCGCCTTCGGTTCAGATCGTGTATCTGTTTCCCTAAGTCCCTAGTATTTGCTTATACCATCGAGGTTGGATCTCACCAGGCAGATCCATCTCTTTTGTGAAGGCTTACTCTGTTCAGAGTAAGCCTCGAATCGTTTCGTTCCCGAAGGATTGGCCGGGATTCCTATCGTCTCATCTGGAACCCTCCTCAAGGATCTCCAGTTTCCCGTGTGAGATTTCGCGCCGAGCAGCGTCAGAGTCTATTTTTAGAGGTTGCACTTCTATGGAGCAGAGGTGCCATCGTCCGTCTTTTAGGAGGATCGTGAACTCATTTTCTGGCTCCCACCCACTTCATCTTCGCCACCGTTAGGATATTCAGCCGAGAGTCCCGTCCATTGTCCGTCTCCATTTACCCGCGCCAACTCGCTAGAGGATTCCCCTTCCTCGAGGTGACCCCTTTAAGGTAAAACGGCCCTTGCTTGTATCTCCCGTTAATCGACCCACTTTCCGACATATAAATATTCCCTCTGTATAATCGATTTATAGTATCTCATTTAAAAGCTGATTAAAGAGTAATTAACGTTACCCGATTGCCAATTAATCTATATTCTGTCAGAATTGTCCTTATTTACATTACTTATATTTCCTGTATGTATATATATATATATATATATATATATATATATATATATATATATATATATATATATATATATATTAACTAGTGATTTATTAGAATTATATTTTTGGTTTTCACTCTTTAAATATACCCTTGAACTGAAACTTGGTAAACTCATTAAACGATATCAGCCCCTGTATTAAAATCGCACTCTTATACCTCGTAATCAACGGATTACTCTTAGGAAGTGAACGTACTTGTACGTAGCGAAGGACGCGTACGTACATTAGAGAGGATATATGTATATATAACTGTATATATACATATTCTCGTGGTTTTTATCTCTTTCTTCCCAACCAACAGATACATATGTGTATATATATATATATATATATATATATATATATATATATATATATATATATATATATATATATATATATATATATATATATATATATATATATATATATATATATATATATATATATATATATATATATACGTCTTGTCTAGGGAGGGGACCTATTCCTTGACACTGCCATTACCATTCGGTGCACAGCTAACGAGTAAGCGCAAAACTGATGATAAATGCACAGAAAGAGGGAAAAGAAAGCTATTGGCTGCATAAAAGAACGCTAAAAGGCTTGAGAGAAGAGGAGGCTTAAAAATGTTTTAAATTTCTTGTTTTAAAATTAGTTTTAATGAGAAGAGAATTAAAAAAATATGATATACATAGTTTATTCATGTTTGCATATCGCCTGTCAAATTTATATGGAATTAGGGATTGGCCTAGTAAAATATTTTGGTTTGCCAATGATTTGTGGCAATCAAGAAGCCACTATAAATGGTGTTTGGTAACTTAAAGTTTTAGGCTAAATTTACCCCCAAAAAATCGTAATAGAGCAAAAGATGTGGGGACGAGGGGAATGGTAGCCAGTAGCTTAAAAACGGAGAGTGCAGATGCTTGTACAATTCGAGACAAACATGAAACGGAATGAAGAGTTTGTGTGGGATGAAGGGGATTGAGTGCAATTAGGTGTAAATCAGGAAGGTTGAAGTAAAGAGGGTGTGGCAGTGCCTTTAATTCACGAGTAGCATGATGCAATGATTGGTAATGAATGTGTCAACTCGAAAACTATAAGGGAGAAGTGGATATTTGCAAGGGTGTAACTGTGCGTGATTGTAGTGTATGTATTATATAATGATAGAAGCCAAGCCGAGAAAAAGAGGTTCTGGAATGAACTGGATGAGTGCTGGATGTATTTGGGAATATCTCTGGTGGTGGCTGTAGGATATGAATGAACGAATATGGGACAGAATGAGAGGTTATAACGGAAGCTTTGGCTACGCTCGGAGTGAATGAATATTGACAAAGGGTAGTAATGTTATATACTGAGAGAAACTTATGTGTAGCAAACACTCTTTCAGCACACGGATGAGTATAAATTCATAAGCATCGTGCGAATGAGACAAGAAGAAAGTGCGAGAAGGATTTATCTTTGTATAGTAAGGAAGAATATGCTAGAGGAAGTATTTGATGTGAAGCTGTAAGAAGCAGTGGCGGATCCAGGATGAAAATGGGGGGGGGGGTAACCGGAATTCCTCTCTCTGACGGGCTGAGTAAAGGATATTGGTGATTAATAAGGCTTATGATAGACAGTATTGATAATAAATAACAGCATCTCATAAATTTCCACACATTGGAAATTTATTGAATTGTGCTTTATTGTAGTTTTGGGACGTTAGATAAGGAATAATACTGAGTTTAATAATTATGTTTGAGATTTCCCTTTATTTTAGACATGTATCATATAATGTACATTCGATTGCAACGGCTTAAAAGATTGATTTTATTTATATTCTATAAATATAAACGGATCTGAAATTTGTGCGGGCTTCAGCCCCCTAGCTCCCCCTCCTGGATCCACGCCTGGTAAGAGGTAGGAGTATGTGACTATCTGATCACATGGTTGTGCTGTGTAAGGTTAAATTGATTGGTGAATGGATGGGAAGACATGAGGCAAGTGGAAAGGAAGAGTGATTCTGAAAGGAATGGTTATTGAATCAGATAGAAAGGGTAGAGTATGTGAGAATGTTTGAGAGCAGAAAAGTGGAGTGCGAGTATGGAGATAGAGCAAATGTGGAACACACTTAAAGAAGTGGTAGTAGGTTGTGCAAGGGCTGTAAATGGGTGTGTCAGAACTGGAAAGAGGAAGCAAAATGCTGATGGATGGAGTGGCGATTTCAAGCGTGTAATGGAAATTACAAAAATGGGGCGTAGATGCAAAAGATTAATAGGGCAGATGACAAGGTAACGATGGGAACATGACGATGAATGAGGATCCCGATGAGAACATGAATATGAATGATAATCGCAATGGGGACAGGAAGATGAATGAAGATCCCGATGGGAACAGGAAGATGAATGAAGATCCCGATAGGAACAGAACGATGAATGTTGATCACGATGGGAACAGGAAAATGAATGAATATTCCGTTGGTAACAGGAAAATGAATAAAGATCCCGATGGGAACAGAACGATGAATGAGGATCTCTATGAGAACATGAATATGTGTTGAATAGATGATGTGGTCGCTGAGATGCTAAAACGGAGCTATGGAATTGGTCAGGTGGCTGTGTTATAAGTTTTTTTAAAGTGAAAAACTGCAGTAATAGTGCTGATGCATAAGAGTAAAAGGCGAGAAATATGAATGAAGAATTGCAGGAAGATAAAAAGTTTGTTTTAGTTAAAGTCTATAAAAGAATTTTTAATGTACGTACAAAGAGGATAAGTATAGGATTGATAGTTGATGAAAGAGGGGGTTTAGAGCGCGTTGGGTGTGTTTGGATGAAGTTTTTACACTGAGACAACTAAAAAAAACAACAGAGGCTAATTGTATGCTGGGTTCGAGGATCTGGACAAAGGTTATGATTATATCGATTCGAGTTCTCTATATTTGGGGGGGGGGGGAAGATTCAATTTTTTCGGCTTTTCGATTTTTTAATATGAATTTGGATTCGAATTCGATTCGTTTTCGAGTTCAGCCTGCATTTCAAATGCTTAAATCTATTATTCCAGAGTTCTAGATGCTATTTTCTTTTAAAATATAATTTATAACAAAGTAACTTATAAAACTTTTTCCCCTCTTATTTCACATTTTCCTTGAGTTAAGGTAAATTCTTTATTTAATATATTATTTTTTGCTTATTATAGCTATCCATATGTACCAGATACCCTAATTCACTCTGTACCTTTCTATTGAAACCAATGGTTAAATTATTCGCAATGGTAGGTGAGAAGAAAGGTTTAGCTTTGGGTCATTCTGTGATTAGTGAAACAAGGTAAGGTCAGGTTGGATCATTAAGAAATCTCTTATGGATTTAAAAACTCGGAACAGAAGAAAAGTTTAGCTTTGGGTCATTCTGTGATTAGAAAAACAAGATTAGGACGAAAGATTAATATATACATTTACCTACTATTCACAAGTTAAACCACTGTTATTTCTTGGAATTCCTAAATTATTTTATTAATGATACTCGACGTTTTCCCTTCAAACTTATATTTATAATCGATTCAAGTTCGAAATCGAGTTTTTTTAATTTAGTTTGGTTCAAGTAGCCAATGTCACCATGGCTACTTGATATTTTTATGGATGTAGTACTGACAGAGGTATGTGGAAATTATGAGGAATGGTTAGGGATGGTTTCGCTTTATGTTGGAATAATCTGATGATCTGGTATTGGTGGTTGAGAGAGAGAGAGAGGAAGTTAGAAATGTTGCTTGTAGCTTTTGACAGAGTATGTGCAAGAGGTTTAAAAGTGAATGGAGAAAAAAGTAAGGCAATGTTATTGAGAGATGGTAATGGGGTGATGTGCGATATCCGAATCTATAATTTTACCCTTGAACAAAGGCAATGTTTTAACTCTTGTGGGTACGTGGTTTTAAATGAGAGGAGACCCTCTGGAACAATTACCTTTATAGGTGTCTTCGACATCAAATAGAGAGGGAAAATAAGAGAAACCAGGTGTGGTACTAGGTTATGTTATACTGAAGTTTCGCTCCTCTGGAGCTTCCTTAACGTGACAAGTCTTAGTTAATCTGAGGAAGCTCCAGAGGAGCAAAACCAGTAAAGAAGAACCTGGTACCACACCTGGTTTCTCTCATCCTCCCTCTCTATAACAATTATAACGTTATTGAATGGTTAAGGTTTGACTTTGTAATGAAACAGGAACCTACTTAAGAGTATGCCAGTACCAACGTTGGTATATGGGAGTGAAAATATGGTATATGGAATGGTAAGAGAAGATCTCGAGGGAGAGCAATGTAAATGGACAACTTGAGGGAGATGCTCGGTGTGAGCTAGGGATAGGGGGAGTGAGGTGCGCCTGGGTAGGTGATGTTTATGGTGTGAATGAGGTTGTGACTGAAAGTGTTCTGAGGTGGGATGAACATTTGAGAAGAATGAATGGAAATAAACTCGTAAAGAAAAGTAACAAAAGTAAGTGGCAGGGTGTAAGAAAGATAGGAAGACCGCGTAAAAAGTTTGTTGATTAAGTGAATGAGAGTTAGAGAGAGAAAGGGCTGCCATAGGAAGAAGTGGACGATTGTATGATGGATGGAGTTTATGAGAGGGTGTAGTATTAACCTTCTGCCAGGGGTGATCTTTGACTGGACCAAATGCTACTGTACATACTACCCCATCGCTATGGAAGGCTCATTTGGCCTGGAAAAAATTATGGGAGCCATTGTTCTTATTAAGGCATAAGAGGGGGGAGGGGGCTGGTAGTTTTTAGTGGTGTTGAGCGCGCGCTCTACTGTAGAGGGATTACACAATTCCGCCACAATGTCTTCTTTTAGGAATTAGACAATTATCTGTGGAAATTTAATATATTAAAATGCACAATACACCCCACCCCCCCCGCTTGGGGCAGGGGTAGCGAACCTTTCTGACTATGCGAAGCAAAATCTGGTACTTTTGACTTGCGTGCCAGCCTATTCGTTGGCGACTCTATATCTCACTATGTCATTCGGTCAGTCCCCGTTTTGCTTTTTTTGTTTTGGTAATAATATTGTAACTATTCGGCCCATTCTAACGAAATTTGAAAGCCTTATGTTGTTTTAAATTCTCTTTCGAATGATATAATTGCAAAGGTCCTCCCAAGGTTAGCCCAGGAATTATTTTGTTTTGGCAATGAAATCATAACTATCCTGCCGATTCTAACGATATTTGAAACCCTCATGTTGTTTTACATTCTTTTCGAATGATATAATTCCCAAAGTCTTTCCAAGGTTAGCCGGGCAATTATTTGGCAATAACATCATAACTATTGGGCCGATTTTAACAAAATTTGAAACACATATGTTGTTTTACATTCTCTTTCGAATAATATAATTACAAAGGTCCTTCCAAGGTAACTTCGGGAATTATTTTGTTTTGGCAATAATATCATAACTATTCGGCCGATTCTAACGGAATTTGAAAGCCTTATGTTGTTTTACATTCATTTTTGAATGATATAATTGCCAAGATCCTCCCAAGGTTAGCCCAGGAATTATTTTGTTTTGGCAATGAAATCATAACTATCCTGCTGATTCTAACGATATTTGAAACCCTCATGTTGTTTTACATTTTTTTTAATGATATAATTCCCAAAGTCTTCCCAAGGTTAGCCGAGGAATTTTTTGGCAATAACATCATAACTATTAGGCCGATTTTAACGAAACCTGGAACCCTTATGTTGCTTTGCATTCTCTTTCGAATTATATAATTGTCAAGGTCCTCCCAAGGTTAGTCCTAAAATTATAGAAAATTTTGAAGGTCGTAAAGTCATAAATTCGAAACAGTGAGAGCACGCGACTTTTGGTCAGCAGACCTTATTTGTGACTACTCCTGTCCGCCATTCGTCAAGTTGAAGAATTTTGTTTTGTTTCAGCTGTCAAAGGACTAATAAAAAAATAATAAAGGTAAAGTACCTGTGCTATACTTTAATTTTCATGATTAACTACCATGTTCGTTTTTATTAACCTTAATTGATGTAGTTTTCCCTAATAAATATGTATTCCATAAGGTGAACTCCTAAGCCTCTTGTTCAATTTTCGGATTCACTTCCTTTATGCTTTCCTGAGCTTCGCGTGTCAACATAATAGTTGGCGTGCCACTGTAGACACGCGTGCTATACTTGCCTTTTTGGAATTATAAAATGGCAATTCAACATTATCTCTTGATTATTCTTGAAAAACGTTCTTAAAAACTAACCATAAAGTACTTAATATTCTCCAAACGTGTTCAGGCAACAAAGTAAATTGTTTTTGCATTTCATACGCTGATTTCGCTAAAAAACAACAACAAATGCGAGTTCTTGGAATATGAGACAGACTAGTTTTCAATTTTCTCTCCTTTTACCCACTGCTATTTCTTCATGTTAAATTAAGATCTATCTTGCGATGATCTTCTTTCATGAAGAGAAGCTGTGAGGATGCAATTAGACAGCTAAGGTGGAAATTCAACCATTCATCTAAAATCGCCGAAAGGGACAGTGGAATCCTAAGTTCGCCAGAATACTACTAACAGAACTAGACCCCCTCCCGCTTTGAAGCGGGGGATTCAACAACCACCACACAATCGAAACCTTTCAACAAAAATTCGAAAATACCGTTTCCAAAAATAACACATTAATCATGCATACGATAATTAAACTCCATTTATTTCCTCTTTTAAAAGAAATGCATTAGGACAGTGCATTTATTTATTTTCTTGCGAGTAACCCACGCAGAAAGCCCCTATCTGAAGGCTCTGATCACTTCCTCATTCCCAGTAATGAATAATTACCATTATGGCCTCACGTGAAGTTTCTCTCTCATGTTTTGTGAAGCCGCGCCTCGCACGGGCATCTCGTCATCATAGTTATGGCGTCATCGTTTGAAATTAACCCTCACCGTTACGTCGTCGGCTCACAATTACTGCGGCGCTCCAAGGTCTTAACTAAGCCTAGGGGTGACAGTATAATAGAAGTAAAACAACTTTAAGAACACAGTTGATGCATAAAAAAGAAAACGTCGAATTTGAAATACGTAAATCAGTATTCGATAGTTTTACCGAAGGCATTAAAAAAAGTACAATTTTTAACGCTCTACTTAATAATTTATGGAGAGGAGACTTTTGCGAGATATAATTTATTATATTTTATAAAGAACCAATTTAGGAGTCACATCCATTGTTTAACAGTACAATCAACTTTAACCTTAAATAGATTTTTACTATACATGTACTTCACCCGATGCTTTTCTATTAAAAATATTTTAATTATAATCAGATTGATTTTACTGTTGAAAGATAGAATGTGAATGTCCAAACAGGTATTTAAATTAAATAAAAATAAATTATGTTAAAAAGTGATCTAGGTGTCTCACCGGCCATATTTTATTGATTATTGTAATAATATGTAGCCTTTTGTTATTTACTCACAAGTTTTCACTATCGGGGTCTGTAGTTTATTGACCAAGGTGTTGTGTTACTCTTCTTTGGAGAAAATACATTGGGCTTATTTATTTAGCTTAATTGAACTGTTTTGTATCAGGAGTTTAGACAAGGAAGTGTCCGGAATTTAGTTCGAAAGAGAAAAGAAAGGAATATACAGTTAGGACTGAGGGAGGTTGGACATAGGAGTCTGACTGAAGTGCTTTACGATGGGTGATTTTCTGACTAGATATTTAGATAGGAAGTTGAGTATTGGTTATCCGGCTGCTAGTAGATGATCTGTCTGAGAGGTACGAGATGTACGCGAATGTAGTTATGATCACACATGTAGCAATTAGTGATTTTAAGAAAGCAGGTTTGTGTGTAAGTCTCTTGAGAGGTATAAGATATTGCGTGAACAGATAGGAGTAGAATGAAAGGTGTGTTTCTGAGAGAGAATGTTGAGATGGAATGGATGTCTCGTACAATTGGAAATAATGAATATTCGAAGAGTACAGAAGCGAGCAAAATAAGAGAACGATTTTCCTTTATTAAAATATTTTTAAAAATAGGATGAGTAAGCAAATGAAATTTCCATTGTACATAAAGGCTTGCATTTAATATATTTTATGAAGATTTCATGTGATACAATCGTATATTCAAGAAATTATATACTAAATAAACTAACAGGATAAAATATTGACACGTGCAAAATAAGAGAACGATTTTTAAGGAATATTTTAGAAGTTTCTTGAAATCATCTTGCAACATTTTACTCAGTAGGTAAGAAGTGTACAAGCGCCATTGTTGACGTACTCACTCTGAAGATATGCCACTGCACGTGAAAGTGACTCCTGAGCTCTGTCAGAGAAATGTTCGCTTGAAGACTTCGGGGAGGACTCTTTCTGCGATTTCAAGAGAGGCAGGAAGGTTGAATAGCGTGATTTCGCGCCTTCTGAAGTTATACAATGAAAACGAAACCTATAAATCCCATGCAAAAGTCGGTCAACCCCACATAACCACCTTCCACGAAGACAAAGCTATTAGGCACTTCTCTATGAAGGATCCCTTCGAGACTGCATCAGGAATTTTACGGAAAAAACCGAGCCGTTTCACAGCGCCCCGTCGCCTCATGCCTCTGGTTGAAAAGCTTGTTCTCCAGCAACCAAACCAATCATCAGTAATAAGTGGGACCACCCCACTTAGATGCATCCCGCGTGAAGCTAAGTTGCAAAATAACTTCGACTTCCTCGCTGTTGCATGGTTCGCTAGCTCAGGAGAGTGCTATAAAATTCCCACACCATGTAATATCCTCCCTCCATTCTAACCTTATCTCTCAGGAAAAGTCTCACGGAAAACGCGGCCTACTTAATTTGGTGACGTTGGCAAGGCCTATAGCAAAGTCTGTAGGATCAAAGCTTTCTCCCTTAATCTCCCAAGCGGTTGGAAAGGGCAGAGATCCTCTGCTCCTGGGGAACTATTAACAATAGTGATAACATGGGAGAGGGCATAAGGAGAAAGGAAACAGGTACTACAGTGATCCCTCGCTACTTCGCGGTTCAACTATCGCGGATTCACGACTTCGCGGATTTTTAAAATATTTATATGGAAAATATATCGCGGAGTTTCTAGAAAATTCTAGAAAAATCGCGATATATGAACACCTAAAATTTTTCATTAAATCCATTAAAATATTAATTATAAATATTATTTCCTAGTCTAGGAACAACAAAACAAGCGTAAAATAGCAAAAAAGCATATACAGGGGTATTTGAACTTGTAACTCACATGACAAAAAAAAGAACCAGCTCGAATGCGATGTGCATACAGTACCCGCGTATCCTGTTGTTTCCTGTCGCGGTCATTTCGCTTCAAGCTTTCTCGCCGAGTGGTTTACTGTACTACTTTACGCTGTGCTGTGTGTGATTTTTTTGTTTCTTTGCGTTGAACTTTGCCCGATGTAATGGCTCCCAAGCATGCTGCTTCTTCCAAGGCTGGTACTGAGCCTAAACGCAAACGAAGAATGATGACGATCGCTGAGAAGGTGAAACTTCTGGATATGTTAAAGGAAGGGAGAACATTCGCTGCTGTCGCCCGCCATTTTAGTGTGAACGAATCCACCGTTCGCTACATCAAGAAGGACGAGGCTAACATTAGGAAGACGGCTGCCATCACCTTTAATAAGCCGGCGAAGAGAGTGGTTACGGCTCGTAATAAAACTATCATCCGTATGGAAGCTGCTTTGGCCGTATGGATAGCCGACTGCCGAAAGAAGAACATAGCCTTGGATACGAACATCGTCTAAACAAAGGCTAGGAGCCGGTACGAGACTTTCGCGGCTAAGGAACCTGAGGACGACAGTGGCGACCACGAAGAAGAGTAAGAAGACGAAGACGACGTAGAAGATCCGCAACCAGGGACGTCCAGTGATTCACAACCTAAACAACGTCCTTTTTATACTAGCAAAGGGTGGTTTACTAAGTTTCAGAAACGCAGCAAGAAACGGAAGAAGTTGTCGACCAAACTGGCTTGACTTTAGAACGGCTGACCAAGCGCTGCAATCTGGCTAAAGAATTGAAAGAGGGGTCACAGGAATGGGATGACGACATGGTTCGTTCTTTTCAATCTTGCAACAAGGGCGACGAAGTCATGAATCCCTACAAGATGCTCTTTGAACGGAAAAAGAAGCAGCGGCAGCAACTTCCTATCACAATGTTTTTGCAGCCTCGCAAAAAAAGAGCCAGTTCCTGCTGCTACTACTACGGTTGCACCTTCGGAAGAAGTGGAAGAGGTGTGCCAGGAAAGGGCACCGCCGTCTGAAGAGACGTAAAATACAATCATCGGCTGCACAGTAGAAATCATCATCAGCTTCATCATCATCATTTCTACTGCGCAGCAAATTCATCACCATCATCATTCAACTTCTTTCGTGGTGAGTACAGCAACAATCTTTTTTTTTCAATCTAATGTGTTATTGCTTAACAGTTTTCATTGTTATTAATAGAGTACTGTACTGTAATGGGTGGGTTGTTAAAAGTACATGGAGGGTTTTAAAAGTCCAAATACACGTTAAATAAATACTGTAAATATGGTGTCCCTACTTCGCGGAAATTCAGTTATCGCGGCCGGTCTCGATACCAATCTACCGCGATAAACGAGGGATCACTGTATTTAATTGGCCTTTGAAAAGATATTTACGAGGTCTTTACTAGTGGGGGAAATACTTGATGAATAGACTAGGGAAAATTTAGTTCTTATAGCTGGTGTTCCAAAATTGAGCGCGTAATTTGATGAAATTGAGAACTTTTATATGAAAAGTTCTTGTTGAATTATGTTCATCATGTTCAAATTGGGGCTCGGCACAAAATTGTAGTGTTCCATATACAGGGAGTCCCAAAATTTGAATTTGTATTATGTCATGAACAATGGTATAACTGCTTGAATTGACCGACCGATCCTGAAACCATACTGGTAGGTGCAAACCAGCCAGTCTCTTCCATAAAATTCCGGAGACTGGTGTTGACCATAGTCTCAAGTATTTTTCCTAGGTGCTCTAATAGTACAAAAGGTCTATAATTATTTGCGACTTTTTGTTTTTTGTGATGTTTATGTAGTAGAAGTATGTTGTGTGGTGTTTTAAAAGGTCGTCGGAAATGTCCAAAGGCGAGTGAGGTGTTGAATAGATGTGTAAGTGATGCCGATTGCATCAACGTGTTTTTTGGATTTCATGTGATTCACTACCTCATAATACTTAGCATTAATCTTCGCTTTACATAAACAGTATTGTGCTTTAATCGAATCATTTTCCACTTCTTTTAACCACTCTTTAAGTGCATATATTCTTCTACCACGTACTCCTAAAATGTTGTTTATATTGTTTATCTTTCGGCATTATGAACAAAAAATATTATTTAAATATTATTTAGAGTAGCAGTATGTGGTTCCGTAGGGGTTTATGTAGTTTAGTTCTTTTTATTTTTGCAAAACACTTAAAAGAGAGTTTGTGCAAATTTAGATTGTTTCATTCAGTGGAATATTTGTGAATAAGTTTTCGACGTCATAACTCACCATTATGACGTCAGCAGCGTCTGAACGGGTGCACGCGTCTTTACAATTTTTCGCGAATTAGCTATGGTGTAGTCATTATTGGTAAGTTCGGAAAGGACGGGTACTAGGAATTTTGATATACCATAAGAGGGTGTATTACATGCGGAAAAAAGGAGGCGGAGTGCAACTCCTTTTAGGTCTTTCTATATAGTATGCCAGGAACAGAGCCTGATACGTATAACTTGTTATATATTTCGTTAGATATATATTTGCCCGTCTTCAATTTGGATAAGAATCTATTGATACGATCTTCTATATGAATCAAAGTTTGTACAAACTCTTTTTAATTCTTGTCAAGAAGTAATAGGTATTACTAAAAACCTATTTAAGTCATTTTTGGAATTAGCTGTCTTAAATTCGTATTTTATATTTAATAAAGAATTTTACGTCCAGAAAGAAGGCGTAGGGATGAGCCTACCACTTGGGCCAAATTTCGCGAACATCTTCTTATGCCATTATGAGCAACTTTGGCTCAATAACTCTCCCATTGAATATAAACCTATCTATTACAGACGTTATGTCGATGATACATTTGTATTAATGATATCACAACAGGCGGAACAATTCCGTCCAGACTTGAACTCTAGACATAAAAATATAAATTATACAATGGAGTTCGAGAAAAATAGTAGACTTCCATTTTTGGATATAGATATTAAACGTTTAGAAACAAAGTATGAAACTTCAGTCTATAGGAAGCCTACATTTACAGGTTTAGGCACAGACCTCTTTAGTTTCTTGCCAGAAAACGTTAAGTTATCCTCGATAAAAACTCTTATTCATCGAGCCTACAATATAATTATGTTCTTTATATAGATTGTTGTATTTAGAATTCTATTTTCTAAAAACTCTTTAAAAATAATGGCTACCCTGACTCATTAGTGAAAAACATATTAAAACGTTTCTTAATGCTCTCTATAAAAAAAAAAAAATCCAACAGAAAATAGTGTAGAGAAATTACCCATTTTCTTTAGTCTCTAATACTTTGGTAACAAATCATACGACTTTGTAAATGAAATTAAGAAGACTCTAAATAAATTCTATCCAGATCTCGAACCAAAATTCAGATTAAAATATGGGCACAATATTGGAATTCGATTTCAGCTATACGGACCGAATTCCATTCCCTTGCCGCTCCTCTGTAATTTATATCGGTAGGGCAAAACAGAGGAAGGGGGATGGCTGTTTGTGGGGGTGTTAGGACAATTTATGACAAGTCAGGTCCTGCAGCCGCACGCTCCTGCCTCGTCTATTTAAGAAGAAGTAGCTGATCGCAGATCGTCAGTCACAAATCTTTCAACAATGGAGAAGGTTGAGCACCGCGCAGTGATCAAATTTTTGACTAAGGAAGGCAAGAATGCAAGAGAGATCCATGAACGCATGGTTGCAGTGTACACCGACACCGCCCTTTCCTATGCAACCGTTGCTCGCTGGAATAGGGAGTTCCGACATGGTCATGAGTCCCTTGAAGATGACCCGCGTCCAGGACGCCCGTCAGACGTGACCAACGAGGACAATGTGGCCCGTGTGGAGAGGATGATCCTCGAAAATCGATGGGGGAAAGTCGAAGAATTCGAGTTAAAACTTTGAATATCACATGGAAGTGTTATCAACATTATCCACGACAATTTGGCCATGACCAAGGTCTCTGCCCGTTGGGTCCCTAGAAACCTCACGCAACATGATCGACTTCAACGTCGTCAAAGTCCACAAGGCCATAGTTGCACAAGCTGCCCTGGGCGAGTGCGGATTCGAGAAGCTCAGGCCCTCGTAGTTGTGAATCTTGCGATTCATCTTATATTGGTTCGACCATTAGGTCAATCTATTGTCACATCAAGCAGCATCGTGGAAGGTCGACCCGCACGGGATTGATTCTAAACAAACCAGACCCCTCGTCCATACGAGATCGCAAGAAAGTATGCAAGTCTGAAATTAATCTGGATAGTTTTAAAATACTTAGTCATATCCCCCGTCCCAACGAACTACGGATATTAGAATCACTTTTTATCCTACAACTTAAACCTAATCATCATCACTTCTCACTAACTCTATAATTTAAGAAGGGGATTTTTTTGAGTATTTAAATAATAATTTTATCTTAGTTTGGTTATGACTTATGTTCTTTTATCAAAGTTATTTCTAATAATTCTTTCATAATAAAAAAAAGGTGGTTCAGAAATAAATCTAAGTATCGAAATTTTGTGATTTTTTTAAAACCCAAAGAATTACAAATGAAATTCAGAAAATTTATTTTTATATATCTTCTATAACTCTATATTTTAGCAGACGTGATATTTTGAAAGGGGAAATTTAGTTTATTGACCTTTTAATATTATTATAATTTGCGAAGTTCAGAAAATTTATAAATATTTAACCATAGCTGCTTTTTTTTAGATTTTAAATTTTAAGTTAATATTCATTAACATTAAAACAAAACTGCGTGGAATATTTTCTTTTACGTGTAATGAATATTGACCAAGGAAGTTGCACCATTAATATTTGCATTTAGTATTTCTATTTCGTTCTAAACTATTAGTTTTATAAAGTCACGATAAATCAAGCTTAAAGTTCTTGAATTAGCCGTTTCATACAAGTTTCATCATGTATTCGTGCGCACCGGCTTCTTACTTGTGCGCACTTGCTTGTTGCTAGTTAGCATTTATTTGTACATTCAACTTAGTTGTGCGTTTCGTAATGTTGTTCCTAAATACTGATTTTTTGTATAGAATTTAGCGCATGCAAAAGAAGTAGCCTTGTCGAAGACGGAGTTTTATTCACACCTTTGATAGCGGACGAAGACGCGTCCGTTACATCCAGTATGGAGAGATTTATGACTCTCCAGCCCAGGAACAGGAACGACAGCAGCGCAAACCAGAAGTCCCTACCCTGGGCTCCCAGCACAGCGACCAGGCGGCGGCGGTCAACATCATGGAGGGCGTGAAGGATACCCTGACCCTTCCGCTCTCGCGCAGCGAGAGAAGGATGTCGCTGGATTCGAACGAGTCAGCTGAGACAAAGCCACAAGGGAGACAGACAGCTCCAGCCTCAGCCAGGAGAACAGTTGGAGGCACATCGCCCTGTTCTTCAAGGTCGTGGACAACAACAAGGCTACTTACAACAAGTACTCAAAGACACTCAAAATTCAGCAGGGAACAACTTGAAACCTGAAGGTGACTTTAAATTTATTTTATTCATAATTATTTGACAAAGACTAAACAGGCTAAAAGTTAGGCATTTATTTTTGATTTTACTATATGAATTTTAATTTATTTTTGTTTTTACTTTTTAGATACACTACCAGAGGTACCACCCTGGTCAAGTCCACGACCTCAAGGCAGCTCTCGATGGCGCCAGCAAACACGGCTGCGACAAGTCCTCCCAGGACGCGGCCAGGAGGCAGGCCAGCATCGAGGAGAGCTTCAAGGAGAAGTTCTCCCAGAAGAAGTGTCTCGATCCGTGCTATACGTGAATATTTTTCATATTTCAAGTTAAAGTATCAATATATTTTTATTTTCAAGTGTTTTAATTTTAAAACTGTGAAACTCAGTTTAGACACTGAATGATTGAATAATATTAATAAATTCATTAAATTGAATATAGATGGTTTAAACTGTTAATAGTTTTCTGTTTTTACTTCTTAAACATGTTTTAACACTTTATGTCTCATACACTCATATAAAAAATGATATGAATAAAAAAATCTTATTCTAAAACTTCTAATTTTGCTTCAGGTCCTTCATTGGCTGCATGAAGCCTGCCTCTGAGACAGACAATGAACACAATAGGGCCCTGTGGGCGTACGCCTAGCCACAGTTCAAGGTCCCCTCCAGGCAGAAGCTCACCCGCGATCTCAGGGCGATGGGGGACCAGGCCAAGGCCGAACTAACGGACCTCCTCGCCAAACAGAAGTTCGTCGCTACCACGGCCGACAGCTGGTCGGCAAGCAACAGGGCCTTCCTGGGGATGACGGTGACATGGCTGGACAAGGTCACCTTCAAGAGGCACTCCACCGTCTTGGGATCAAGGAGATCACCGTGAGCCAGACGATCTCTGAACTGGCAGAGGCGATCTCTGAACTGCACGACGAATTCGGCATCAAAAGAAAGGTGTGTAAACTCTAAGAATTTTTGCCTATTTGTCTTTGTATTTGCCCAGGTAGCCAGCAAAATTCTACATTTTTACTTTGTAATACTGTATGAATTTGATGCTGTAGTCTGCGTGAAATATGTTATGTATGTTTGTCGTTAATACTTTAAAGAAAACTGAGGGAGTCTGTAAAAATTTTGAAGTGATGACTATTATCGTATTGACTTTGGACTCATACTTCAAGTTCATACTGAGAAATGAAATTAAACTTTGTTTTAAAACATTATTTTGCTTTTTCAGGTTGTCAGCACCACCACCGACAATGGCGCGAACTACATCCGCGCCTTTAACCGCAACATCGAGCGAGAATCAAGGACAAGACGTGGTGGACCCAGAGGTGGTGCACGCCAGCACCATCCTGGTGGCAGACGCCCTGGAGGAGGTGAACCAGCAGGAAGAGGTAATGCAGCTCCTCAAGTATCGCTGCTGTGCAGCACACACAGTGAACCTGCTGTCCTCCAGGGATGTGAAGAACGTGCCCGGCTAGAACACCCAGCCCAGGTTGTCCTTCAACAAGCCGGCCGCTAAGGCCTAGAGCGTGTGGAACCCCCAAAACAGAAAGAAAGTGACCGCCGATGACATTAAATCCGCTCTGGGCAAGAAGCTTGTTACCCCTGACGTAACCAGGTGGAATTCTTGTCACGACGCCTATAAGTGCCTGCTTATCGAGGTGGTTGACTTGGACAAGAGGAACAAGCTGAACCAGATCTGTCAGCGGCAGCACCCCCACCCCCTGCCGCATATCACTCAAGACGACGTGCAGATCTGGTCGGAGTACGTCAAGGTGACCGCTCCCCTCGCCGCCTGCCTAGACGTACTCCAGGGCAAGGAGGAGGCATACATGGGGTGCCTTCTCCTCCACCTCCAGGTGTTCAAAGAGTCCCTGAAGCGCTGTCGCGCGACGACAACATTGTCCATGCCCAGAACCTGGTGGCCCATCTCCTCCACCAGCCTGGAACAAAAGACTTTGATGGCAGGTTAGTCATATTATGATATTATAATTTATTATTATTATATTTTTATCGCAGTAAGTTAAAATTTAATAAGTCCGTTTTTCTTCTTATATTATACCGTGCAATGGCTTCGCCACTTCTCCCCTACGTGGGGAGCTTGCGCTTCGCTACTAACATTAAAATTTAAAATCTAAAAAATGCAGCCATGGTTAAATTTTTATAAATTTTGGAAATTTCGCCAGTTATAATAATTTTAAAAGGAACTCTAAACTATTTCCCCCTTTTCAAAAAATCACGTTGCTAAAATATAGTTCTAGATAAAATAAAAAAAGCGCCTTACATAAATTTGAATAAATTTTCTGAACTTCATTTTCTATTAAAACATTATAAAGCATCGGATAATCATATTTATTTTTTCTGAACTAAACTATTTTGTTTTTTCAAACTCTAACGAAATTCTTAGAAATTACCTTAATAGAAATTTAAAATATACTTAAGTCATAACCAAACTAAGATGAAATTACTATTCAAATACTCCAAAATCCCGTTCTTAAATTATAGAGTTAGTGATGATAATGATGATGATTAAATGATTATAATCCTTGCTGGTCGAATGATTTATTTTAAATGAACTGAAATCATTGTAATAAAATTTAATTTTTCAAATGACAAATCTGATATATTTTAAAATTTGTTTTAAAACTTTTCTTCTACTACAGGTTCAGCCACCTCTTTGTGGACATAGACCTGTTGATGGCTACGGCGCTGCAGCCCCACCACAAGCTCGCCACGGTCAGGGCCCTCTGCAGGAGACAGGACAATGAGGTCTACTGCGACCTGGTGAGGGACAAGCTCATCGGGGACTTTCTCGCCCTCGTCCGGCCTGACGAGCACCTGGACCCTGCCCCCCCAGCAGGGACCCTAGCCAGGCTACAGCAGCACGGACTACCTGTTCGCCATGGAGGATGGACAGCAATAGAAGAGCCTCGAGGAGAAAGTCAGGGAATGGGTCAACAGCTGGTCGAGGAAGCCGCTGAGGGGAAACCCGGTGTTCTCGCCCAATCTCTTCCCGCTCGAGTTCCGTGATGCTTGAGTAACACTCTTCCTCAAGTATAACACGCCGCTCCCGAGCTCCGCCTCGGTCGCGCGCGTGTTCAGCTATGGGTTGGACATCCTCAGGCCTAAGAGGGCGGCCCTCGCTGCACCGAATTTCGAGGCCCTCGTCTTCATGAAGGGCAACCTTCACCTCCTCAAGAAGGCCCACAAGGTGGAGGAGGAAGACGAGGACTAAGCTGGCGGGCTTAAAGTAAAGTAGAGTGGAAAACTTTAAATATTATAAGGTATATTGGAACAAAGTTGTTAGTTGACCCTATCTTTTTTCTGAGAGAATATATTAGTATTACTGTGTCTATTTTGTGTAATATGTACTGTATAGTTTAATTTTTTGTTATATTATATTTCAATTATAATAAAAAGTTTATTTTTTATCTTAAAAGCTTGGCTTCTCTTTATATTAGTTAGATATGGCTTATTTAGGGTAAAATAGCATTAAATTCTCTTTAGAAACATTGAGTCACTTTTAAAAATATCGAATCGCATTTAAAAAATTAATCGAATTGGATAATCGCTAATCAGACTTAGATTTTTGGCACCCGAATCGGATAATCGAATCGGACTTGACGAGCTAGCGAATCGATAATCGCAAATCGGACTTCAATTTTTTCGAATCGCGCCCACTTCTGACCTTTAGTATATAATTACCCACCTATATATTGAATATACAAATTAAATATCAATTGCCATAGTAAAAAGATTCTTAACCTGAATATATTACACTGTGGAACACGTATTTTATTGAATGAGATCTGACACTTGATTGTAAGTAATTTTTGTGCGCTGAAAAACAATTTCACCTCGGTTTGGCTCTATCAGGTCCTGATTCTTGTAAACAGTCCATCCGCCATTTTCCAGTTTTTTCCAAATTAGGACTAAAAATGAAGTCAAGCGTTAACATTTATTTCCAATTTTCATGAATAAATGCAGTTCAAACTATTGTAAAATTACATTATAACGATAGGAATGACTTAAAATAAAACAAAACAAAGAGATATGAAGCTTTCACTCTGGTAAAACTTTCTTTTATAGGACTTTCTAGAGTATTTGGTTGTTGACGGCAGGTCTCTTTTCAAGCACCAGCAATAATCAGCCATCATGTGGCAATCCCAGCGTCCTTGATAACGTTCCTCAATAATTTTAATATTTCGGTGGAATCTATTTCCTCGTTCGTCACTTACAGCACCTAAATTACTTGGAAATTGGTTAAGATAACTATCCAAAAGATGCATGTTTCTGTTCATATTGCAACCTAGCTTTTCGTAGTCCCTTAAAAATTTTCATACGACTTCTTCGTAGTTCTCCGTCCTATAATTTCCTAAAAAGCTTTTTATCAAGTCCACGAATGAGAACCAGGCATTTCTTTCGCGTTCATTCGTGACATTAGGAAAACTGCTGCCATTAATGAATAGTGCCGAGAAAAGATGCTGCAAAGCCCAAACGGACTATCCCGCAGCCAAATTCAAAGATATATATATAAAGTCATAACAATATAAATTTTAACTAAAAAATGTAAACATTCAATTCATTTAGGAGAAAACATATAAAAATTAAACTATTAAAAATTCAAAATGGGTGAATAACAAACTATAAATGGATCAACAGAGAGATAATATAAAATCATGGAATAATATATTAATTTTGTCGTAGGAAGTTTCAATTCTTCTGAAAATTTAAACATTCTATTCTCATAAAAGAAGACATGTAAGAAATAGTCTATTAAAGAAGTAACAAAGGATAAAAAGAAATAAGCTATAAATGGATCAACAATAGGTACAAAACAGAGAGTATAAAATCATGGTACTATATTAAATTTTGTCTAAAAGATTTAAATTCTTATGAAAATTTGAACATTCTATTCATATAAAAGGGAGCATCTAAAAGGTAAATTAATAGAAATTTAACAAAGGATAAAAAACATAGATTATAGGTGGGTCACTAATAGATACAAAAATAGTAAATATAAAGTCATGACACTATTATTTTGTTTAGATGCTTCTGAGACTTAGACATTCTATTAACATAGAAAGAGACATGTAAAAAATAAACTGTTAATAATTCAACAAAAGGAAGGGGAAATATATTAAATTTTGTCTAAAAGGTTTAGATTCTTCTAAAAATTTAAACATTCTATTCATGTAAAAGAAAACATAAAAATAAACTATTAAAGATTCAACAAAGGATAAGAAACATAGATTATAGATTGGTCAATGGTATATACAAGAGCAAAGAATATAACATCATTGAATTATATATTAAGTTTTGTCTAAAAGATTTAGATTCTTCTGAAAATTTGGCCATTTTATTCACATAAAAGAAGACATGTAAGAAATAGGCTATAAGCCAGAGAATATAAAATCATGGCACTATATATTAAAATTTTGGCTAGAAGATTAGATTCTTCTAAAAATGTAAAAGTTCTATTCGCACAAAGAGAGACATAGGAAAAATAAGCCATTAAGATTCAACAAAGGATAAAAAACATAGACTATAGATGGCTCAATAATAGATGCAAGAGTTAAGAATATAAAAACATAGACTATAGATAGGTCAATAATGAATACAAGAGCAGCAAATATAGAATCAGGAGCTAATATATCAAATTTTATTAAAAGATTAGATTCTTCTAAAGAATTAAAAATTTTATTCATGCTAAAGGAGGCATGAGTCTCAGAAAAGAGGCCCCGCAGGACCTGCTGGGGGGTCATCTGCTGAGTAATGAAAGGGAAGACCCTCCTCCTGAGATTTCTCAAAAGGGGGCACTCAACAAAAATGTGAAGGATGGATAGTTGTACTCCACATAGGATGCATAAAGGTGGGGGCTGCCCATTCATCAAGTATTCATGAGTGAGGCGGCAATGGCCTATCCTCAGTTGGCACAAAATAACCTCTAGTCTACGTGGTTTCATGGTACGTGGCCATGGTAGCACTGAAGGTTTTATAGAATGGAGCTTGGTAGGAGGAAGTCATCCCACCTCTTCTGCCATAAGCCGACTACATATTCGGTGATGAGAGGATAAATATCACGAAGTGGGACTGGGGCTGATGGGGGTGTCCCCAAAGATGCCGCCTCCTTGGCTGCGGCATCCGCCTTTTCATTACCTGGGATGCCCACATAGCTAGGCACTCAGCAAAAGGAAATCTTGTGGAAGGAAGAAAGATAAAAAAGCCACCGCTGGATCTTGGAAACCAGTGGATGGCTAGAACCAAAATCACCCAGTGTCTCCAGAGAACTGAGGGAGTCAGAGAAAATTGTAAAACAACCAGATGGCATTGGAGCAATAACAAAGAGTGCAGCAAGAATGGCAACAAGTTCTGCTGTGAAAACAGAAGATGCACTTGGTAGGCGAACCAATGCTGTCTGAGATGGGAGAACAGCAGCAGCTCCAACTTTGTCCGATGACTTGGACCCATCGGTGAATACAAAGTTGCTAGGTCGATGGTGAGAGGAGTGGTGATCGAACATGGTTCTCAGGGTTACAGGCAAGGACTGATTCTTGGGCCTGCAAGTAAGTCTCTTGCATACCACTACAGGCGGTATGACCCATGGGGGAATCTTTAGTATCGAGAATGGAATAATAGAGATCTCACTTAGACGTTCTGTGTGCTCGGCCATGCGCAGAGCAAAGGGTCGAGTCAGGGATGGAAGTTTATCATATGAGGCCACTGTTCGCAAATTGAACGTGCACTTATATACTGGTAACCATGGCAATTGTTTAAGTCTACAAAGATATTTAAGGTTAGACTTGAGTCTGTGAAGGAGAAGAGGAAGAATCCCGTTCTCTGCATAGAGACTCCACACAGGAGAGGACTTGAAGGCTCCAGAAGCCATGCACACACCCTGGTTACGCACAGTATTCAATTTTTCAAGAGTGGACAGCGAGGCAGAAGGTTACACCTGTAACGCATAGTCCAGCTTTGACTGGACCAATGCTGAATACAAAAGCCATAGGGTGCGTCGACCACTTCCCCAAGAGGTGTTTGACAGTAATTTCATTATGTCCATTCTTTTCAGACAAGACCTTTTCAAGGCGTCCAAGTGAGGCCTCCAAGAAAGCCTTAAATCAAATATCACCCTAGAAATCTGAATTGGGGCTCAAAGTTGACATGGATACCATAGAGTGACAGATGGGGGGGGGGATCCCATGTCACCAACCTATGATTGTAAAAATGGACAGCCTTGGTCTTTAGTGCGGAAAAGCGGAAACCCTTAGAAGAAGCATTATCAGCTACAGTATTCATAGCTTGTTGTAGCTTACGGATAACAAATGGAAGTCTAGGCGATGAACAAATAAGTGCTAAATCATCCACACATAGAGTCGAGGAAATCTCAGCTGGGACATTTGTGATAATGCTGTTGATGGCCACAGAGAAGCAGGTAACACTGAGGACACTTCCCTGTGGCACGCCCTCAACCTGCTCTACGGGCTCTGATAGGGCATTTCCAACTTTTACACGTAATGTGCGCTGCATAAGGAATTGCTTGACAAACCTGGGGAGAAAGCCCCGCAGGCCCCAATCATGGAATTGCTTAAGGATACCACGCTTCCAGGTGGTATCATATGCTTTCTCAATATCAAAGAAGACAGCAACTGAATGTTGTCTCTTTGAAAAAGCATCTCTTATATGAGATTTCATTCTAACAAGCAGGTCGATGGTACTCTTCTTTTTTTATGAACCCTGATTGAGAGGGAGATATAAGATGGTTTGTCTCCAAAAACCATACGAGTCTTGTATTGATCATACTCTCAAACAATTTACATGGACAACTAGTAAGGGCAATGGGGCGGTAATGTGTGGGTTCTGTCCCATCCTTTCCTGGTTTTCGGAAGGGTAAGACCACAGCCTCCCCCCACATAGAAGGGAAGCAGCCCCTAATCCAGATAAAATTATACATGTCCAGCAAATGTAAGAGGAGGGATGGATGCACATTCCTAATCATATCATAGGAAATGCCATCCGATCCTGGTGCAGTCGATCCACAGTGCTTCAGTGCATTATGGAGCTCATGGAGAGAAAAGAGCCGATTGTAAGGCTCATTATCCATCTTAGGCTCCATAAAGTTGATACAATGCTGCTATTGTTGTAGTCTAAAGCACTGGAATTGGATGGAATAGTTATCTGGGCTTAAAATATTAGCAAACGATCTGGCTAAGACATTGGAAATATGGGACAGGTCTCCTAAGAGTTCTCCGGCTTGAGCAATGTTGGGTGCTATAAAGCCATTGGGTTTCCCCAATAGCTTTTTGACCCTCTTCCAGATTTTGTCTACAGGGTTTTTCCAGCTTATTGACGCGATGTAACCATTCAAAGAGGTCTTTCGAGCTTGTCGAAGGGTGCGTCGCCGTGCTACCCTTGCTCGGTTACGAGCAATTTTATTTACCATCGTGGGGCATCGGTGGCAACGTCGGCAAGTCTGTTTACATTTAGTGGCAACTATCGAGCATTCAGCAGACCACCAGGGTACTTGTGGTCCACGAGCAGCCGAGCCGGAGAGTGGGATGGAGGAGTTAGCTGCATGGTTGATGTGGGTTAGAAAATTGTCAATAGCCACGTCAGCATCTTAATGAGGAAAGGATCCATCATGGCTCGATAGGTGCCTGAACTTAGGCCAGTTTGCTTTTTCGTATTCCATCTTTTGCTTCGTGGTAGAGGAGTACTACCTGTACATGGTGTTATTACAATAGGGAAGTGATCGCTGCCTCGCAAGTCAGGATCCACTGCCCAATCAAAATCAGCTCGACAGCTTGGTGAACAGAGAGACAAGTCCACACAGGTAAAGCTGTTTGTCTGGATGTGGAATGATGGTGTGGCTGCCATTGTTAAAAAAGCAAAGGGAGTTTCGAGCATTAAAATCACCGATCAATAAAAAGGGAGGCGGGAGTTGGGCAATTAAATTGGCTAACTTTGTAGCTAAAGAAGCTGTATCTCTTTCATCGCTAGAAGGAAGATACAAAGAACAGACTGAATACTGCGACTGGAAAACAGGCGGACAGCAACCGCTTGCAGGTCTGTATTAAGAGATAGTTGGTTGTGGGGAACCCTGTTGTTAAATAAAACAGCAGAACCATGAATTGGTTCTCCGGGGTTCTTATAATATCCCACAAGACCGGAAATGTTGGGTACTCTACGAGTACCTAAACAAGTATCCTGTAAAGCAATACAATCGGGATTGTAATCTTTAAGCAGGAGCTTGAGCTCTTCATGGAAAGCATCATGGTGGACAAAGTGACGTCGTATTTAGAGTCAAAGCTGCTACTGAGGAGTTCCCAGCACGGCTTCCGAAGGCAACGGTCATGCCTGACGAACCTTGTGGAATTCTTCCACTTCGTTTTCAGTGAGCACGATCGGGACAAGGCGGTGGATGTGGTCTACCTAGATTTTCAGAAAGCCTTTGATAAGGTACCACACCCCCGCCTTCTCCGGAAAGTGCGAGCGCTTGGAATAGACGGAAAGGTAGCCGGCTGGATCGAGAACTGGCTAAGTGGCAGACGGCAACGGGTGATGGTGAATGGACAGTCTTCTGAGTGGGTACCCGTTACTAGCGGGGTGCCTCAAGGTTATGTCTTGGGACCACTACTATTCATCATCTACGTCAACGACATGGATGGTGACATGGTTGCCAAGATTTCCAAATTTGCCGACGATACCAAGCTTGGTATGAACGTTGCAAAGGATGGAAATACTGCCCGCCTGCAGGAAGATCTTGGGAAGATTGGGGAGTGGTCGGATACGTGGCAAATGCCTTTTAACGTGGGGAAATGCAAAGTGATGCATATCGGCCACAGAAACCCCCAATCTCAGTATATCCTTAAGGGCACTGCTCTTGAATCGAGTGACACTGAGAAGGACTTGGGTGTAACAATCACTAGTGACCTCAAGTTCTCGAAACAGTGCATTGAGGCGGAGAAAAAGGCCCAAAGGATGCTATGCTATATTAAGCGCCAGTTTGGTTATCGGAAACAGGAGATTGTACTGTGCCTGTACAACTCACTTGTCCGACCGCACCTGGAGTATGCCGTACAATTTTGGAGTCCTTCATTGCGAAAGGACATCGCGAGATTGGAACGCGTACAAGCTAGGGCAACCAAACTGATTCCCTCTATCCGACATAAAAGTTATGAGGATAGACTAAGGGAGTTAGATCTGTTCTCGCTAGAAACCCGTAGACTGCGTGGTCAGCTCATCGAGGTCTTCAAAATATGTACTTCGAGGGTTCAACAATGTTGACTACCGGGATATTTTCACACTGAGTAAGAACAGAACGCGCAATCACGGCTTCAAACTTGAACTGAAGCGTTACAACCGCAATCTGTGTGGAAATTTTTTCACCTACAGTATCTGCGGTAAGTGGAACGCACTTCCAGTGGAAGTTGTCAACAGTGAATCTGTTGACCAGTTCAAGTCAAGACTAGACAGGGTCTTGAAAAGTGGCCGTTTTAGGACGCAAAACAATTAAGCAGTCATGTGCCTGCTCGATTGATAGTCCAAAGGTACCCTCTTTGAATGGACCGTAAGGTCTCCTAGGGTACTTACTTTACTTGTTACTCCTTGTTACTCCATTTGGGGAAGAGACCTTAGAGGTTCCAATGAATAATTGGAGGCATTGTTAGCGTTTAAGTATAACGCTAGATTTCTTCCCACCGTTAGGGGTAGGAGATTTGGGGTTTGAACTACCAGCAGAAGTAGTTCGTGTCATACTAACCTTAAGTTTGGAGTATGGCAAAGGAGGCGTTGGAAGTTTGAGTTTTCGTTTCTCTTTAAGAGGCGGTGTATCAGATTTTGATATGTGGCTGTAAGAGAGAACTGTCTTCATTGGAGAAAGAGAGATGGAAACAACTCCAGGAGTCAGTTCAGGTGTAGATGGAACAGATGGCGTTGACACAGTTGGTGGTATTAGTTGGGATGGTAGATGCGATGATGGTAGCAAGGGTATCGGCGAAGGTTGAGGGTCCGATGCTGGCAGAGAAGGATACGGACTCAGATTTTGGGGTTCCTCCTGAGATGAGGGGGGAGCCTCCCAAACAGCTGTCTCCTGGGAAGGAGCAAGGATTGATTCCGTCTCTTTTTGGGGTGGAAGGAGTTACAAAGCAGTATCAACAAGGGGGGTTTGAGTGATAGTTTGCTTTGGAGCTGAAGGAGATCTTGGTCCTTTATGAGCGGGGTGGATATCCAGAGGTAGGATGGATACTACTTGAGGACCAACATGATTAACATCTACATGCTCTGGGGCGGTAGCAAGGTGTTTAGCCACCCTTGGGGAACCAGTAGAGGAAGGAAGGTTCCTCTTCTTGTTGACAACCTCAGAAACATTGTTAGATGCCGACAAAGAGTGTTCATCACAAGATACACGTTTAGGACGGGGGGGGACTCTTTACCTGGTCAGGCAGAGAAGAGCCGGTAGGATAACTCTGGCTTCTCTCTTTCCTTAGCCTGGTACAACGTAGAGCATCAGAAAAGCTCACACTAGGTTGGACGTACGTCTCCCTTACTCTTCTTCTGGCCTCATTAAAACTGACCCTGTTCTTGTTTCCAATGGCAATGACTCCCCTCTCATAGAGAAAGAAAGTACATTGCTGTGATGATGCAGGGTGTTCTTCACCACAGTTAGGGCAGCATGGCTGTTTAGAACAGGGTGTCCCATGAAAGTCTTCTTCACAATTAACACACAACCTTGCCTGTTTGCAAAAATTGCTTTCATGGCCAAAACGTTGGCAATGGAAGCACCGCCGTGGGCTTTCAATGTAAGGCTTGACTGGGATATTAAGGTAGCCAGCCTTAATGTACTTAGGTGGTTCCAATTTGTTGAAGGTCAGGATTATTGTGGCGGTAGGTAATCTAGCGCCATTCACAAACCGGGAAATGCGGTGAGCACTTAAAACCTTCTGACTGGTAAGTTTTGACACCAGCCTTTCGATGTCATAATCCATTAGTTCTCCCGATCGGATAACACCTTTAGAATTGTTAAATTTCGGGTGCAAAGCAGAGGACATGTCTACAAAAGCTAAGGACTGTAGGTCTTTAATCCGCTGATGCTGTTCACTTGATTTTGCCTCCACTATCAATGCGCCATCATTACGTGGCCACATTTGAGCAGGTTCGCCACATTTTTCAATAAAATCCTCATAGACATCAAAGATATCAGCCTTACTAAGAAGACTATCGTTTGCTTTCAAAACTAAAAATCTGCCATAATCGAGCTTAGGGTCAACTTCTGACCCCAAAGGGTCAAATCTTCTAATATCAGAGTTCAAGGCACGATGACCAGAAACCTGCGGTCTCTGGGAGTTAATTTTGTTAAGGTTACCCATATGTTATTTTTTTTATTTTGGGCTGCCTCTGGGGCCGAGGGTATGCACCAAATCGTCATCGTGAATCCAAAGAGCGCCCTTACAGCCCAGGCGAGGTAATCCGCCCCCTGACTCCCACTGTCGTTTTAAAAACAGCTGAGCCGCATAACGGAGATTCTCTGGGCTGCGGTGCGAAGACCTCCCGGAAACAAAACGGCGACCCAGGCAACCAAACCTCCTCTATGGCACGGTCCTTCCGACGATGCCCCCCAGTGGGCGCATCTATCGACCCGTACAGAGGCACTCTATAGCTGGAACCAGGTGGGCCAAAAGTGTACTGGAGTTCAGGAACACAATTGCCCCTCAAGGTGTGGGGTACGCTTGGTCTGGCTCCTCATCTAGGACCTATCCAGTATGGTTGGACCTTTGTAAGAACTTAGTCTTACCCTGGTACGGCTCCTGGGATCAGAGCTCGCAAGCCCCTTCGCCACGACAAAGCGGTACCCCCTGGAGGGACTGCTGTCATTGATTAATGTTCTTATTTGTGGACCGTCGAAAATTCCAGCTTTGATTTTTTCATAACTTAAACTTGGGAATTTTGAAATTATGTGTTGGAAACACTCGCCGTTTGTATTTAAAGCTTTTATATATTGTTTCATGAGATCTAGTTTGATATGCAGAGGAGGAAATATGATTTCATCTCTGATCACTAAAGGTGGATTAATTACATTTTTTTTCCCGACAGTAAGTGATGTTCATGCTGGCTAGATTTATTTGGAATAATATTCTTCCTTAGCTCTGCTGTCCCATAAGCAAAGGAAGCAGGGATATTTAGTATACTCTGCTTGTTGCCCTAGCAGAAAATTGACCATTTTTAAGTCAATAAATATGATGAAATGTGTTCTCTATATTTAAAAAGTTTTAAAACAGTTTCTACATGCTTATGCTTTTCTTCAAAGGTTGTTGAGTTCATAATTGGTATCGAGCTGTATAGATTGCTATTATGTAGCAATATAAATTTAAGACTTCTTTTGGAACTGTCTAAAAAATAAATGTCAATCACTTGTAATGTAAGAGTCACATTTTTTTTCTTTTTTTTAAACAAGGTATGTCGCACCAATATAATAAACTATGCTCTGTCCTAAAATATTTAAGAAGTTCCTTTTCTCTGTTTCTGTAAAATGAAATGTATGTGTTTGAACTAAGTATTTTTTTATGTTTAAGTTTTAAAGCTAAAATTTCCGCAGCCTTTTTTGGTAAATTTAGATCTGTAAAGGGTAGGCACTCGGATTCCCCTGCTTTCCCTTTATCATCATAGCTTACGGTGTTTATCGCAGGTCGACCCGCTTCGAGGCTACCATTTTTGGCCTAAACTTCTTTAGCTCACCATCCTAATTTGCGTAGGCGAAGCGACTCATTCCCTCCCTCCTTTTGTGCCCCACTTCCCGTTTCTACCTTC
Source organism: Ceratothoa steindachneri (assembly GCA_963969495.1). NCBI lineage: Eukaryota > Metazoa > Arthropoda > Malacostraca > Isopoda > Cymothoidae > Ceratothoa > Ceratothoa steindachneri. The sequence continues at coordinate 202,663,811 of OZ018324.1, read as the reverse complement.
GGACTAAAGGATATAAATGGGGCCGTGAGGCCTTTTAAGGTATTCATTTTTTGGAGACCCGTACTGGATTCCTTTGTGTAGTGAGGATTTTCTGCCATTGATTACTACCAGCATTGTTGCTACCCCTCTGTCGGCTACATCGAATTGTGCTCTTCCAGTTACGTTTGCAAGTGTTCTCCTTAGGAAGCCGTTCACACTGGGCACGTGAAAGCTCTCCCCTACTCACCTCGCTATCTCCTCTTTGGGGAATTCTGTCATCCGAATTCCTTCTCTCGGATCGTTGGGCCTTTGAATCATCGTTCACAGTAGTCTCAAAGCCTTTCGCTACAATATCGCTGTCTGTGGGTTTCTCCTCTCTGAAGACCGTCATCGCCTCTACCCTGTCGACTTGGGTCAAATTTTCTCATCGTCGCCGAGCCTCTTTCGCCTGGGTTCCCGACGTGTGTTATTGCTTCACTGCTCTGGTATCAGGTATTTTGGATTATCTCTTTCTTCTTACGTCCCCTTTAAATTAATTAAGTGTTATTCATGTAACTTTGGGCTTTTGGGTAAGGGACGTAAGACAGGGAGGTTATTCCGGGAACACCTGTCACTAGAGTAGCGAATCCTATTTCATCTTCAACGCCGCGTGTCGTTTTGGCTTTAAACAATTTATCCATAAACCCATTTTTGCATGCGCGAATATCTTTTTAGTTAGAACGCCTTGTGGTCGTTCGATGGTGATAAGCATTTGTGACTTTTCTTATTGTTTGATGACCCCTGTATGATTGGTTAACAGTTAATTTATTTCATTTTAATTTTGTTATAAATAATACTGTAAATACTTTTACGTGTGTATTTATTTAACTCCTTGCGGATATCTCGTAATTTAGCACCGTCCTGATAAATTCTGGTGAATTTTTGGTAGGCCTTTAGATCCGTGGTCTTCTATAAGTTTTATGTGTGTAAGTGTTTCGGGCCGTGTGAACCGGGTTCCGCGATAGCCTTTGCATACGTGGCGACTTTGCCAGGATTAGGTTTTGTAGCCTATTCGTATAACTCATTATCGAGGCAACTTTAATTTTTTTTTACTGACTCGCTTTTTCTGTCATTATGTCCCACATTAAAAAGCTTAAGGACCATGCAGTGGAGCTTGGCTTCACTGGTAATGAAATTGCTCAGTATGTCCTCCAACAACAAGCGTTTGGACGTGAGGAACGTGAAAAGGACCACCAAGCAAAAAAGGGAAGAACGTCAAGTCCAGAGGGAGCAAGAAGACAGAAAGGCTAAAGAAGATGAACGAAAGCTTCAGTTGGCCCAAATCCAAGTAGAAGCACACACTCGAGAAGAGGATATAAAGCTTCACCTTGCTAAGATCGAAGCAGAGAAGGAGATTGAATTAGCTCGAATCTACGCCTCCCAGCAGTCTGATCCTGTTCAGTTTACTGATCCGGTGAGTCAACCTAAACTTCCTCTATTACAGGATGGAGAGGATATCACTTCCTACCTCAACCGCTTCGAGAGGGTTGCTGAATTGCCCGAAGTGAATCCCGAGAGCTACGCTGTGAGGTTAGAAAGTTGCTCACCGGTAAGGCTGATGAATTATATACCTCTCTGCCAATGGATGTCACCAGGGACTAGAACTTTTTAAAGAGAGCCCTTCTTACCGGCTTCAATAAAACTCCGGATGGCTACCGTACCGAGTTTCGTAGCGCTAAAGTTTCCCCGGGGGAAACCTTTCAGCAATTTTCATTTCACTTAGCCTGATTATTTCAGGAATGGCTCGAAGCCCCTGGCGTCGGTAACAATTTTGATGGGCTCAATCAATTTATGATCTTGGACCAATTTCTTTCGTCCCTCCATTCTGACCTGCGCGCCTTCATCAAGGAACGACGACCCTCTACTCTATCGGAAGCAATCCAGATGGCGGATAACTGGACTTCTGCTCACACCAGTCTTTCTAGAACTTCTAGCTCTCATCCCAAGAAGTTCGTGCGTCCGTCCAACCCGTCTTGGAAGGGAAAGACAACTTTGTCCACCTCTAAGAGCACCTCACATAATTCCTCCTCCACCCTGACGTGTCATGGCTGCAGTGAGGTTAGCCACATTCGTCCGCAGTACCCAAGGAACTCCCGTGCCTTCAAGGATGGCTCGTCTTCGTCGAAACCCTTTAAGGTGGGTTTCTGTCTTTCCGACCGAAGTGTCCCTCATTTCCAGGCTTCTGGTACTATTAACGGGGCTTGGGTTTCGACCATTATTAAAAACATTTTAAAGCATCGGATAATCATATTTATTTTTTCTGAACTAAACTATTTTGTTTTTTCAAACTCTAAAGAAATTCTTAGAAATTACCTTAATAGAAATTTAAAATATACTTAAGTCATACCCAAACTAAGATGAAATTATTATTCAAATAGTCCGAAAAATCCCGTTCTTAAATTATAGAGTTAGTGAAACTAGTTTAAATAGGTACTAATATATAATTATAATGTGCAACTGCAAAAAGACTTAACAAGTATTGAGAAAATATCTTTTTATGAATATGATGAAAGAGGAAGTGTGTTGAACAAAATCTGGACCTGATAGAGCAAAATGGAGTAAAAATTCGTGCTCAGCGCACCAAATTTACGTATAATTAACTGTCAAATCTAAGTCAATGAACAAAATGTTGAAATTTGTTCCCCAGTGTTATTTTTTAAAATTACTTACAGGCATTATATTTTAGTCCCCCTGAAGAAAATTTATAAAGAATCTCCTTTTCATGGTAGACTTAGCAAATCAAAGCGGTATTTTATTAAAGTATCACAAGGAATTGGCAAAGACCATCGGGTCCAGATAAGGCCAGCCCAAGAAAATAATGCTCTATTTACAAGATATACAAATAATTCTTAGAGTTGTTTAAATTGTCCCAAATTTCCTAAGCTGTTTAAAGATAATTGTAACACTACCTTTGTTAAAGCTGACCTTTCTAGTTTAAACCAGTTATTTGTTTTATAGGGTCCGGGGTAAAACTCTTATAGGTATATCGTGTTGCCACTTATAGGTGATCGAAAACCCAGTTATGGGGTACAAGTTTCTTCAATGCAATGTAGCGCGTTTGGGGGCAATGGGTTACTGAGTGCTAACCTCGTGCTGACTCCATTTGAGGATGACTCTCCTCTCGTTTGATTTTGGTGTTGTAGGCTGGGTAACAGGATATGCTGATTTCCCATAAGGAAAAAAAATCCCGGAAGGCAGATTCTCGGATTCTTTATTGGGCGGAGATTCAGTAGGCCTAGTCGCAATGAATTCGTTTGGCGTATGTCAGGTATTTGATACTGGCCTACTAATGTCGGGGTCTACTTTTGGCCTACGCTTCCTCTTCTCGAGCTGACAGTTGGCCTTGTTACGGATGACATAACTCCTCTGTGCGTTATTTTGAATGTTGTCGTATAGGGAAATGTAGGCGTGACTCACTGTTGGCCAATAATGTGGTTTGGGCGGAGCTTACTTGAATGGAAAGTTTATTCGTGTGTATAAGGGGATAGAGAAAATAATGAGGAGGGAGTTTTGATTCAGGCCTCTGTAAGATAATTTTATCTTGGGGACAGATAAGTTTAGGAAATAAGATTTCGTGTTTCACGGCTATGTGATAACAAACAAAGGCCCAGCGTCTTCCCCGTTTCTCAGCTTGGTGCTTGATAAATATACCTGCACAGCTGTTTCGGCATCTCCCGGAATTTCAAGGCGGCCCGAATGGTCAGCAAAAAATAACGCGAGGAGTGCCTTTGCTCGTGTGAGTGTCTATGCGTGTGACCGTGTGAAAGCGTCTCGAATTCACATTTGCCTATATCGTCAGCTCCAGCTCGTGTGTGGGCATCGGTTCCGTCCTAAGTTACCCGATCTCCTCGGCTGATGTTTGTTTCGGATGTGACTTAGGAGGCCAAGTCTGTTGTGGAAGGGCCGCGGGCAGGAGGAGGAATAGGTTGTTCCAATCGCTCCTGCCTCCTCCTAAGTTTATCTTCATGCTGTCTTCTATTCTCCTCAAAGGCCGCGGTGCCGTCACGGACAGCTGTCCTCCAGGCTCATCTGGCACTTTGCTCTCATGAAGAAGGTTCGATGTTGGTTTGGGCCAGGGTGCCCTTAAGCTGGTCTTTATAGCGGCCCTTTGGTCCTCCTTGGAGTCTTGTTCCGGTGTCAAGTTCCCCATAGAGCATTATCCTAGGGAGTCGGGAGGGGTCCATTTGTAGGACGTGGTCCACCCAGCGAAGACGATGGTGGATGATGGTGGCTTCGATGCTGGGTAGCAAGGCTCGGTTCAGGACCTCAGTGTTACTGATGAAATCTTCCCGTCGTATTTTGAGGATTTGTCTTAGCTTGTACTGCTGGAACCACTCGAGGCGTCTGATGTAACGGTGGTAGAGCATCCAAGTCTCACAATCATAGAGAAGCGTAGAGAAGACTACGGCCCGAAAGACCATGATCTTGGTTCGCATAGTCAGCGTATAGTTGTTGAAAACGCGGCGGCCGAGGCGACCGAAGGCTGAATGAGCCACCCTGATCCGGTCCTCCACGTCTTTTCCGCACGTGGGGGTTTTCGAGAGAATGCTCCCCAAGTATGAAAAGTGATCCGCTTCTTCCAAAGGTTGGCTGTTGATAGTAATGTTGGTACTTAAGAGAGTTTGACCAGGTGGTGATTGGATAAGAGCCTTAGTCTTATCGGTGTTCCCCTGTATTCCAAAACACTCGTAGGCAGAGTTGTAAAGGTCGGCTCTCCGCTGAAGGCCGTCACCAGTCCTGCTCAGGGTGGCGTTGTCGTCGGCATACTGCATTTCACGGACTTAGATTGTAAATGTCCTAGTCTTTGAAAGAAATCGTGCGAGATTAAATAGTCCGCCGTCCATGCGCTACCGCACGTTAATAGTGGGAGACCCCGGTGGGATTTCGTTGAGCATGGCTGCCATGTACATCGAAAAACAAGTCGGAGCTCAAACGCAGCCTTGTTTGAGACTGCTAGTGATGGGAAACGGGTCTGAAAGGGCGTTTTAGTGGCAGACTCTGCCAACCATGCCCTCGTAGAGTGAGCCGACTAGGGTGATGTAGTCAGGTGGGCTCCTGAACCTGGCGATGACCGCCCATATTGCAGGACGAGGGACTTTATCGAAGGCCTTTTTGAGATCCCAGAAGATGAACATGGCTGGCTGTTGTTGTTCTTGACTCTTCTCCTGGAAAAGGTCTGAATCCACACTGGGACTCAGGGAGGACGTCTTCTGCGAGGACAAAGAGGAGGTTGAGGAGAATGCGGGCGAAGATCTTAACTTACAGTACTTAAAAGTGAGATACCGCGGTAGTTGCCGCAGTTCTCTCGATCCGCCTTTTTGAAGATAGTAATGATATTCGAGCCCTGGAAGTCTCTCGTGATGGTCTTGATTTCCCAGATCTTGAGGATGAGGTGCATCATGCGGTTATTCACCTCAGAGCCACCGTAAGTGAAGAACTCGAGCGGCATGTTATCCGGTCCTGGAGCTTTGCCCGGCTTCATGCGCCCGGTGGCTTTGTTGAATTCTTAGATCTTAGGTGGCAGGAACATCAAATGGCGGACAGGGTGCTGCGGGGCCATGCGAAAAGATCTTCCGGGATGCGCGAGTGATCGTTGAGGAGGCTCTTAAAAATGAGACTTCCAACGATCAAGGATTCCCTCGTTATCAGTGATGGTAGTGGAACCGTCCACATCGTTTAGCCCACCCACTGATGAACTTGTAAAGACCTATATAGCCTTTACAAGAATACACTATTTGCATATATTATTTAACTCATTCCATGGCAAAATGTTGTACATTTCCAGTAGATTAATTGCATGTGGATATTATGTGCGTGCCCATTTCAAGACTTCATAGGACTCACATGACACTCATTTGTGAGGCTTTTTTGTTGATCACTACAGTTTCTTGTTCTGCGCCTGATGTTTTATATGACCTCCCTAAGACCCATGCAGATATTTGGCCTTTGGTATTCATTTTTACAATCTTCAAAGACTCCGTCCTACCTCTTCGGCTGATTTATTTTTAGTACTAATATGATTATTAGCACGACTATTATTATGTTATCAAGAAATGAATGATATTTTTAGAGAACATAAAAAAAGGTTTTTAGAATTTTCAATTTTTTCCAAATATTCTTCAGGCTGTTTAAAGATAAGGTTATTATTTACTTTACCATACTTACTTCTTTGCGTATTACATTATTTCTTCTTGTAGCATTTTGAGCGGTTTGTGTATATCTCTTCTTCATTTTTGGCGGTCTGAAGGCGAAATGTGGCAAGAATTTGAATCCGATTCAAGCGAAAACGGATTCAACCTCAATTCTGCTTCCTTTATGCTTCCGACTGCCAAAAAAGAACATAATTTGATTGGAAAAATAATATAATCTACAATATTACAAGAAAAAATAACAACCTAAAGTTTGGCGCGTAGAAAGTCTATATCGGCTCAGTGGTGTTCTATTTTGTTTACGTTCGCTAAACATCGAATTATACAAAAGGGAAGCACGAATCATTTAAATAAACAATTTAAATAGTAACACATTTTAAACAATGTCCTACCTCAAACCTTCTACCTCGTATTTAAATCAACATTTACCACAAAGTGATGCTAAGCAATTTACTTATATCGAAGATATAGATATACGAGAAGTATCAATAAATTTAATAGAAAAATGGAATACATTTATATATATATATATATATATATATATATATATATATATATATATATATATATATATATATATATATATGAAGAAAAGCGCACAGAGTGAACGTGAGTCAAAGTTATGCAGATACACCCACAAAGGAAAAGTGAAAAACGATTCCGAGCGTTTTCGTCTTGCTCTTTTTTTAAGGTTAAAAAAAAAAACATCGGCTTGGGATAGTTCAGAACTGCACGTAGGGGGGCTGAGATAAACTCCCAAAAGAAATTTTTGCAAAATTGACTTTGTCAAAGAAGCGGAATCTTCGGTTCATCATCGTGAGTAAAGAGTTTTCTTGGGCGCGTCTCTGCTATACCTTTGAATTTTCTCAAAACTCTTTCCTAATAGAAAACATTGATGGTTCTTCACCCCTCGAAAAAGTCAACAACTATCACACCTTCTGCATCCCCCAAATCAGACTTTGCTTTGGTGGGTCTTTTTGCACCTCTTGGTCACCATTGTTTAGACTACGGCACCAATCGAGCAGAAAGCTTACTGATCTTCAGTACATTGGTCAAGCTGGAATAAACTGAACCTGTGGATATGTTTAATGCATCTGCTATAATTTCCAATGTTAATCAGCGTTCGTCTTCAATTAGTGCCCACACTCGATTGGTGTTTACTTCTCTTAATGATGTTGACAGTCTGTCACTGCCAATGTCGTCTTCAACCCAAGGTCATCCATCAGCGAAATGATTTACCAATTTATAAGCAGTAGGCTTTCGGGGGGGGGGGGGGCATTGTTTCCATAAAGTTTTATTCATGCATAAATAATCTCACTCTTCCGCCCAGCAATATTGACTAGAAATGTGATGTTTGTCCTAGCTTCAACTTTGATGAAATCAATTGCATCACTACGGAGGCCAAATTTAAAGTAGTGCCATGTCATTCAAAATGAAGCAAAGCAATTTATGTATACTTGAATAATAGGACAGATGTAGGACTTTAAATCAATGTAATTAGAATTTTCAGCGGGTAATGCCATTTTCTTGTAATATTCGATATCCTCTCTTTGAAAACCCTTCGTATAACAATGCGCCTTCGATTAGTGTTGTGACTGAAACTAGAATAATGCCCCCAAAATATTCTAATACTCGATTCGGGTCGCTGTGAACCTCTTATAACAATGTCTGAAAAATGCATTTTACACTACACAAAACTGTCAAATCCAAAACAGAGAAATGGAAGAAAAGATGAAGAAAACCCTCTGTCGAAAATATATCTACAACCAGTCATTAGGGCAAAGATTTATCGACCTCCATAGGCAGATAAAGAGAAAAGCGAATGCAGCTAAATGCAGGTACGAAAATAGATCTGCGGAAAGGTCACGCGATAAATCCGAAAGCACTGGAAGGAGCTTGCGCTTCGCTACTAAGATTAAAATTTAAAATCTAAAAAAAAGCAGCTATGGTTAAATTTTATAAATTTTCTGAACTTTGCCAATTATAATAAAAAGAACTCTAAACTAAATTTCCCTCCTTTTAAAATATCACTTTGCTTAACTATAGTTATAGAAGATAGATAAAAATAAATTTTCTGAACTTCACCATTTTTAATTCTTTGGGTTTTAAAAAAAATCACAAAATTTCGATATTGATATTTATTCATAGAGAAATCAATTTCCACGTATGTTTACCTGGACCTTTTGAGTGAATATATGGCACCACATCTTGACGATCTTCAACCAACCATTATTTACCAGTTAGATGCTGAACCATCCTATTGAGGACGATGTTCGTGAGTTTATAAATCGAGCATTCCCAAAACGGTGGATTCGAAGAGATGGGAACCTCGTTCAAAGATATCACACCAATGTACCCCTTTCTATGGGGTTATGTTAAATATATCGTGTAACGAACAAAGATACGGACCATCAAGACCCTGAAGGAAAGGATTAGTAGTGCATTTGCCTCCACAGACAAGGCTATGTTACAGCGAGCATGGCCATAAATCGATTAACCTGTTGATGTGCTTCGTGCCTCTGATATTGCCTGGAATGGTGGGTGTTTAACAACCCGGGTCCCGGCCAGGAATTCAAATCTTTTTTCCCCTGGCGTTATTTCTATCTTCTCGGTAAAAGATCGCCTTCACTGTGCCGCCCTCTGCTCCCTTTGATTCTGGATTCTTCTAATGTCCCTCTCTCTTGCCTTTAAAAACCTCCGGTTTCTTGTCTCATTTGCTCATTCGCGTCCAACTATTATTTTCTTGTACTATATGTATTTATAGTCAGCTACACCAGGTTTCTGCATCTTTCTTTCTGTCTTTAAATTTTATTTGAAAGACAGAAAATATAAATGGCATAGCCCTGTGGTGGTTGTATTATCACCCGCAGATCCTGTAGTTGCCTTCTTTGTGTGTATATATATATATATATATATATATATATATATATATATATATATATATATATATATATATATATATATATATATATATATATGTGTATATATTTATATATATATATATATATATATATATATATATATATATATATATATATATATATATATATATATATATATATATATATATATATATATATATATATATATATATTTATATATAGATAAATTCTGGTGTCAGGTCTATTGGGTTAATTTAGGACTCCTTTCGTGTTTATTTAAAGATAGGAAATTAATTTTTTTTTCTAATTGTTTTTATTTTATTTTGAGTAATCAGTCTTTTTCTGATGCCCGTGAGGCCATATTTAGTAACAAGCCATTGGTTTTGTGTGTTTTGGGAGAAAATCTTTCAAACTCCCCTCCTTGAATTCTTCGTGCCGGATTAAGAGGTCCTATATCGGGTACTAAAATAGGAATTAGTATATTTATCATAATTTATTACTTTGGTCCGTGTGTGTGATCACAAGAATTAAAATTTTATTTAGAATTTTTGGGAACTATTGCGTGAACCCCATTTTCTTGGCCGTAAGATTCTTGAACGCGTCGAGTGACAACAGGATGACGTCCTTCGAGAGATTTAGGCAACAGGGTGAGAAGCTGAAGAAAGAAGAAGAGAAGCTGAAGCTGAAGAGAGAAAAAGAGAAGCTTAAACTGAAAAGAGAAGAAGAGAAACTGAAGCTGAGCAAAGAAGAAGAGAAGCTTAAGCTGAAGCTGAGCAGAGAAGAAGAGAAGCTCAAGCTGAAGAAAGAGAAAGGGTGAGGCACCATGAAAGGGAGTTGAATAGGAATAACTTAGAAACCCACTCAGTTAGTTCCAGGAATCAAGCCCCCCCCCCCGGATTCCCACTTTAAAGCTCCCAGCATTTAAGGACGGTGATGATTCAGTGCTTATCTCACTCACTTCGAAAAGATTTTTTGAGGTAAATCACTGGGATATCCAAACTGATGGAGTCGCCCGACTCTTGCCACTCCTCAATACGCAACTGCGATATATATTAATTTCGCTACCCACCGAGGCTACTCTCAACTATTCGACCCTTAAGTCCGAACTCTCCTCTGTGATCAACATGAATCCGGACTTCTACAGGGCAAAGTTTCGTCAGGCGAGGTTGCAACCTGGCCAGACTTACCGCCAGTTCGGATTCACCTCAGAAGAAGTCTGCAGTTTTGGTTGGACTTCGCCCAGGTAAACGGCGACTATGAGTCTCTGTTCGACTTTATCTTGCGGGGTTAATTGATGGCTACGCTGCCCTCTGAAATTCGTGCATTCGCGAAGACCAATGAGTTGCCTCCTTCAAAGAATGCCTCGAAGAAGCGGATTTGCACGCGGCCAATCATGATATTTACCCCAAAGATCCCAAGAAGAATCATCCTCCATCCCCCAAGAGTAAAGGTCACTTCCCTAAATTTCACCCGGAGAAAGCTCTCAAATTTTTAAAGGTCCCAGGTTCCTTTAAACCGAAATATCATCCCCCATCTGAACCTCCTAGGGATGTTAAGCCACCTATCTTTAATCCCCCTGCGTCGGATTACCCCAGACGACTCATCGTCTGTTTTTCTTGTGGAACCCCCGGCATGCGAGGACAAACTGTATCCAAAATTCTCAGTTTTGTTCTGCTTCCAGCCACCAAGTCCACCAAGTAAGCGCCTCTCTTTCTCCTCCGTATGTTCGCCCCGAGACGCCTGCTCCCTCAACTGCAAATAACCCCCCGGGACCTCAAGTTAATTTTTCATTTAACAAGAGCTTCCTCGGTGGGCTCGAATTTAAAACCGGTTCGGTTAATGGTTGCCGGGTTTCAACCCTGGTCAGAGATACGGGATACACGGGCATTCGTATCGGAAAAGCTTCTGCCCCCAGTGAACCTCGACCACGATAAATTTGCAGTAGTCCAGGACTACTTGGGATGAGCCAACCGCTTCTCAGTGGTCTGTTGTTTCATCGAATGCCGATATTTCACCGGTTGGGCTGACGTCATATCAGCCCCCTATTAAATTCTGCGCCATAAAAGTCGGCCAGAGCCCGCAGCTCTGCCCTAGTCCCGTTGATCAACCCGCCATCACGAGGGCCCGAGCTATAAAGAGCGAGGCACTACCTCCGTCCCTAACCACTCCCCTATGCGCTTGCTATGTATCCCCCGATCCAATGTCTCACAAGTACTCAAAATTGCCCACGGTGGGTTGTTAGCTGGCCACTTTAGTCATAACAAGACGGCCCAGCGAATCTTTTGTCATTTCTTTTGGCCTGGCGCTGCCAAAGAAATCGCCTACTTCTCTAGGTCCTGTGACATTTGTCAAAAGACTTAGGCGAAAGGTCGAATTCCTTCAGCCCCCTCCCCCCTGCAGAAGACCTCAATTGTGTCAGAACTTTTTTTAGAGTGGCCATCGACCTAATTGGCCCAATACACCCCCTGTCTAGTGAAGGGTATTCCTATATCCTAACGCTCGTAGATTTTGCGACAAGATTTCCAGACGCTGTCCCCCTTAAGAAGATCGACAGCATGACTTGCGCGGAGGCCCTGATCTCCATCTTCTCCCGCGTTGGCATCCCTAAGGAGATCTTATCAGATACAGGTAGACAATTTATTTCGGAGCTTATGGAGTATATGGGAAAACTCTTATTAGTCAAGCTCCTTTTCACAACTCCGTTCCATCCAGCCGCAAACGGCGTCTGTGTGAAAAATTAATGGGACTTTGAAGGCCGTCCTTAAGAAACTGTGCCATGCCCAGCCTCGGGAATGGCATCGATATCTGCCGGTCGCCATTTTCGCCTGCAAGGAAATTCCCCACCGAACCCTGAGGTTCGCTACCTTGAACTCCTTTACGGCAGAAATGTTCGCGGCCCGATGAGCATTCTCAATGAATTGTTTTCCAATCTCCGGCTAGGTGAGGAGGTCAAGTCCTCGTACGCATACGTATTGGACCTTCAAAACCGTTTGGAGGAATGCGTGGACATTGCATGCAAAAATGCGGACTTGAACCTGGAAAATTACAGGACCTATTTTGACATTAAGTCAAAAGCAAGACGGTTCAAGCCCGGTGACGAAGTCCTGCTTCTTCTGCTCAGGGAGAAAAATAGTGCTTCTTTCCCAATGGTAAGGTCCCTTTCCAATCCTCGAAGCCCGTGGCCTCGTGGACTACCTCATCTAAACATCCTCCAGTAACATTTTTTTTTCACGTCAACATGCTCAAACGTTACTACCACCGCGCCTGCATCAACAATATTGCTGCCCTGGACGAAGAGGCCGTGATGGAAGCCTCTTAATCCCCCGAGCCTCTTAACCTAGTAGAGACAGTTTGCGTATAAGCTGATAATAACCACCCACTCCCGGTGCTACCCGGAACGTACAGAGACCCCCCTCAGGAGATCGATCTAAATCCCCTCAGGGAGCCCGTTCAGAAAACCCAGTTATCCAGGTTGTTAAAGGCCTAACCGGACGTCATTTCCGAGAAGCCTGGTTGCTCGGACCAATTCGAGCATGACATAGTATTGGCCACGCAAGAACCGATCCGATCCAAGCTGTACCCTTTGCCTATTCATTTGCGACCCGCGTTCAATGCGGAGGTCAAAAACTTCCAGCAGATGAAGGATAGGCTAATATATGCACCCATATTGCGGCTCCCGAAAACGAACAAATTGTTTGGAATCCGTACAAATGCCAGCGACGATGGCATTGGTTGTGTGTTGCTGCAGTACGAAGAAGATGAAAGCTGGAAGCTGTTGCCGCGCGAAGGAAACTATGCAGTAATAGAATTGAGGCTCTGGCAATAGTTTTTGGTTTCCAGAAGTTTAAAATGTATCTGATACGGTCTACATGTTAAAACGGTCTTTTAAGCATTTATTCAATCTATTTTTTTTAATGAGTTAATCTTTATCACTTCAATAGCATTATCTGGAAGAGCATTCCATTAATTTTCTGTACAAAAATTCCCTTCCCCCATTCATATGGGATTGTTTATATCATTACTTGCACTCATTTGCCCTGTTTATGCCTTCTTCTTCTAAAATAAGGAGCAAATATAAATCTACAGTAGCGGACATAATGATTCAGAGACTTAGGTTTGCATCACAAAACTTTACAGTTGCTTCAAAACAAATGATGCAACGGGTCGACTCTTAGACAATGTAGAAGGCTACCCATTTCCCCCCCATCCTTCTTTGCAATGCTTAGCACTGCTGGAAGCCACGTGGTTAGCCAGACCCCATGCTGCCGAGAGTCACATGGCTAAACAAGCCCAGATGCTTCCCCCCATCGTACGATCCAACTAGAGTGTGGAGAACATCCCCTACGTGGTCGTAAATTCCAAAAGTATCCCCCGCGGAGATAGAGAGAGGAGGTAAAAGAACTGTTCATCGCCGAGAGTTTATCTCCTCAGCTGCCCCCTGAGAATTCCCTAAAGTGGGCGTTATACCCCATCTCCCGCATGAGGAGACTCTCCATATTTAAACCCCTTAGCAGCCTTGGAACAGTAGTAAAGAACAAGGCTCGCTCGCAAGAAGACATCCCTCGTCTCAAGTCGGTGTTTTTATGTGTACCCAACCGAAGCCTGGACACTCTCTCTCCGTTAAGTCATCCACGGTAAAATGGAAGCCTCTGCCCCCGCCGTCTTGCGAAGCAGCTGCGTCGGATTACTCCTTTGAGTCCTCGAAGGACCCAGCCCCGTCGAAGTTACCCCGAGGTAGCCATACCTCTCCCGAGAATCAACAAGGATTCCAGCTTCCCCCCTCGAGTCCCAGCTAAGGTTTGAACTTACGCCCTCACAGCCCCGGAAGTAAGGTGCCGGCCATACTCTTCCTTTCCACTCTTTTCCCGACGAAAATCCCACTTTTGAAGACGCCTTCAAGGTCGTCTCGCCGAACCCCTGCATCCCTCAAGCCCTCTTGAAGTCGCTGTCGCCCTCCGATCCGTAAGCCCCCTTTTCGACCTTTTAATCTTGTGAGCCCATTTGGATCTGAGCAGGTAGCTCGAAACTAATTAATAGAAATTAACTTTCCCACCGGTAACAATAAATCCTTATCCAGCCTTTAACAATCTTCTATATCATTTTGATCCTTATTAATTTGTAAATAAAATTTTTATTTTCTTATGTTTATCTTTAATTAACCTAAACGTCACTCTCGGCCTCGTTATTCAAATTTCGCCAACCTCGGACTCGACCTGATTATTTAAGCGTATTGACCCAGCGCCTCTAATCTGCGCATCAACGTAGCGTTTAGTCATTGGACGGTTCGCTTTAATAGCCTGAGCTCTCCCCCTTCATACTAATAATATATATTATATTATATAATCGGCTATACCACGACAGACATCATACCCAAAGGGGGCCTGGTCAGTTTTAGCATCAAGTCCCCCCCAAAAAGAGTGAAAAACAACAGTCATCGGGAACAGAAAGATTTTTAAGCGAGCTTCATATATTAGGTCACCTAATACGTAATGCGGCATTTATTTTTATGTTTACATTATCTTATGGATAAAAATAATGGAAAGCTGGTTTGTTTTTACACTAGCCTAGTCTAGTAAAGTCGAAGCCTAGGTGCCCGTATGTCTACATTTGACTCTTTCCACCCAATGCCGCGGCGGCTTCAGGCTGCTTTCTGTCGTCTCCGAATCGGACACACTCGTGTGACGCATCGCTATCTGATGGAGCGCTCGCCTGCGCCCTATTGCAACGACTGCGTCGTCCCCCAGACTGTTCGGCACATTCTTGTCGAATGTCCCAGTCTGGGTGAACTTCGCGCACGATACCTGTTCCAGTACCGGGATGGGCGGGGTCGCTACCGCCTGTCTCTTGTGCTCGGGACAGATTCGTGCACATTGACTTGTGGACTTGTTGACTTCTTGGGGGAGGCCGGCCTTCTCCCTATTATTTAAGCAAGGTTTGTTTGTTTTGTTTTTTTTGTTTTTTTGCATTTGTTTTTTTTTTGTTTTGTCTTTTGTTTGTTTTTTTCCTTTAGTTGCACGCTCCTGCGCCGGGGGGACATCTCCCCGACGCACCAGCTTGCTTCCTTTCCCCCTTTTGGGGTGTTGTTGTTTTTTTTTCTCTCTTTAATTTTATTTTAAAGTAGCCTAGAACTAGGCCAGTTTTAATACGGCGACTAATGCCCAAGTAGGCAGTCGCCAGATGATCTCTTAAAAAAAAATAAAAAAAATAAAAAAATCGACTCTTTCCACTGTTCATCGTCATTTAAAGGAGATAGGCTAGGCTTCACGATTGGGACAATGGAGTCATAGACTTACAACAAATGATCAGCATTTGTTCATTTCACCTTTCGCGACCGAAAGGTGAGCCATCTTTTAGTAGGATCGCTACAGGAGAGGAAAAGAAGGTTACGTACAATAATATTAATTGCTATAGACAATGGATTAGCCTTGGGCAGAAAACAATACCCCAGCCGAAATAGTGCCCTCGTCTACGCGTCTTGTGCGTTTAAAGGGATATGAATTGCATAGCCCATTTTGGACTTCTTAACCCAAATCACCAGAGGTCTATGTACCAGGTTGCAAAGAAAGTAATATCCGATTTCAGGATATATATTAAATATGAAAAAAACCTTATGACTATGGAAATATTTAATTATAAACATAACCTCAATTGCTTTCTAGAACCTCATTTCATTTGACAACAAGCTTATAAATGCCACACTTTTAAAATTCTTTAGGTTTTGATGCAAAATATGAATCCATTTCATTTTCAACCTCTTTTTCCTGATATCAACCTAAGACCATCGAAATGGTTCTGTAATCCACTACACAAGCGATAATCAGAAGGAAGAAGGTCAGGAGAATATGGAAGATGAAGCGATATTTCCCAAATGAGTTCCTCCAAGAGATATTTGATCATTCGAGCTGTGTTAGGACGGGCAATATCGTGATGGAGGATGACAGTCCTTTTATTGACTAAGGAGGTTCGTCCTTTGCAAAACAACGGCTTTCAAGCAACAAAGTTGATAACAGAAAACATTAGCATTAATTGTTTGATTGTTATCTAACAGTTC
Organism: Ceratothoa steindachneri; assembly: GCA_963969495.1. NCBI lineage: Eukaryota > Metazoa > Arthropoda > Malacostraca > Isopoda > Cymothoidae > Ceratothoa > Ceratothoa steindachneri. The sequence goes on along the minus strand of OZ018324.1, from coordinate 202,647,711 downwards.
ATAATGGACAATTCCTTCAATATCCCACCGTACACTCAACATGATCTAATTTTAATGAAGTCCTCTCAGTTGTTGAGAAATTCTGCTTCCTCGATTGACCCATGAATGGAGGCGTTTAACGGTATGATAAAGGATCCAGTTCTCAGCACTAGTATGATAAAGGATCCAGTTCTAAGCACAAGTATGATAAAGGATCCAGTTCTCAGCACTAGTATGATAAAGGATCCAGTTCTCAGCACTAGTATGATAAAGGATCCAGTTCTCAGCACCAGTAACAAACCTGACCAAAAAATGCCACTGAATGTGTCGTGGAAACAATGACTCAAGCTAGCAACACGCTGTTGCAGACTCATGTGGGACCCAATTTGCAATTACTAAAACCTTTCCAACCCTTTTCAGTTGGCGTAGGCCAGTCTATGGGTTATGTCAAATTGTTCTGCAAGTTCGCTACAAGTTGTAGCAGGATTTGCTATGGCAACAGCTTCCAACTCTTTGGAATCAAGTTCTTTTAGTCCATCTTTTAGACTGAAATCCCAACTTCATAAACAGGAAAACCACCTCTTGCAACTTCTTTCATTTACTGCATATCAACCTCAGAGTAAAAGATGTCCAATGTGATCTTTAGATGGGATGATATAGGGGATGAATACCAAAGATTATGAAAAAAAATTTATAATAGGAAAGAAAAAGGTATTAATTATTCATTGTAGCATTACTAAATGATAACAAGAGGCACTACTTTAATAAATATCATCTAAAACTTTATTCTAGAAAATCGGTCATTACTTTCGTTCGAACTTGATATTCAGTTGGAAAGTTTGCATGAAGCACTTGAAGAAAAAGGGCCAGCATTAATCAATAGAGGAAGAGTGTTCTTTCATCAAGGCAACGCGCGCCCTCACATCGCAAGAGATACAATACCAAACTTAACAACTTTGATTGCGAACTAATAAGTCATCCTCCATTCCTACCCGACATAGCCCCATCAGATTACTATCTTTTTTAGGAGTTTAGCGAATTACCTGAAGAGAATGAAGATGCTGACAACAGAAGAAGTGGAAAAAATCTTTTTAAAATCAAAGTTAAACGATTTTTCCAAACAGTTTTGTAAAATCATAAAAAGATAGAGGAGACTACTGGGAAGAACTGAGGAAAATCCTAATGTTAAATTAATAAATACTTATTTGAAATAACATTAAACCTTGATATCATCAGTAGTGATGGAAATGAAACTTGACACAATGTGTAATGACTGAAAACTGGTATTTTCGTCCCTCAATTTTACAACGCAATAGCAACGAGGACGTATCGCACACTAAGTACAGTTAAGTCTTTAAGGCAAGCGGCAAAGCAAAAGAACGAGAAAATGTGGGAAATATGTACAATCACAGACCATCCTTCGGACAATGAGGCCGGGTGAGAACACATTCCATTCCTCCAGATGTTAGCCGCAGCAATTTTGCCAATACTACAGCTGACATGCCGTTGCGGGTGAAACAACGGTAGATTTTGTACCTCCAGTAATTCAGAGCAATTAATTCAACTTAAATTTATAACTACACATTTCATTACAACATTTAGCATAGTTCACCTTTCTATACATAATTTGCTCTGGTTGTTAACAAAGCTGAAGCGACCTAGGCGACGAAACTCCATTGGCAACCGTGTATTGATCTGGTGCAAACTCGTAGATTATTCCAAAGTGTGGTTGTTGTAGTCACTATACCTTACCTTTGAGTATTGCCCCGTTCGTCATGGGGGTGCGGCGGTTATTGAAACGCGGGGATTATAGGACGCAGAATTGCCTATACGATGTCGTTTAAGTAAAAATAAAGGAGAATAAATTTTGTTCAGTGCAAAAAGCGATTTTAAATATGTAAAAATGAGCTTGTTTAGATTTCAATGTGTTCTGTGAAGATCTTTTGTGCCTATAGTGATGACGTAGGGAAATCGGTTGGCCGATAAAGCTACCCCGAGTGGAAAAATGTGTCTCGATTTCGCAAATATCCCTCATTCATGGATTAATTAAGCTGACATGTGTACGTTTTGGCGCATGTATCCTTGCCATCTTCAGAAGTGTAAGCGGGTAGGAGTTAAGGGCGCGAGATTTTGTAGTATTCGAGTGCAAATAATGTAAGATAATAATGCATGTAATTAAATAATAAAAATTACAAGGAAAATACAATGGAATTTAAAAGGATTAAAGCACTTACAAAGAACGCATATAAAAATTTCCAGAAAAAAAGTAGAGCTGAAAAGAGCCTTATGCGCTATGATGTCGATCATGACACAAATTAAGGCTTTGGACTTAATTAAATAACCCTAAAAGGTCAGGGAGGTATTCGTGACCAAGATAGGAGCGAGGAATTCGTGAAAGAGATCGGAGGAGGTATTCGTGAAAGGAAGAGGAGGGAGGTATTCGCGAATGAAATCGGGAGTGAAGTCTTCGTGAAAGTGAAGGGAGAGGTATTCGTGAAAGAGTTCGGGGAAGGTATTCGCGAGAGAGGTAATCATGAAAAAGATCGGAGAAAGTTATTCGTGTAAGAGATCAGAGGGAGGTATTCCTGAAAGAAATAGAAGGGAATTATTCTTGAAAGAGTTTCGAAGGAGTTATTCGCAAAAGATCGAAGTGAAGTATTCGTGAAAGAGATCTGAAGTTATTCGTGAAAAAGAATGGGAGTTACTCGTGAAAGAGATCACGCAAAAGATCAGAGGAAGGTATTCGCGAAAGAGATTGGAGGATGCATTCGTGAGAGACTTTGGAAGGAGGAGTTTGTGAAAGAGTTCGGGTTGGAAGCATTCGTGAAAAAGATCGAAGGGAGGTATTCGTGATAGGATATGAGGTAAGTATTCGTAAAAGAGTTTGGAGGAAGTATTCGTGAAGGGGATAGGAGGGAGATGTTTGTGAAGGAGAACGGTAGGGATGTATTCATAAAAGATAACGGAGAGTAGTATTCGTGAAAGAGTTCAGAGAGAGGTATTCGGGGAAAATATCGAAGGTAGGTATTCGTGAAAGAGTTTGGAGGAAGTATTCGTGAAGGGGATAGGAGAGAGGTGTTTGTGAAAGAGAACGGTAGGGAAGTATTCATGAAAGAAAACGGAGAGTGGTATTCGTGAAAGAGTTCAGAGAGAGGTATTCGGGGAAAATATCGAAGGTAGGTATTCGTGAAAGAGATTGGAGGATGTATTCGTGAAGGGGATAGGAGGGAGGTAGAGAAGTATTCATGAAAGATAACAGAGAGTGGTATTCGTGAAAGAGTTCAGAGATAGGTATTCGGGGAAAAATATCGAAGGTAGGTATTCGTGAAAGAGATTGGAGGATGTATTCGTGAAGGGGATAGGAGGGAGGTAGAGAAGTATTCATGAAAGATAACAGAGAGTGGTATTCGTGAAAGAGTTCAGAGATAGGTATTCGGGGAAAAATATCAAAGTTAGGTATTCGTGAAAGAGATTGAAGGTAAGTGCTAATCAAAGAGATGGGAAGGATTTATTTGTGAAAGATCAGAAGGAGGTATTCGTGAAAGAGATCTGAAGGCAATAATTTGCGAAAGAGATATATCTCCACCTACCAATGAGAGCTATTTAAACATGCACTTCACCGATGACATCAGCCAATTATTTGTTTGTCCGTTCAGGAATGGGGAGATACATGCAATAATGACGGCAGCAGAAATAAAAAGAATCAACGAATACGAAAAAAAATGGAAAATAAAATCTAATCAAAATTTTTTTAAAGAGTACCGAATTAAGAAATACTTCCATCAGACATACATATATGTAATGGAGGAAAGGTATAGGTATAATACTAAATACAAGGTACTTCTATTAACTATTACTACTACAGGTTACAAGAAACACGTAACAGAAAGAGAAAATAGAGGGAAAAGCGGACTTCATTTATATGTATACAAGCTAAGAAACCTCAATATCAAAATAAAAGAATGCTCTATCAAGCGATCATTTAAGCTGCGATAGTATTGCCAGAAATAGCTATGTACACTACCTCTAAAAGTAATCTGATCAAACTTCAAAGAATCGAAAACAAGGCAATGTATATAATTTCAAACACAAGAAGAACCGAACGCAAAAGTCAAAGCTAATATAAAACCATTGAATAAAATAATAATAAGGAGAGCAAATAAAGTAATTGAAAAGACAAAATGAAATATACAAAGTATTAGCAAATAAGATAGCCCAAAGGGAAGGGTGGAGTTCTCGCCGCTTATCTCTAAACATACCTAGACTATTAAACCAAGAAGAAGAAGAAGACGAAATTGAAATAAAACGAGGAAGGAGATACAATGAATATAGAGATACTCGATCACGACAATCTACCGGGATAAGTAAATAATAACCGAACTTGACTATACAAACTGTAAACAGAATGAGGACTTCCAAATGATTAACATCATCACGAATATGTCGACCCAAATGGAATACCTAACAAAAGTAGACAGAGATACTCAGATTAATGAAAATGAAAAGAAAAGAGTACAATAGAAATAGACTTAAATCCAGTAGTGACAAAGGAACTACAAAAAACTGTTTGAACGCTAACTTAACAAAAACGGATGATATACATAAATAGATTAGTAATGCGAGTTCCGTGCTACTCATGCATAATATCCTACTACTTAAAAAAATATCTAAACTAAATTTCTTTACAATGGGCAGAGATAAGCCTGATCTCCAGGCAAACTGGTATCCCTTTGCAAATCTCTAACTGCCTACAAATTTGACTCTGTTAACTTTCTCCAATCTTATCAACACATGAGACTTACAGAAGACACTTGGGACAGGAGTCACAAAGCGATAGTTAATAGAGATAGTGAGAGAAAAGGGAGGGGGGGGTATTATCTGTATACACCGTGGTTCGGATGCCACGTTAAGTTGTAGGACCTATGTCTGCATAGGCTACCTTTTTGTTGTCTTCCTCTTAACTTTCAGCCGTTCTATTCTGAACTTTTCTTCTTTCCTTCTCTCTCACTCCTATCTCCCGTATCCCTTCCTCTCTGACCATGGCGAGACTCTGAAGTAATAGAGTTCGGGGAACTACTGACAAGTGCTGGCTTTCACCCCCTTGTTTCCCGCCCGGGCCACTCCAACGTGTGCCAGGTAGGGGGGAGGGGCCTCGGCCGCTCTGTTCTTTGTTTATCACTTTCCTTCTCATTTCATTGTATTTATTCTGTTATACTGACTCAATCTGGTTGACTTGGGTTGATTATTTTGGTCAACGTATTGTGACGCAATTCACTTGCCTAATTTGGACAATAATATTCTCTTCCCGTTCGATAATTCAAAGAACAGAGAGACTGTGGATTGAATATAGTTACCTCCTGTTTCTGCACCTCGGAAAGCTGTCAAACTGAGACAAATATATTTCATAAACTCAACTGTCCTTGGACTGTGCGCTGATTAGAGAGTCCTCCTGTTTCTGGGGTCCAGCTAAGAGGGCAGAGAAGTTTTCTCTTTTAAATTCTTTCTTACTAAAGCTCAAACCTCTCTAGTACCTCCACTATGAATTAATTGGAGATCCTCATGATTCTAGAGTCACTTAGACGTAGTAGAGAGTTCTGAACAAAATTTTCACTACTTATTTCCCTCCCCCCCCTCTCTCCTCCACCTAACAAGAGTTTCCCCCTCTTGTCGAAAAGTAATGAGATAAGTTTTTTAAAAAAGGCCCATTGGTGGTGATTCAAGGAGCATCTAAAACAGACAAAAACTCTATTTTAACCACCCTATACAGAAAATTGAAGAGTTTCCTGGTCCAGATCAATGACGTTTCCGTTGGACATATAGCAAATATTCGACAACCAAGAACACACATAGAAACTAATCTCAGCTGACAGATTTGATATATTAAATGAATTCAGAGTGATCACTAGAATATCCCATAAATAACAACAAATCTCTCGTCCCTCTTCTGTAAGTGGGATCTCTAGGTAGTAGAAATTTCAAAAAAGGAGTTTAAGGTGAAAATGAACCGAGTAATCCCTGCATAAAAATCCACCAAAACGATCAAATTTGCAACACATACTCATGTGTTCAAACTCGTCTGATCGAACACGGATATGCCCAAGAAAGTGAAAGAAAAATGAATTCTTGCATTTAATATTAGGATCTCTTCTGCCAACATTGAACAAGAAAGGCTCACTAAAGTAGAAATTTGCTTCTCCTTCTGCAGGATGACGCTTATACAGCCAATATCTGCTCAACAAGGACGAATAGGCCTAAATTGCGGTGGACTATATGGCAAAATGGCTATGATTGCCTCAAGGAGAGATATCCCGAAACGAAAGGAAATCACTGCCAGGGCCGAAGAAGAGAAAGGCGTAGCGAAAACTCTTGTCACGGAAATCAAGGAACTTCTAAAGAATGTGACAATTCCGAATAACACTCTCTTCGAGATCTTAACATGTATACTTTATGTGTCCGGTATCAAGAGTGTAAAACCCAATTCATTATCTTCCATCTTACACCAATTACTCAAAAATAATGGGGTAAAGGAACTCTGATTCCCCCCCCCCCTCCAATTCACTTTAGTCGAGGATTCTGGGAATGAATCTGGAAAAGCAGCTCCAGGAATGGGATGGTTAGCAAAGAAAAGAAAATGAATCAGACGATTCAAGAAAGTCCGCTGAAGCGAAATATTGAAGATTCGTGAAATCGACAAGAAAATGAGGACTATGAATCCAAGCTACCGAGAAGGCAACAAGGCTCCGAAATAGAAACAAAAACTGGAGAGGACGATTAGTCCGAAGTAGACCCGCTAGACACCAATGTTCCCCTTCAAATAGATAAAGGGCGTCGCTTTTACTCAGACGCTGGAGAATAAAAGACACATTTCAAGGAATAGTAGATAAAAATGGAAATATGATTCTAAGCGCAATGAAAAATGAAGATGACCTAAAAAGATCCTATTCAATGGACATATATGGGTTTACCCCACTGGATGCATTAGTCTTCCAAGAGAAGACTTCAAAAAATTGAAAAACAGGATAATAAAATTAAAACGAAATCAGTTAGATACCCCCCAAAGAAGTAAAAAATAATTTTATTTCTGTGAAGGGGAAATAAACGGGACTTAAAACGATTAATAACAGAATGAAGAAACAAACCAAATTAAGGAAACTACCCTAATCAAGGAAACACAATCAATAATGAACATCCAGTAAACTAGTAAAAAAAAAAATTCAAGTAAATATAAAACTTCAAGCCAAGAATGAAGAGAGTATTTACAAATTTTAAAATAACATGAATGCCAAGCAACCAACTTAAAGAAATAAAAGAAAAATAAACAGATATTCTGGCAACCCTCTTGCTCTCCAACTGTATTTCTTTTCCAATCTCACCCCTTTCTCTTCTCTTAATTCATTCGTCACCAATATCTCTCGTTAGCCTCAATTGCGGAAGCTCCTCTGCCTCCTGGCACTGAACTACCCAAGAAGAAAAGCCGCCATTGAGAGTAAAGAGAGTGCAAAACACAAAATCAAACAAAACGGTCAAAATGCTATATACACAGTAGGAGCAAAAGTTACAATCTACCAGAATAAGCAAGTCAAAACTAATCTTAACATACCACAGGGCATATAATTTGACCTACTCGTTTGCATCCTGCACACTCACCTGTCAAGCATCGGCAACCAGTCTACCACTCGCTAAAACGCTCAACCTACTCCTTGCAAGAATGGCACAAAAAATATGGGTATACTTAGGATGTACATCCGCAGAAAGAAAAAAGAGCAACATCATTATGGAATTGAATAAGAAGGATCAAATTAAATCAAGCACAGTTAATGAAATCAGTTCAAACGACTCAAACAAAATAGAATAAGAATTTACATAGATTGACAAGCAAAAAGAGGAATTGTATGTGAAGTCAAAGATCTCAATTTAAAGATCTACGCGAAGGAGGCAATGCCACTACCAAAGAAAATAAGACACAAAGATGTGGTTCAGGCACTCAAGGAAGATAGGTGGAAATAGTCCTAGAAAGGAGAACATAAATAAAAGAAGTATAAAAGAATTCTGGAGGAAAGAATTAAAATCTACCCAAGAGGTGTAGTGACCTTATCGAACTCAACATTCGACAAAGTTAAAATGGTCGAATCTTTGAGAAGAGCTACTAAGAAGATCAATCCAAAACAAGAGAGAAAAATAAATAATACCAAACCGACTGAAGTTAATCACGAAAACAATGGGAAGTGAGATAGAAAACTAAATATTCTGCCAGTAAGTTAGAGTGGATGAATCGGAAAAGCGTCACTATCGGAAATATTATGCTTATTTCAGAATGTTAAGATAACAACGAAGAAAAGGAAGGACAAATATTTAAGTACACCGTCATAGCAACCAATCCGCCAGGGCAAAGACATGACGGCCGGCTATAGCGATAAAAATAAAACTTATAAAGGGTGTTCCATTAAAACGGATCGAAGTTAGCAGTAAATAAAACAGTGTTATTGGTGAATTTTTTTTATTTCACTATTGGATCATGTTATTTGAGTCATGGCAATTATGAGTGAAAAATAATATCGTATAAATGTCCGCCAAGGCTTCGGCGGTACACCTCCACTCGATGGTCAAAATTTTGATGACGTCTCTGCATATTTGCTCCTCGATTTCACCAAAATGCCTTATTATTTCATCCTTCAGCTGTTGAATTGCTGTTGGCTTGTTGGCATAGACCTTACTTTTGAAATAACCCCGAAGGAACAAATCTAAAGGCGTCAAGTCACACGATCGTGGTGGCCAATTGACCTCGCTGTTTCGAGAGATGATGCGACCTGGGAACTTCTCATTCAATAAAGCCATTGTTGCATTGGCTGTGTGGCATGTGGCGCCGTCCTGTTGAAACGACAAATCGTCGTCATCCATAGAATTCAATTCAGGCCATAAAAAGTTGTTTATCATGGCATGGTATCGCTCGCCTGTCACCGTAACAGAATTTCCAGCATCATTTTCGAAGAAATACGTCCCAATAATTCCGCTAGCAAAAAATGCACACCAAACAGTGACCTTTTGTGGATGCAGTGACTTTCTGAACAATCTTCTTGGGATTTTCATCAGCCCAAATGCGACAATTCTGCTTATTAACAAATCCACCAAGATGAAAATGGGCTTCATCACTAAAGATGATTTTTTTTGCGAAAAATCATCATCGGCTTGTCTTTGCTCGTGCACCCAATTGACGACTGTACGGCACTTCAAATGGTCACCAGTCTTCAGTTCTTGGGTCAATTGAATTTTGTAAGCGTTTAGAGACGAATCTTTTGTCAAAATTCGAACTAACCGTGTTGTGGAGAGGTTCAATTCCTGCGCGCGATGACGAATAGAGGTGTCTGGATCTTCGGCCACATTGTCGCGCACTGCAGCAATGTTTTCAGCTGAACGGCGTAAACGAGCACGCAATGGCGTTTTCATATCTGCAACTGATCCCGTTTGTTTGAATTTACGAACAATTTTCCCAATTGCGATCTCGGTTGGTCGATTATGTTGACCAAAAAAATCGCGAAGTGCCCGAAATGCGTTTCTGTTTGAATGTCCATTTTCGTAATAGGCTTCGATAACTTTAACACGTTGTTCGATTGTTAATCTTTCCATGGTTGAAATTGCCAAAGACTGAAGTTGTTAAATCTGAAAGAAAAAGAAAAAAATCATTAGACGCTTAAACTTAACTCACATTTTTATGTGAGGAACTGTAAAAGAGGAAGGAGATTCCAAAGTATAATAAGAAAAATACAAGACCAGGACTCACCTTAGTCCCAAACCGGCAAGGACAACCAGGATTATATTCCTGGTTGTCTTTAACAAAATACGCCCCTGACTACCGATTAAGGCAGCTTACAAAAGGCGAAATATTGAGACAATTTAATACGCCCGTTAATATTAGAACCGAATGTGACACACGATTTAGGATAAACAAAGAAACGTAACCCGAAAATGGAAATTACCCCCAACAATAGAACAGATAAAGCACTCGAACAAAGCCCCAAACAGGGTATTATAAAGTTAGTTCGAAGGTCGGAATCTCAACACACCTGAACGAACCAACTAAAACAAGTTAGGCGAAAGAGATTATGTAGTCAGAAATCCCAGCAACTTTAAGTCATAAAGGTAACATAAGTACTAAAAATAAGAAAATAAGAGAACGAGCAAATGAAAGGTAATAAGGTGTCGTAACAGTAAGCCCACGTGTTCTAGGCATAGGGTATCTTTTTATCCATCCACCACAGCTCCTGAAGTTTGCCTATCCTGACCTCTTTCTAAAATTTTACTTCTGCTTTCTTTCTCTCTCTCTCTCTTTCTCTCTCTCTCTCTCTCTCTCTAACTAACTACCTCCTTAAACACTACCCTGGGTTTTCAGATACACTCTCTACACCCTCAGCTGGTATGGAGCTGTGTGTCAGAAGGGAGGAGAGTCTCTAAAGCAACGAGTCGGCCGCAGGACGCTTCTCATAAGGCACCACCCACTCCTGAGCGAGGGAGAAGGATAGAGAAAGAGAGGGACTGCTAAGCTGCACTGTTACTTTAAAAAAAATCTCTTTTTTTGATTTTGAAGAAGCTCTGGAAGAGCGAAACGTCAATAAAGAAGGACCTCACCAGCTTGTGTTTCTCCTGTCTTCACCTTTTTATTTTATTTCTCGCACGTTTACATAAATTTGTTAGACTCATAATACTAATCAGGCCCGTATGTTTTCAAGCTATTGTTATCCCGAGATTTTTTGGTGGGTTTCTAACCCACTCACTCTTACTCATAGAAAGACGATTCTAAAGGAAAGACGTCATTGGCCATGGAAATGGCAAGTTGTCTTTGAGACTTCCAAAGCGGAAGACCCATCAACAATAATCAAATTTCTGACCATCCATCATTAAAATTTCGCTAGTTTTCCATTATGGAGTAAAGATACAATTATCTATTTGCAGATCTTTTTATGAAGGCAGTATTTTAGTTCAACATTGAATATGTGTTTCCGATTTTGAAGGATATATTTGTCTTAATATAATCTAGCAAAATTATTTTCAGTGCTGATGTGTACTCCATTGTTATTTCTACAAGGTAGGCTAAATTGTTGATTCTTTATTAATAGTAATTACTATTTATGGCTACTTACTAGTTTTCTCTCTTTGCCTCTTTGCAAACTATTTTTTCAACTATTTTTAAAGGATTAATAAAATTTATTCAAATTCAAACATAATCGATGTGGAATTTAGATATAGAATAATTAGCCGCAGGTCAACCCCCCTCCCCCATCAGACCCGCGGTCAAACTCTCCTGGCTCCCCTCCACCATCCTCCCTAAAGTTTCATCATGTTAGGTGGCCCAGAGAAAGAAGAAACGGAGGGGGCCAAGGAAGGAGAATAGGAGAAGGAGATGAAAAGAGGTGAAAAGGAAGGTATAGTAGGAGAGAAGAAATTAATCGTAGGTCACTCTGTCTCTTCTTTTAGCTGGGGATAAAAGGAGAGAATGGAATAATTTCATTTTGTTTGGATCTACTGATTAACGTGTAATCCGAACCACGACGAGTATTCATTCTTTACTATTCTATTGTTTACTCGTTGTTCCACTGGTATGTAAACGCAACTTCTGTAAAGGTATCGGATCTTTAGTGGTAGAAATCATTTATTCAAGAATACCAAACATAATTAATCTTCAGTTGTAGAAAGTCACTATATTTAGTGTCTAGCCTACGCATAACGTTATATATTAAATCGCATCACCCGAAATTCTTGTATGCCAAAATTCGATGTCTTGTAATTGTGAGCTGACTGCCCTGAGTACAGACAGGAGGGCAAAAATCAATAAAAAGGTTCTTTTATATACATAAATTATTGTATGTGGGAAGGTCATTGTTTAAGTGCAAACAAGAAATATACTTGAGTGTCCAGTAAATATGGGGCCAGAAAGAAAAATAAGTAATTTGAAAAGATTAATTTGTCCCCAAAATACATATATCATTAGAAATAAGGAAACTCCAGGTTTAATATAATTCATTACTTTCACGTGCACGTGAGCTTCGCATGGCGAGAAATTAATCGGCATTAAATTAGTAATTTCAATTTGCAGCACAAATAATCATAAAAAATCAAAGCTCCTCCTTTTTTCTAAAGGATTTTTTTTTCTTTAGGGTTTAATTTTCACAAATTAATGATTTTCTTTCGACTCCTATATAGGAAAAGTTTATTATTCCTGTTTCCGGCCGATCCATGCTCATCTTATCCCTTTTTTGATAGGGGAAGGTAAAGTACGGCCTCACGGCATTTCCCTCACCCCTTCTCCGTCTCATCCGGTCCGGGCTTGGAGAGGCGGGAACGGGCCATCCTAGGCCTCCCTCTCCGCAAGTCCTCCACCCCCGCAAGGAAAGGCATAGCACGGCCCCATGGCTTTCCCCTTATTCCTTCTCCGTCCCATCCGGGCTTGGAGAGGCGGGAACGGGCCATCCTAGGCCTCCCTCTCCGCAAGTCCTCCACCCCCGCAAGGGAAGGCATAGCACGGTCCCATGACTTTCCCCTTATTCCTTCTCCGTCCCATCCGGGCTTGGAGAAGCAGGAACGGGCCAGTCTAGGCCTACCGCTCCGCAAGTCCTCCCTCCCCCACCTTCATCGGCTCTATTTTGGCAGATAGGCCTCAGGGTACAGGCGGGAGACGGGAAAGGCTTAATAGGGGGTAACCTTCCTACCATTTCTTACCGAACGATCTGGTCGAAAGATCCTATTCTTTCCGTATTGAGCGATCCCTCCTACCTTACTGCCTGCCCTCTTTTTTACACTCCACCTCTCTCTCTCCTATTACTATCTCACGAAATGGGTTGTCAGGTGTAGCATGAAAAACCACGCTGCAGCTTACATCTGAAAATTTGCGTGCCCTCCTGGCCCCAATGCCAGTAGGAGGATTTGCGGCTAAATATCTTATACCGATTCTCACTTTCACAGGGGGATGTATCACCACTTTCTTACGGATCTCGCCTTACGAGCCTCCAGGCGGAGATGCCATGGTTTCCATCTATCTTTCTGGAGTGGAAAATCAATTCCCTTCGGTCATTTCCTTTTTACTCTACTGTGTGATCGTCTCACAGAGACCCCCTTCTTTGCCTACTATTTCATATCCTAAATGACCCGTTCTTCTCCTACTGTTTCAACTCCTGAGCGACTCCCTTATTCGCCTACTGTTTCATCCCATGGGCGACTGACTCCCTTGACCGCCTACTATTTCTTCCCCTGAGTGACTCCCATATTCTTTTAATGCTTAACTCCATTGACGACCCCCTTCTTCTGCTACTGTTTCATTCTCTTGAGCAATCCTCTTCTTCTCTTTCATTTCAGTCCATGAGCTACCCTCTTCTTCGCCTACTGTTTCCCCAGAGCGACTCCTTTCTTCGCCTAATGTTTTGACTCCTGAGACACAACCCTTCCTCGCTCAATGTTTCAGCTCTTGAGAGACTCTATTCCTCACCTAATGTTTCATTCCCTGAGCGACCCGCTCCTTCGCCTACAATTTCAATCACTGAGCGACACCATTCTTTGCTCACTGTTTCAATCCCTGAACAATCCCTTTCTTCCCCTAAAGTTTCATCTTCTTGAGCGACTGAGCGAAACCCTTGTTCGCCTAACGTTTCTTATTCTGAACAACCCTCTGCTTAGCCTTCTGTTTCATTTCCTCTGCGACCCCAATTCTTCTTCTACCGTTTCATCTTCCAGAGCGAACCAACTCATGTTTTTTGTCAGGTACAGACTTGAGGACAGAATTCTGGAAGAATTCCGCAATTTTACCGCCTTTTTGATGTGTGTGTTCAGCAGCGAATGCCACGCTATGCCTCCTCAAATCTTCCCCAAAGCCTCAAGGTCAATGCGAACGTTTACATTGAGGAGGGAATGGACAAATATTTCCCAGAAAATGTTGATGTATTTCAACACAGCTGGATCAGGAATGTGTTCAGTGTGAACGTCAGTGATGTTGAAGAAGATATCCCAGAATTTCAAAAAGAACTTTTAGATCTCAAGAAAAATCAGTTGCAGAAGCAACGTTTTGAAAGTATCTCACTCTTAATTCTGAGCTCAGCTTAAGGATAAGCCTATTGGGATTCATGACGCTGAAAAAGCTATTATTCCATTTCCCTCCACGTACCTCTGTGAACAAGGATTTTCAGTTCTTCTGAAGATAAAGACAAGCGAGGAACCGTTTGGATCCTCAACATGATCTGCGCTGTTCTCTCTCCATCAACATCAATCCAAATCTGAAGGAATTTGTCCATAATCTTAAGGAACATCACGGTAGTCACTAAAATACTGTAATTAATTTTTTCACGAAGTCTACTCAAAGAGCCAAAAGAGGTTGCCACCTCAAAGTTTATTTTCTTTGCTTGCTTTTTGTTTCAATAAATTACATTAATATGAAAATGTGCCTTTAACATCCTTCAATCAACATAAAAATATAAAAGGATATTCTTTATTAAATGGCAGTGAATGTCCTTAAAATATATTGGATAAAAACTAATGTAGAAACAGTGAATAAATTATTATATTTATCAGCAGTTAATAGTAGTTGATAATCAGAAGGGCTCATTCATGAAACAGTATTATAGCTGGCAGTTAAAAGTTTGTTTCTTATAGTTTTAGTATGAAAGTTTGCTTCAAATTATCTTCAATCAATATTATATTAAATTTATTAAATAGTAACTTATAGTAAAATTCAGTAAACTTTGTTCAATTGGATAAAACTAAAATAATACTGAAATAATATTTCATCCCTAAAGGTCGCCAAGCCAAAATCAATTTGTGTTCAGGGTCACGACCAAAAAAGTTTGGGAAACACTGCCCTATTCAAACCAGCGTTGAATATGATTCTAACTCCGTTAAGTATGTTCAGGAGAGCTTCTAGGTAATTGTATCTAGTGAGTCCCAATCTACCCGGGACTCTTTGTCGGAAGCTCTTCATCGTTTCTTTTACATCCTCGTTGTTATTACAGCATCGTTCTCACGTTGGTGTTATTTTCTTCATCGGTAAAGTGGAAGGGGTATTTCTTCTCTATTCTTTTATACAGTTTATCTACTATTTGGTTTTCAATTTTAATGTCGTAGTTTGCGTTCTCTTCTTTGGTTATTTAAAAAAAACACAGTGTTCTTTGAACAAGGTCTCTATTTCTGCCTCGTCTTCTATGATGTTATTTCTTGCGCCTTTAATGTTATAATTTCTTGTCCTAGCCTTTAATATATTCACATGTTTCCAAAATACCTTTGGGGATGCTTCTACATCTATTTTCTCGATGCGTTGATCCCATTCTCTCTTTGTTTCTCTATCATGAGTGGTCTGAATGTTTTCCTCGTTGGGCTAAACCTCCTCATCCTTTCTGCCACCCGGCTGATCTCACTCTTGTCCACCATTTTTGGTGTCCATCTGAATTTTTAGATGGTTTTGTATAATAGCTAAGTCAATTTATAATTTAAGCATTCAGTCACATAGCTACCACTGCAAATGGTGTGTCGTGAAACCTGACTCACAACTGCTAGGTCAAGTGTTGACAGCGAGGGACTATTCAGTGGTATTTATATCTCTCATTCATCAACTAGGCTTCGCAGACTGTCTAAGATGGAAATATATGTTAACATAATGTTTGTATCTATGGCATTGTTTAGGTTTTAGATAGATGTATGGTACCCCAGGTCAAACTTTATTTGACGTCTGGTAGCAGGAAATAATCTGTATGAAGTTAAAAAGCATGTTATTCTGTGAGTTGCAATTAATTTTAAATTTTGTCATTAAATACTGAAAAAAATAATGACATTACATGCCTTGTACAGATTTGTTCATTTCAAAGTCATTTTAAAATTTGTCACTTTAACCGTCTGAGTTTATCCTACATCGAATAAACCCTAAACAAAGTTCCTCTTTTATAGAAAGAGCAGTTTAGTGAGACCTGAGAAATGACCTTTTTTTGAAATTTAATTTGGCAATTATAGAATTCAAATATTGATTTTATCCCATTCAATTGAGTGAACATATTATACCTACGTTATTATTTAGTGTTCTACAGGGTGTCCCTCAAGTCTGGAATCAGGAAATATCATATTTTTACTAAAAAAAATCAATTGCATTTTATTTAATTAAAATATTAATAAATAACATCTTAAATGCGATTTCCACCATTTGTGATGCAAAGTTTAATGCGCTTGGCGAGATTCTTCCACTGAACCCGATGCATTAACTCAATTTCCGTCAATTTGAGCACATTCATTTATGATGCGCTGTTCCCTCAGGTGCCTTGGGTATTTAATTTCTTTAAGTACACATTTTTCTTTAGCATACCCGGGAAAGATAAGTTAAGGGAGGGGGTAAGATATGGTGAACGGGAAAACCATTTTGATATTTCCTTTGACCAGACATCAAGGGCAGCCTGTAGAATCTCTCTTTCAAGGGCGGAGGTAGGAGAAGAAGTAGGTGAGATGTACGCAGAGTAGGGCCCTCATCCAGCATCCTGGAAACAGAAATTTAATTGAAATTTTAACTCATTCGAATATTGAAAAAACATACTGTGGCATCACTAAGTCTGTATGTCTATCTGTCTACATGTATGTATGTACAAGGTTATCTTGTTGGCTTCGAATACTAATTTTTATTCTATTTTCAGTTCAACCTCATAAATCTTTCAACGCATGGGCTTAAATATAGAGGACGAGGTTTGTTTATCTATCTCTGCGTATCGAGATTTTTGACTCCGGTCCTAAATTTCCGCCATTCGAAATGCCACCTGAGAAACGGGCGCGCGAAGGAAGGGCGGACCGAGGAGAGAGAAGCAAGGACCGAGGAGAGAGAAGCAAGGACAGAAGGGAGAGAAGTAAAGAAAAAACCCGACACAGACGAAGCAAAAGAAATACAATCGATGAAATCCCTAACAAAATCATCCCGAACGTAGCGAAAACAAAAACCAAATCCAAATCCAGAAAGAAACTTCGCAAAAAAACCTTGACGCAAATAATAGAAAAACCGCCCGGTTTTCCCCTCGAATCTGGCACCTTCGAGGAGGAGAAAAACCTGTTCACGGTGCGAAAACGAGGTCCGGGGTTGACCAAAGAGGTCAAGAGATCGAATCGAGAACGCCGCGGGACCAAACTTCAGGCTCTTGACTACGACAGGTAAAGTTCAGTTTACTTTATTAGTTGAGTCAATTCTTGGAATTTACGAGTCTCCATTTACTGACTTCTCCTCTTCTCTTTGTGGTCCCTTCGTCGGATCAATTGACTTTTGGGGGCTTTCTTGCGATTTTTAGACTTTGTATCATAGATGCCAATGAATTTAGGTTAGGTTGAGTTTATTTAGGTTCAGAGCCATACTCAGTTAGCCGAAACTAATTAGCATAAAAATTAAAACAGCTTAATTACATAGGTTTTCCATGGGTAAGGTCCACCCCATAAGGCGAAAGCCTGGAGGAACGCCGCCCACCTGTGTTCTATCAACGATCAAGCATTCCTGGTGTTTGTCAGTTTTGTCTCACCTGTGCTTCTGGTGCGCATGTTGTGAATATGTATTGAACTGTGTCTGGGTCCTGATGGCGGCGAGTCTGTATCGGACACTCCTGTACATTATTTATATATGTTTATTTTTTAGTGATGACAGCACCGGAGCCTTGACAGGGTGACCCATATATGAGGTGCGCTGGAGGCTTCCTCTAGTTCGATGCCGTGGAAAATGGCATTGAGGAGGTGGTTTGGAGCCAAAGATTGGGTACTATGATACACTCCTGGGTATGGATTATTTTGTGGCCAATGGGGATCTGGGTACGGGTGGGGGATTCTTTGGGTATGTGACTTACACGTGATGGTTTGGGTGGCTCGAGGTTTAGGTACTTTTAAAGTATTGCTTTCTTCGGAGGTCAAAAATAGGGATTTCGAGGCATGACCTTTGTTACAGGTTGTTAATTGGAGGTGCTGCAGATGAATTCCGCTGGGGAGAAATGGGTGATCTCCGTTGGGATACTGAGGGTGAATTGCCCTGGGAGTACTGCGACCAAATTACACTGATGTACTGCGCGAAAATCCGGTGGGCAGATGCGCGTGAATTCAGCTGAGGTGGAGCGGGCGAATTCCGGTGGGATTCTGCGGGTGAAATCCGATGGGGGGGGGGGGGAATTACACTTATGTACTGCGGGTAATTCCTCTGGGTGCTGAGAGCGAATTCCGCTTGGGTACAGCGGATGAATTCCGCTAGATGTGCAGTGGTTGCTGCGATAAATTCCGATGGGGGATATGTGAGTGAATTTCGCTGGGATTGAACAAGTGAATTATGTTGACATGCTGCGGGTGAATTGCGTAGATGTGCTGCAGGTAAATTCCGTTGGATGATACGGGTGGATTCCGCTTGGCTGATGTATGTAAATTTCGCCGTGTTGAGCCTGAATTTCTGTGAAGTCCTTCGAGTGAATTATATTGGGATGTTGTGGGAGAATTCTGTTGACTGCCGCAGGTGAATTCCACTGGGGTGCAGCGGACGAATTCCACTGGGCTTCTGTGCTAAATTCCGCTGAGTTGCTGCGGATGAATTACGCTGATGTGCAGCGGATGAAGTACATTTGGGTGCTGCAGGTGAATTCCGATGGGTGCTGCGGATGAATTCCGCTGTGTTGCTGCGGGTGAACTCCGCTGGAGTGTAGTGAGTTAATTCCGCTGGGGTGTTTTGGGTGAGTTCCGCTGGAGGTGTTGCGGGTGAAGTTCTCTGGTGTGCTGCGGATTAATTCCGCTGGTATTACAGGCGAAATTTAACTGAAGTACTGTGAGTGAATTCCGCTGGAATGATGTGAGTCAATTTCGCTGTGGGTGCTGCTGGTGAATTCCGCTGAGGTGTTTTGGATGAGTTTGACTGGGGGGATGGGGGGGGGGGAAATTCCTCTCGGTGTTGCGAATGAATTCCTCCGAGTTGTTTGCGGTTGAATTTTGCTCGGCGAAATGGATGAATTCCGCTGGAGGTGTAGGTAAATTTGGATGGGGTGTTGCGACTGAACTCTGCTCGGGTTCTACAGTTGAATTCCGTTTGTTTTCTGCGGGTAAATTCCGCTGGAGTGCTGTTGGTGAAATCCCCTGCAGAGCGGAATTCATGTTGGGAAGCATCTGTTGATGGGGTATTTTGTTTATAGAATTATAGAATCAAAATAGCAAAGACCAATTATATCCACTTTATGGTTTGTCTAGAAAAGTGGGGAAGGCAAGTTAAGGAGGTTTATGAAAGACCTTTAGAGTAAAAAACAAATAGGATGTTAATATTATGGTTTTTATTACGTGTATTTGATATCCGTCTTTTAACAATCAACTAGGCGTTTTTCCAATTTATTTTTAAACTTGTTGATGACATGCTTATAAATGAAAATATTTCCCTATGATATTTGTAGATAATACTTTAATATCAATTTATGAACAATTGTTAGCGTCCTCAGACCGTTCAAAATTAAAATAAAAGTTTATATTATCGCAACTTTTCAGAATTTTGAAGACTTTTGACAATTGACCACAAAGGCGCCTATCTCCAAGTGAGAATAATTTCAATTGTTTGAGTATGTCTTTGTAGGGTTTGTTTCGCAGCTGCAGAATGAGTTTTTTTGCTATTAGCTGTACTCCTTTCAATGAAACAATATCCTTATGCAGATTTGGAGATTAGAATTGAGTTGCATTAGACAGTTAAGGACACAAAATTGATTTGGACAATGAAACCAATTCTCTACTCGTACATTTATAATTTCTCGCAATAACTCAGTGTTCTAGTAGTTTGTCTAACTATGTGGAGGCCTTGTTTCTAAAATTTAAGTCGCTCAAAATTAACACACTGAGATTGTGTTCTTCTGACATATTTACTAATCGATGGCCACCTATCGTATAATCCATGTTTACATTTCAAGAGCGTATTAAAATTCACCGTCCATATAAAAGATTAGTTAAATAACTCCTTCAGATCTTGCTGTATTTCTTCTCGATTTGAGTCCTGTTCCGCTATAGGACATAGTTGGGTAACGTTCACAAACTGTGTAATCTTGCTTAATAGTCTCGAATCTAAGTTATTTACAAATATAACATATAATACAGGATATAAAACTGATCCTCGAGGCTCGCCGCTATTGAATTTTGCCCAGTGAGCCGAGCCTCCAGTTATCACCATTTTTTTGTTACGGTTTGTAAGCCGGCTCACGATCCATCGTAATAGACTGACTATTATCCCTTGCACTCTAAGTTTTCCAAAATTCTACCATGGAGAATCGAATTAAATGCCTTATCAAATAAAGGTCAATAATATTTACAGCATAAAGACGATCACATTTTTTTCGTCATTTCGTGAAAAAATTAACAAATTCGTTAAATACGAGCAACTTTTGATACCGCATTGGGTATCATTAATTAAATTACAGAGTGTTCGGGGTAAATTTTACGATTTTTAATGGCTCCTTTTTATTATTAGCATATTGATGTATCGGTGGGCAATTAACAACGTTGGATGGCATACAGAGTAAAGTTTTAGTTAATAAAAAGTTAACTGACTTGGAGGAGTGGAAACCATCTGAATATTGGAAAAGAGTTGCCTGTACCATGATGATTTGCGCCGGGTATCAAAATACCGACATTATGACTGATGTTCATTGTTCTGTTAAGATTGTAAAGGCTGTAATACATGGGCAGCTGCAAAGGCGACCACGAAGCTATGGCTAGTAGAAAGGTACACACCAGGCGTTCTGAGTCCGTCTGCACGCTGTAGTTCATCTAGCAACTGCAGGACAAGGTGATGGAAGATACTAGCAAGGGAATCAGGGCTTTGGTGAAAGAGATGGTTGTTGCAGTCACCATCATGAAGCTGGCCCTGAATAAAGGCCTTCGCTACCACTCTTACAATACACGCAAGGGACAAATGTTGAAGGCCGATAATAAGGAAAGCTCACTTGACGAAGGCAAAGAAGCTTCTGAATAAGCTGAAGCATCCAGCTAAACCGGGAACGATCTTGTTATTTTCAGGTGAAAAGAACTTCTGCCATGACCCGTTTCACAACATCCAGAACAACAGGTAGTTTGCCTATATTTTTTTTTAATTCAAGACCCCATCTGACGACTTCCTACCAGGGCATAAGTCACCGTAATCACATTACAGCCAAATACTAGATTAGATTAAAAAACATGTGAATAACAAATAACAAAGATAAAAAACAAGAACAAAGGTAAAGAAACAAGCTAAAAAAGACAACAACAACAAATAAAACAAAAAAAGATAGGCAGAAAAATACCGAGGAAGCGCGCTCCGGCGTCGGGGGTAGGCCGCGTCTTCCCGGCGCAGGATCACGCGACCTACAACAGAGAGTGTCAAATAAAGTGAAGGGGACCAGCCTCATCAAAAATGCCATATAGTCTGCAAGTCTGTGTACACGAACCCGTCCCAAGTACAAGCGACAAGCGGTAGCGACCCCGTTCGTCCCGGTACCGGGACAGGCAACGTGCGCGAAGATCATCCTGGCTTGGACATTCACGGGAATGTGACGAACAGTCTGGGGGACACCGCAGGCGTCGCAATAAGGTACCAACGAGCGCTTCATCAAATGAGGATGCGTCCCGCGAGTGTGTCTGTCGAGGAATGCCTGTGAAGACCCGCTCAGGTCAATGGCGCATACACAAGCAGGGGCAGATAGTCGACCCGAGGCTATCTGCGATATGCGTTGGAGCAATTAAGGAGTGGTAGGCTGCCTCCTTGATTTTTTTAGAGTGCGTTTACGATTGACCGGGATTTATCTAATGGTTTGCCAAGTTGCAGTTCAAAGGATATACAAATATCAAAACCCCCAAATATCATTTTAATATATATATATATATATATATATATATATATATATATATATATATATATATATATATATATATATATATATATATATATATATATATATATGTAATTAGGTAAAAGGCCATGTTGTATGCAGGTTCTATTGATGTCCACAGCTGTGGCAGCGTTATTAATTTTAACATGTTTTTTTCCTAAACTTCTTTCGACCATGTTAGGTCATCTTCAGGAAATGAACAGAAATGGAATTATTAGGTATATTTAGAGACAGAAGTACAATAAGTTTTCACAAATATCCAAAATTTGAAATATTTAAAATTCCAATACATACAGTCATAGATAACGAATACTTGATTGGTAGCTTCACCAAATTCCGGATTCTGCTACTTCCATAGACGGGCGATAAGTCAGCGCGGTTGTTTGCCGCTATGCCCGCCAGGGGGCGATTCCAGTCATTGTTACGATTTACTTTGGGTGAGACGCTGCTGCCATCTTGGAAAGTTTTGAAATCATAAGTTAATTGTATTTATTTGCCGTTGTAGGCCTGTTAGCTCTAGTACTTGTAAGTAGTGAAGATGTGGACTCCTGCTATTTAAGTGAATAAGTTATAATGTGTGTTAAATAAGGAAAGCCAGCACATGATACATATATGTTGCTTGGGGAGGGACGCTATAATGATCTAGAAATTGCAAACTTAGCCTTAAGCCTCACAATGCACGCGTTAATTTCTAAAATAACTTAAAAGTTATAGCAATAATTACGTAAATAATACACTAATTTAAATTAATAGTGCATTTATGCTACAATAAACTTAACTATTATCGAATGATTTTATTATTCATAGTATTGTATACGTTTGCAAACAAACGAGGACGATTAGGCTTAACAAGATTGCGATCGTCTAAAATTGTCAGAAATGACGTCCTTGAACACATTTTATTTTATAAGGCAATAGCTCCTCCATGCGGCAAAAATATTCTCAAATATATATTTTTTATTTTGATTTCGTTAACCTTGTATCGGCGCCGATATATCGGTATCGGCCAATATATCGGTAATCGGCTAATTTGCATATCGGTGCAACCCTAATCTATGGTATTGTTTATCCATAGATAACTGTTTATCGTAACTGTGATATTAAAAGTCGTGACTACGATACGCACCCTAAACTACACCTTCACCGATGCCTTGGGTTGATCAAATCATCTCTAGCTAGTTATTACGGTAAAATTATATTTTATTGTCGTTTATCATCATCACTAACTCTATAATTTAAGAAGGGTATTTTTTTGATTATTTGAATAATAATTTTATCTTAGTTTAGTAATGACTTATGTTTTTTATCAAAGTTATTTTTAATAATTCTTTTATAGTATCAAAAACAAAATGGTGAAGTTCAGAAAAAGTTCCGAAGCCATTGCCTGGTAAATTTATTAAACACAGGTTCAAAGACAGCAATAAAATCTAATTAATAATACTGTACTGTTATTCATATGATTACAAATGGTGTATTACTTTGCCAGAAAAACCCGCAGCCTCCTAAAGTGTGTTTCGTGCCAGGAGGCTCTGGTAGAAGGCAACACCCTTATGCCCTCAGGGCAGGTGGCCGACCCCGACAAGCTACCAGAGACTTTCAGAGAGATGATTGAATTCCAGGACCGCGACGGTCTCCTCTACCCCTCAAACGAGTGCATCCACATGGCCATAATCGCCGTGGAAGTCTTCAAGGCGATTACAACACCAGGCGAAAGGAGGGCTAAGTTCCTGGCGGCCTACTCTTTAGAAGAAGTGTTCGTGAGTGTCTACAAGGAAATAATGAGCAATGACTTAAGCATGTACCTACCTGCTGGACAGTGAAAAGGGTTGCAGCCTGGTCAACACCGTTGTTCCTGCCATCGCCAGGTCCCTCTTCCATGTCATGGGCAAAAATATGGTGTCAAAAGCTAACAGTGATGCCCATGCAAAAGTCAAAAGAAGAGTCATAAAAAGAGGTAATCCGGATGCACCCGAGAAAGCTACCAGGAGCAAAAGTGACTACAAGAAGAAGAAACTTTCTAGTGAGAAAAAGTCCCAAGTCAATTTAAGTGTGCGTAGCCACTGACATTTGTTATGTATCTTTATTTTGTAGGGTAAATATTAGAATCCAGGTTAACCATGAAATAGGTTACTAGTACAGGGTGTTCACACCTTAGATTCTTACTAGCTATTACTTTATTATACTTATTTCAGGATAATATAGTCGGTACTCACCCATTGGCTATGAAAAAGATTTATAAAGTTAAAAATGGAAATATAATTGTTTACTAGATTGGTCAGGTGTGGGCCCTGGAAGGATTTCTTCTTTTTTTGTTAAATTGATGCTACCTACTTTATTTCATTTATTACAATATACCTTGAAATATGTTTTTAGTTAAATGTAATATACCCATTTTTCATTACAGTTTTAATTAGAGATTTTGCCATTTATTTTTTTTTAAGTATCTGAAAAACCTATGGAATTTTGAAATTTGATATTAGTAGACACCCTATAGTATCTAAGAATCACATTGTACACAGCCTTATTAAATAAAATCGAATTGAATATAACCAACATCGGTTATAAATATATGGTTTTTATTTTTTCTTTTTCATTAAATAAGTCACAATTTCGTTCGTCACACCGAATCTGTTCGTCGAATAAAAATATGACTTCACAGCTCGAAGTACATTGGTTCCAGGGTGCTTCATGCCAATTTTGGGGTAAATATCTTTAAAAATAAAGAAATGAGAACGATTTTTGTTTTTTCTGGCTAGCCCGACTATGGAATCGCCCGATTTTGAGCTACCAATCAAGTATTCGTTATCTATGATACAGTATATGTAAAAATAAATGGCAATTACAATAAGTTTTCACAAATATTTAAAATATTTAAAATTTCAATACATATATGTAAAAAAAAAATGATAATAGTGGTAAATTAGCGGAGAAGAGTAAGATATGAGTATGAGTAAAAAAAAATAAAGAGGTTTCCCGGTTCGTTTTTGTATAAAATCATATTTTTAAATTTTCAGAATAGGCTGTTCACATTATTATTAACATTGTCAAATTTTAATAAACTATTTACCATTTTTGGTCGCATTCAATCATCGCAGTATCTAGATAATTCCAATTTGAGTTATTCTTTTATTCGTTGTTATTTATTTTAGTCATGTCTGGTTATTTATAATAAACATATTTTAATCACTTTAGAGTCATTATTTATTTACTTTTCGTTAATATTATTTAATTATCTCACTTTAAATTATTTATCAATAATTCATTTTAGTTACTTGATTTATTTACTTTATTATCCATATTTATTCGCTTTTCTACTTTATTTATTCACTTTTCGTTATTATAGTTACTTTATTATCGCTATTTATTCTACTTTATTTATTCAATTTTCGTTATTATTGTTACTTTATTATCGCTATTTATTCTACTTTATTTATTCGCTTTTCGTTTTTATAGTTACTTTATTATTGCTATTTATTCTACTTTATTTATTCGCTTTTCGTTTTTATAGTTACTTTATTATCGCTATTTATTCTACTTTATTTATTCGCTTTTCGTTTTTATAGTTACTTTATTATTGCTATTTATTCTACTTTATTTATTCGCTTTTCGTTTTTATAGTTACTTTATTATCGCTATTTATTCTACTTTATTTATTCGCTTTTCGTTTTTATAGTTACTTTATTATTGCTATTTATTCTACTTTATTTATTCGCTTTTCGTTTTTATAGTTACTTTATTATCGCTATTTATTCTACTTTATTTATTCACTTTTCGTTATTATAGTCAATTTATTATCACTATTTATTCACTTATTATCTTTATTCACTTTCCGTTATTATTTATTTTTCGCACATATCACTTTATTATCATTATTTATACATTATTCTACACTTTTAGGTACTATAGTTTATCACTCAATTTCCGATGTTTTTTGGCCACTTTTAAAATTTTTGTAGGTGGATATATTGAGGGTGTGAATGCACGAGTCCAGGATCTCCCTTTTCTCCGCGAGGGGTACTCCAGGATAGCCTAGGATTTCGTCTTCATCTTCTTCTGAGCTTTTTTCCACTTCTTTACTCTCTTCCTTCTCTGTTTCCAGTCTTACTTCCGTCTTCTTCTTTTTTCTTTGTCGTTTTTTCTTCGGGCTCTTTTTTGAGTTTCCGTTCTTTTCCGTTTCTTCTTCCTCCGTGGTTGCTTCTTCCTCTGTGTGTTTCTGTTGTTTTTTTTGAACTTCATCTTCTCTGTTTGGGTCTCTTTGTTTTTCGTCGTCGACAAACTGAATATTTAATATTTCATGCGACGCGGGGTTGGGCGGGAACCACAGCTTTTTCTCAACCCCGTTCTTTTGTAGGAGACAGTTTAATGCGTCCGAAAAGGTGCCGGGGTTGGCTAGGTTCGCCAGGTGAGCAACAATGACTATCGTCATTATTTCCTTACACTCACTTGGCATCACCAGCTTTGGTGCCGTTGTTTCGGCGACCGTGGTTCTTGTAGCCGCTGCTGCTTCCGCGTATTTTTTTGCTTTTGCCTCCTTTTCTTTTTTCGACTTTTCTCGTTTTGCCCGGATTGCCTCTTTGCGGACGGGACACCTCATAGCCAAGGCCCTGTGGTCCCATCCGCAGTTTGCACAGCGTCATTTTTCTGAGACACACTCCTTCCATCCGTGTCCTGGACTGGAACAGACAGAGCATGTGACTTCGGTCGCTGTACATTCTCTCGTGGGGTGTTTTTCTACGGCTAGGCATCTGAAGCAGCTTTCTATTTTGATGTACTCCTCCGCTTCTATCTGCTCAGGGGCTACTCTGAGGTAGAACCCAAAGAGCCCCTCCTCCATAGCCCTTTGCGCCATGTCAGTGCTTGCGAAGATAATTTTAACTAAGTTTTTGCCGAACTTCTCGCCCTTGGTAATTTTCGCCCATTTTTCGTGCATAGAAAGACTGGCCTTGATGTCTTCACAGCTGTTGTCCGTGAAGAAGGGGTCGAGCTTTCTGAGGATGACTGTTCGACGAACTATGATTTCGTAGGGGATGGAAGCTTCCAGTCCAATCATCTGAAGGGGTTCTTTAGCTTCATCGAACACGATCTTCTCGACGTCCTCGTTGGGCATCTCAATTAGTCTCATGAGGACTACAGTGAGCGCGCCAAAGATGGTTTTTACGACTGTTGGCCGACTTGGTTTTGTTACCCCACTGATGGTAGGGAGGGGGATCCGTTTGACGTCCATTGCGAGGTTGCCCCATGGCCCCCTTTGGGTAGCGTTCCTCCTGTTTATTCGTTATTCCTCTTCCGGATAATTGTCTCCTTTTCCCCCCGAGAAGAATGTCTGGCAAGGGCGTCCTTAGTTTTTACCCTTAACTTTTCTTCCTTTGCCACGACCATACATGATGAATTCTAACTCAAAGTACTCTACTCTACTCTACGTGCTACTCTACTAGTACTCCAGGATCATGGAATTATTCATTGGACATTGGACAAATATAATTGAGAAATATAGTAGTAGAGGTGTTTAATACGAGAAAATAGTGGGGAAAATTAGGGAAAATAATAGGAAAGCGAAATGAAAGTAGAATGAAGGACAGATCCCTGGTGAAAGGGTAGCTCCAGCTTTCTTTACGTTTTTTTTTCTTGTATTGAGTATATAATATATATATATATATATATATATATATATATATATATATATATATATATATATATATATATATATATATATATATATATATATATATATATATATATATATATATATATATATATATATATATATATATATATATATATATATATATATATATATATATATATATATATATATATATATATATATATATATATATATATATATATATATATATATATATATATATATATATATATATATATATATATATATATATATATATATATATATATATATATATATACGCATACGAAAGGCATTCAAGCCTTTGTAGCAGAGGGGATTTTGGCCCCTACTGCTGGTGAAGTTTTTGTATCTGGGTTTTTAATTCCTGATTTTGCGTTTATTCGTGTTTTTGCTGTTGTTATTATTTCTTTATTTTGTGGGAATTAGTTTTTTTTTACTAATTCAAGGGGAATATATATAATAAATATTGTTTTAACGTGATTGGCTTTGTTTGTGTTTGTTTTGTGAACAAAATTTCACGTGAATGTTGGGTTCATATCGTTGTTAATGAGCAGTCTGCTAATTGTAAATGATCTTTTGTCTTTCTTCATTAAATTCCATGTGCTCGAGCACAAATTTTGAAGGGAGGTGCCGGTGTACGGCATCCCAGATCTTTATTGCTCTATTGTGAAGCACCATGTTTATGGGGGTCAACCCGGGTTCACCATGGAGCTCACTCTGCCTTCTCATCTCTCTCCTACGGGTCCCCGTTATAAATAAGACAGCCTTATTCTAAACCCTTTGCAGTTTAAGGATCTGGGTTTTGGGACTTGCGTTTATGGGGACCGGGGGGTACTTTGAGGTAGAACCCCAAGAGCCCCTCCGTGCGATAAGGGATGCGTACACCCCCCACACGGATGTTTGCAAGGGTTCTTAAGAATAATGGGATTATCTGGAACTTTAGCGCATTAGTAGATATCTTCCATCTCCTCTCGAAAGAGTTGATGTTTTCGATTTCTACCGCCGTACTCTGTGCCATATAATTCACATTCCGATAAGGAGTCGTACAGATCATTGATACGTCGTCCGCAAATTGGACATATAACGAGCCTTCCGTTAGAGGTTGAGGAAGGTCATTTGTGTATATATTATAGAGCAGGGGACTTAAACACCCGCCTTGTGGCACCCCGGCCTCGAGTTCGAACTCAGGGCCATTGTAGTCTTTTACGTGCACATACGCTCTCCTCTCCATCACGTAATTGCAAAGTATCCTTTCAAGTATGGGGTCGAGGCCCAGGTGGAGGATCTTGTATTATAGACCTCTTCTCCATACTTTGTCAAAGGCCTTTTTGGCACATCTGGAGGTCGATAAACTCCTCACGTTCGATCTGCTCAGGGAAGATTCGGACGTTGAAGAGGAGCATACCTTCCTCCACAGCCTTGTTCACCATTGTCGTGTCGCAAAAGATAATCTTAAAGACATGAGTGTACTCTTTGAATTTTATGACTTCAGCAACCTTCCCTTAAGTGTGGTTTTTCTCCACCTCCGCGTGAATTTCGTCCACGGACTGCCCCCCAACCCAGGGATCGAGGCGGTGAAGGATAACGCTACGATAGCTTTTGATTTGTGGTGGAGTGTTCGGTTTCAGGTTTATAGTTTTTAAGCACGCTGCTTCTTTTATGGAGGTGAGTGCTTCGCAATCAACCTCCTTTGAACAGATAGCTGCAGAGCCATTGTGTATGTCGATTAGCCTCACTAGCGCGATATTTAAATCCACATAGATTTTGGCAAAGACCCTCCCATGATCAGGCTTGGGGCCATCGGAGAGGGTTTTCAGTGTGATCCGACGGGTCTCTATCATTTACTCTCCATCTTTCCTAGTTTTGACACATGGAGAAATATAAATTGAACGGGGAGCCCCACAGAGTAAGCATGTGTGTGTTGGATATGTGTGTGTATGTAAGAGTCTATCACCAGGGTTTAAAAATAGAAGAAAAAAGAACATTTTTCTTAGAGTAATGTCTTGACCAATGCCAAACAAAAGATTTTCACCCCAACAAGCATTTTACTTTAACCGGAGGCGCTTTTCGAAAGGTCCGTCCCAGGTTAGAGTTCGTTCAAAGCCGAGGGTGATGCGTTGAAGATTGGGGGTGGGAGGGTGGGAGGTGGGCGGGAAGCAAAGCGAGTTCAATCCCCGCCACCGGGTTCAAAAAGCGGGTGAAAATTTTCACGTATTTACCACAATTCATAAAATGACGAAAATCTCACTTTTCACTAGCTCAAACTTTAGCGTTTGAAAGAACTGCACTCGCGAGTCCAAAAACACTAACTTGCTTTTACTTTTTCAAAGTAAAACTTTTCACCAGTTTATAAAAACGCGACTTGTTTCCGGAAACCAGATCAGTCAAGGAATTATTCAAAAATTGCAACATTATATATAGTATTTTTATGCAAACATAAGTATTACAAAAATTGGCCAATCATGGCGCGGGAAATTTTTAAGGGGAAACTAAGCGCTACAAGAAACATATAAAATTGGAAGGCTCAGATTGATTGGGATAAGTACAAAGAATTACTTCAGACGTACGTGACAAGCCCGATCGGGAAAGCCACTCTAGAGGAAATCGACGGGAGTTGGATAGGATAAAAGAAGAAATTAAAAAGGCAGAGGAGCGGGCCGTCCCCATTAACTCGTTCCAAACCATTGAACAATTTAGGTGGACGTCAGAAATGGTGGCTTTGAGCGAGGAGATCGGCCGGGCGGCAGAAAATATAAGAAGATTCGAAACATCAAGGGAAGCATACAACGCGCTCAGGAGACAGAAAAGAGAACTAATGGCACTAATTTATGAAAAACAGAAAGAGAAATGGGATCAACCCATCGAGAAAATAGATGTGGAAACATCACCAAGGGAATTTTGGAAACATATCAACAGATAAAAGACTAGGACAACAAGGGATAAAATGAAAATTAAGGATGCAAGGAACAACATTTTAGAAAATGAGGAAGAAATAGAGGCATTATTTAGAGAGCACTTGAGAAATGTATTCAAAATTAGCGAAGAAGAGAATGAGAACTATGACATTGATTTCGAACACCAGATTGTAGACGAACTCATTGAAGAGATCGAAAGGACATACCCCTTCCACTTTGTCGAGGAAAGGAGAAACAACAACGACGGAATAGACGCAATCACTACATGTGAGTAATTAAAAAGAAACCATAAAGAACTTCCGACAGAGAGCCCCAAGCAGATCGGGACTCACCAGATTAAATTACATCGAAGCGCCCCCGAACATACTGGAGGGAGTGAGAAATGCCTTCAATGCGTGCTTTAACACGAGATACTTTCTTGATGAACTGAAAGTGGCGAAGATGATATTCATACCCAAGGCGGAAAAACCCCCAGATCAAGTGGGTAACTACCGCCAAGTTTCGCTGCTAGATTTCATCCGCAAGGTATTGGAAAGAATAATAAATAACAGACTATCCAAATTCCTCGATGATAATAGCCAAAGAAACAGCTGCCAATTTGGCTTCAGGAAAAACAGAAGCGCGGAGATGGCATTGGAGTCATCCTTGAAAAGCTAGCGAAAGCAAAGAGAGAAAAAAATGAGCGTAGACATCGTATGCCAGGACGTGCTTATGTGGAAATAAGACGACATCAGGGTGAAATATTTGAGCTCGCTGTGGGTTTACCCCAAGGCGGATATCTGAGTCCGTCTCACTATTCAATCTACACAGCAGACATACCACCACCAAGAAATGAAGGTTGCTTGAACATCCAATTTGCCGATGACGTCACTCAAATCATAGTTTGCCCCTACAGGAACGGACCAATGCAAGCTAGGATGACTGCATAAGAGATAAGAAGCATTAATAGATACGAAGAAAAATAGAAAATTAAAACCAACAGGGATAAATTTAAAATGGTACCCGTGTACAGGAGGAGCATCTCAGATGTATATGTAGAAGGACAGCGCTACAGATACGAAAAAGAATGTAAGGTGCTCGGACTAACCATTACGAAATCAGGTTATAAAAACACGTAACTGAAGGAGGGTAAATCGAGGGAAGAGCGGCTTGGTATTACTATACAAGTTAGTTAGCCTAAGCATGATAAACAAGAGAAAATTTATCAAGCTATAGTACAGTCCGCGATTATTTATCCCACCATCGCGATGTCCACGATCTCGAGAAGTAACCTATTAAGACTCCAAAATGTCCAAAGCAAAGCTATCTACTTAATAACAAATACCAGAAGAGGAGAAAGAAAAAGACTATGAGACTTGCACAGGGAGGCAAGGATAAAGCCACTTAACAGAATAATTTCAAAAAGAGCAAGGAAAGTTATAGAAAAGACACAGAATGAAGTAGGAGTTGAATTAACCAACCAAATTGCCCAGAGAGAAGGATGGAGATCACACAGATTATTCTCAAGTTTCCCAAGGATAGATGATGGAGGAGAAGAAGACGAAGAAGAAAGCTACAACTAGAAAAACAGATTAAAACTCGACGACGACTAAGGGTAATTAACTAACAGAAGCAAATCAGAGAATAGTATATAGTCAATTATAACTACGATAGGAATAGGAAAGAATAGATAGAGAGATAGAAACCTACACCAGTTTTTAGTAAGAATATTTACTAATAACGGTTTGAACGCCTCATAAATACCAATACTACTTTCTAACTTTATCACGCTAGCTATACTACCTAAAATGGACAGAGATAAGCCTGAACTCCAGGCAATTAACATCTCTTTGCAAACCTCTTACTTCCTTCAGCCTTCTGTATCTATTCGTTTTTTACTATCATGTTGGCACACGGAACTCACAGTGATACGTGGGACAGGAGTCACGATAAACTATTATAGTTATAGTTAGAGACAAGCGACACATCGTGGTTCGGATTCCGCGTTAAGCTGTAGGTCCCATGACTAACTAAGTCCACTTTTGTCTCCTACTATTTTCTTCGCTGTTCTATCCTAAAAGCTTCTTCTTCCTCTCCCTCCTAACCGCCGTACTCATACTGCTTGGAGCCTACTTTGGCTCTAGACAGTGTGACTATGGAGGTCTATAAAGGAGTACCGGGCCTCCCCCCCTCCCTCCTTGGCCGCTCCATAAGTGCCAAGGGGGGCGGGGGAGGGTCGGAAGAGCTGTTCTTTGTCTCCCACCTCTCTTTTCATTTCATTTCATTTCTGACCAAGTTGCCTTATACGCTTGTGGAATTCTACTCTCGTGGATCTCGAAGAATCAGTAAAGGAGGTTATTAAACAGATTGAACCTGTGCTTTACCTTCCTTAACACATAGAAGCGTTACTTATTTACAAGGATTTACTGACTTCAACGAGAACTCAAAGGGAAAAACCGTAGTGACAAAAAGTGCAAAAACAAAATATATCCGATATTGCCTAATATGGTAATAAAATATACAGCGCAAAAGTGATTTATTATTAGATAAGTGCCCAGATGCTCGCCAAACACTGGAATTAGTATAAATAGTGAACACGTTAAATAAACATTAACAAACATTGTTCACCTGGTGCCCTTTAATACAAAAGTGGGATCGATTGCCCCAAATTTAGAAATAAGTGATCCAATTAGTGAACGCCGTGCTTATGCTTCCCAGGGGACTTATCTAATTCAAAATAAATAAGTTACTACATAAAAACCCGAGGGCTGATATAAGTGATTAAACTCATTCGACCGTTATAATCAGCGCTCCCACCGGTACGCTTCAACAAACAAAGTGAAAACAAGAGTTTTTAGTTACATGAACTCACCACCAGAAAGTTGTGTGTAAATAATTAACAATCTCCTTACACCGATCACTTACCAAACTGTGCCACTGAACAATCGTGAGAAATAACTAACGGGTTATATCCTAATCATAGAAGAAAACGCAGAAGAAAGGTACGTGGACAAGGACATATAAAATTCTTTATTCTATATCTTTCTCTACCCCTCCCCCCATTCACCAAGATCTCTAAATAAAATTACTTTCAAGTAGGCAAGACATAATGCCCCCCCCCCCCTTTCTTTGTCCTTCATTAATACAAACTGTAAGGGTATCATGGTTCACTAAATCCACTAAAAATATGTAGGAAACTACAAGAATCCCTCTCAAAGCCCTAACCAGGGAAAAGCCCGATAAAGGGACAGTTTTCGCAACAATATATTCCCAACTCAATATTGCTTTGGTTAGATTAATTGATAATCCCCAAGGCTATATAGCACTGTGCCAAAATGAGAAGGACGTTAAAGCTCTGACGACACAAAAGTCAGTGGACGTTCTGAAAAATTTCGGACTAGCTCCCCAAATCTCTCCCTAAATACTAACACATAGAAGCGTTATATGTAGACGTCTAGACCCATGGGTCGGATCTCATGACACTGAAGAATTAAAAAGAGAAGTTGAAACCAACCACAGCTGGGTTTCAGTGATAGAATTCATCAAATTTAGAGAACATAAACATGTCTTTAAAGTCGTATTTAGTGATACAGGTATGGCTCTAAAAGCCACTGAGACAGGACTGTTGGTTTTCAATGTGAGGATCACTCCCGATCAAATAGAGAGGGAGGAGTTCACAGAGATTCAGAACTGTTTCAGAATCTACCACATGGACGACCACCCCATAAGAGCATGTAAACAAGAGAACGAAAAATGCTCTGAATGCAGTGCGCGTGACCATAATTCGAGGAGCTGCAATAGCGAACGGAAAAGGTGCCCGAATTGAGGCAGAGAACACCGCCCCCTCGCAATGACATGTCCCTAAAAAAAAGGATAATGAAAAAGAAAAAAGAGGAAAAAAGACAGGAAGAAGAACAGAAGAAGAAAACACGTACGCCCAGGTTGCGAAAGCATCCACGGCGGAAACAACCAAGGACAGTACTGTGCTACATGTAGAAAACGGAAATTCAACGCAGATAATGGCCTGTATTTATTACGCCCACATTGCGAACCTATCAAGACAAGGGACTGAATATGATGCTGAAAAACAACGGAATGCCTCAAATGTGGTTCCCCGACAATCCTCCATCAGAGGAAGTTCTGAAAGTTAAACTTGTTGAACCCACTCAGGGTCAACTACCAACTTACGCCTCCAACTGCAGGGGCCCAAGAATTGCGGCACAGGAAGCGAGAAAGAACGCGGAAACGAACAAGAAACAAGAAAAGCAATATCATAATGCAGAGGAGATGGAAACAGAGGCAGAGCAGGAACAGAAAATAGAAAAAAACTCAGGACGTGCAGCCAGGGACCAAAAGAGGTCCAACAGCCAACAGAGGAAAAGATCCCCCACGTCTACCGCGAGAAAAAACAACAGATAAATGCAAAAAGGATAAATCTCAAACTTTTCGCTACAGGGAACACTCTCTACCCCAAGGCACACCATGCTGAGGCCATCACCGAGGGAATAATAAACGAGAAAGTCAAATGGCAATACGAAGACCAAATGCCAAGGAATCAGGTTGAAGAGGCCCTTTATCAAGGAAAAATTAAATATGCACCAGAAAATTTCAATAATATCTCTCAAAGTGAGTTCAATTAAAAGTGAAACGGTAAATGTAGAACATCCCCTCACCAGGCCATAGGGTAAAAGCAAGACAGAAGAGAAGACTAAAAAAGGTACAACCAAGGTAAAACAAAACAACAAGCAAAACAGAAGACACATTCTATAAATTGGATACTGCAGATAGAAACCTAAAAATAATGTACATGAATGTAAATGGTTGGACAAAAAAAGTTCCGAGTATGGAAACAATTCAGAACCTTAGCCCGGATATTATTTTAATATCCGAACACGGTATTAACACAAAAAACAAAGACATGAAAATCTTCAGATACCAAGTTTATACAAGCCATGCAGATGAGACCTTCGACGGGTCGGCGATAACAATCCAAATGGCCTCATGCACAAACTTCTACCTCCATTAGATGAGTCATACGTAGCAATAGAGGTTTAAACTACCATAGGGACCCTAACTATTGCTACTGGGTACCAACGCCCAAGAAGGGGGTATATTCCTATCCACAACTTCTTGAAGCTGTTTGCCCATATGAAAATGGTGATGTTCGCCAGAGACTTAAACGCTAGATGCAGGGCCGCTGAGTACACCAGCACC
This sequence comes from Ceratothoa steindachneri, assembly GCA_963969495.1. NCBI lineage: Eukaryota > Metazoa > Arthropoda > Malacostraca > Isopoda > Cymothoidae > Ceratothoa > Ceratothoa steindachneri. The sequence goes on along the minus strand of OZ018324.1, from coordinate 202,612,123 downwards.
AACGCGGTGGGACGAAATCTGGAACTTCTACTAGAGCGAAACGTAGCAGTGCGCATTGGAACAGAGTTCCCGACCTATTACTCAGCATGAGATGCAACTAAGCCTGACATAGTCTTAACAAGCTAAAGGTTTCCTTACAACTATCACATTGCCCCCGGACCCGTGATACCCAGCGACTTCGAAGCATTAACCATCACACTAGAAGGCCTACCAGGCCGTTTGCCAGAACTATGTTCCAGCAAGCCTAGAGGAAGCTGCACTAAAAGAAATTGATGGGGAATTAAGCCACCTTACAATGAAAATATTGGAGACAGATAGAACACTATCCCAAAGGTAAAATATAAAACCCTACCAACTCCAAAATGGACACGGGAAATGATTGCTATTCAAGAAGAATACAGAGGCTTAGTGGACACAATCAACAGATGGGGACCAAACAGGGACCTCTACCAGATGAGGCGTGAAACCAAAGAACACCTCCACCAACTGATCATACAGCAGCAAGCAGAAATTTGGGACCGACTCATTGAAGAATTCGATGAGGAAATGGACTCCAAAACGTTCTGGCAAACAGTGAAGAGATATAGAGGAAAGCCAGCAAACAAAAGAAAGAACATTAAGAATCTGGAAGGTGAAGTGATCACTAAACCACAAAAGATAGAAGTAGAATTTAGAGAATACTGGTGAAACATATTTAAAATTTCCCCTGAAGAAGAAGAAAATTTCGACACAGAGTTCGGGAACGGGATAATAGACTAGTTGAACGAAGAAATAGAACGAACATATCCGTTCAATAACGCTACAGCGAAAAGACACATGGTGGGCCTCGGGAAACAGATCTCCCTACAGGAATTAACGAAATCCTAAAAACCTTTAAGCATCGTGCCCCAGGACACCCAGCCTTAACGAAAGCAAACTTCAGTAACGCTCCACCCAGCATAAAACAAGGATTAACTAATATCATGAACGTGACCCTCAATACGGGATACTTTCCCGATGTCTGGAAACTATCAAAAATGATATTCATTCCTAAATCGGGAAAGTCCCTAATCTGCCAGGCAGACTACCGCCCAATCTCTTTCCTCGAATTTGGAGGAAAACTTTTTGAAAAAATCATCGACAACAGAGTGCAATCCTACCTGGACGCCAATAATCTGCACAACTGTCAACAATACGGATTTAGCAGGCAGAGAGGTACGAACACAGCACTAGCGATGATAACAGAGAAATTAGCCCAAATAGAAAAAGAGAAGAATCACGCTGATCTAGTATTGAGGGACATCAGAAAAGCATTTGATAAAGTGTGGCGCAGAGGACTACAGTTTAAGATCCCCTAACTGGGACTCAATCCCAGATTGGAGAAATAACCTGTGATTACGTCATGGATAGAAGAGCATTCATCAAGATCTTGGCATACCACGGACCAGAATTTCAACTGGAAGAGGGCATCCCCCAAGGTGGGTGTTTGAGTCCACTGCTCGACTCGATATTTACTAGAGATCTCCCTAGTCTTAGGCTAGAGGAATCCTTGTATATCCAGTTCGCTGACGACGTGACACAGATTGTGGTCTGCCCATATAAAATTGAAAGGACAATGGCAAAGATGACGGCATATGAAATAGAGAGCCTAAATATATACGAACGCAGCTGGAAAATGGCAACTAATTTGAACAAGTTTACTATCATTCCAGTCAAAAGAAATAAAATTGCACCAATTTATGTAGGAGATGAGAGATATCAATACAATAGAGCAGGCACAGTGCTAGGCTTGAAAAATAAATACTAGGGGAGAAAGAGACTAAATAAATAGCATAACTGCACGTACGAGTCAGGATATTAGAGAACTCTTTCGATTGAAAAACATAAGAAGAAACAATAAAAAGAAAATATACTCTGTCTACATCAGACCAAAAATACTGTATCCGCCCATGGCACCAGCGGCCATTACAAAGACTTGGATGATGCAATTGCAAAGAGTGCAAAATAAATCACTCTTAATAATAAATAACGCTAGGTAGAAAACACAGAAAACGCCAACGGACACTACACGAAGAAACCAACATCAGAGCGATAAACAAAGACCTAGGTACCAGGGCCCTCAATATCTGGCAGAAGGTGGAAAGGAACTCTGACCCAGATTTAATCAGGAATCACATTGAAATTCCCTACCTACTACGGAACCAGGCTCGGAAAATATTTCCCAGCAGCACAAGAGCTGCGCAGCACAACCAAGACCCGATCTACGCATAAAACTACCGGATAAGCAATATATCCCAAAGATACCCAAAACAATCAACAAAGTCACAGAACACACACACACACACACACACAAAGGCTTGAAAGCTACTATGTACAGATGTTTTTTTTTTGACAAACTAATACTCATTGAATTTGATGAAATAATATATATATATATATATATATATATATATATATATATATATATATATATATATATATATATATATCAGAATAACACAAATGTTAGAAAAACTTTAAGGCTTCAAAGCTAAAATACCAAAATGAAAAAAAACCCAACAAATACACTAGCGAAAAGACACAAAGATACCCTTTCCCCAGGGACCTAACTATCTTATCTATCCCTTATTCCCAAATTTCATTACTAAATCCTTCTACTAACCAACTAACTATTTCTCTATCTACCTAGTTTCTCCACTTTTTATTTCCAATGTTCAATGTCTGACTATTTGTCACTCCGATCTAGTTCTCTGGCAAAGGAGGCAAAGGAAAATGGATTTTGAAAACATGCTTCTTTAACGCCGGTCAACTTGGAGACGCCGAGATGTCGGCAGTATGTTTTCTGGCTGAAGTTGCACGTTAATCGCATGTTTCTTCATTTGAATAATGACGGATTCGGCCATCCGCAATCTTTTGCGGTTTTGAAGTCTCAGGATGATGGAGGTGTCCTGATTCAGTTTTTCACGGGTTAGGGTAGTATCATGAGAGTGGGCGTGTTTTTAAATCGTGCCATCTTGAAGGTGGGCTGTCAGTCACCTTGACAAGGTTGTGGAGGTTACGCCGATGTACTTTGAATTGCGGTGTTCGCAGTCACCGACTTTACACGAATATTCGTACACGACGTTAGTCTTCTGGAGTCCGCTCGTTAGAGGGAGACCGCCGTTAAAGAAGCATGTTTCCAAACTTCATTTTCCTTTGCCTACTTTACCAGAGAACTAGATTGGAGCGACAAATAGTCAGACAACTAAGCCTTCCAATTCTATATGTTTCTTATAGCGCTTAGTTTCCCCTTAAAAATTTCCCGCGCCATGATTAGCCAATTTTTGTAATACTTATGTTCGCGTAGAAATACTATATATAATGTAGCAATTTTTTAATCTTTTATTTGTCGACTGCTCTGGTTGCCTCAGAAAGTCTGCTTCACCGCTGTGACAAATCCTTATTCGGAAATTTTTGCAAAAGTGAATTTTCTGCGAAAGCAAAGTGAAATTGTGACTCGTTTTGAGTAGTGATAATAAAAACTGGGGAAAGCGAAAAAGCTCGACACGTTCGAAAAGTGGACCACTGGCCTTCCTTGATTAAAGAAGGTGAAGGACGAATCTTTACTCCTTCGTGGAGAGAAGGACTGAAGCCTCAAATGACCCACTCCCAAGCCGGAAGCCAAGAAATATTAAGGTAAAGTTTTTATCAAAGTACTTGGACATTGGCCCTTAGTTCCCCCCCCCCCTCCGCTTTCTTATATACATATTTACATTTACTAAAATTCATCATCTAACTTACGATAAGATGCAGGGAAAATGAGGGAGACTCTCCGCATTACTCTTCGGGTCCTCTCGGAGGGCCCGAAACCGGACAAAGGCAAAGTTTTTGAAATTTTTTTTGGTAACTTACGAATTACACTGGTCAGACTAATCGACATCCAAAATGGATACTCTGCTATTTGTGCGAGGGAGGCCGACTGTAAAGCCTTGACCTCAAGCAAAGCAGTTGAATGCCTAAAGACGGTTAACCTGAAACCCCACACCCCCCCTCAAATAAAAACACACCGTAGTGTTATCTGCAGGCGCCTCGACTCCTGGGTCGGGAGCCACTCGGCAGAAAACATTAAGGATTAGATGGAAAGGAACCACCCTTGGGCAAAAGTAGCGGAGGTAATTAAAATAAAAAACTACACGAACGTTTTTAAGGTTGTTTTCGAGGACACGGCAATGGCTCAAAAGGCTAAAGATATTGGTTTGCTTCTTTTTAACGTAAGAGTTTGCCCAGAGCAGATTGAACGTGAAGAATTTGTCGACTTGACAATGTGCTCTGGGTGCTATGCTCGATCTGTGCCGGTCGCGACCATTTTTGGCGCGACTGTAAGAGTACCTCTCCAAAATGCTTAAACTGTGAAGGCCCCCACCAGACTATGTCCATGGCATGCCAGATCAAGAAGCAAGAAATCCAAAAGCAACCCAGTTAAAACGTGAAACGGATGAAAAGAAGGCCAATTCCACTTATGTAAAAGTAGCCAAAGCCGCGATTGCCGAAACGAACAACCAAAAGACTTTCCTTCACATTGAAAATGAACACTAAACCAAAATAATGTGCTGCATTTATTATGCCCACATTGCAAACATCACATGCCTAGGCACTTTTACCACCGAGGTCAACCGCATGCTCGTAAAGAACGGCCTGCAGGAGATTTTTTCCCGGACAACCCTCCTTCAGAGGAGGTTATGCGAATAAGCGTAGCCCCTCAGTGCCAAGAAACATGCCAAAAGGTACCCGCACCGAAAAACACAACCACCACACGCGATCCACGTCTAAACAAACCCAAATCAACAACACAAACAGCAAAACAAGCGCCACTTACACCCCAAAAAGATACTACCGTTACAACAAAAACACAAACTCAGACACCAAACAAGGAAGCAGTGCAACCAAAAGAGACCCGGTCTCCACGGTCGAGAAAAACATCAAAAACTCGTGGACCAAGGTCAACCTACCCATCACGAGGCAGGGAACACTAACTTAAGTATCATGCGAGAGATTTCAATCTCAAGCTTTATGCCCCCGTATCGGCGCCCTTCCCAACTGAAATCGATTCCAGCGATGTATCGGAGGGTCTTAGGACCGGAAGGTACAAGTGGGAATGCTCAGATGAGGTTCCAGAGCGGCAGGTTGAGAAGTCTCTCGCTCAAAATATGATTAAATTGACGACTGACTGCTTCCACACGATCACGGACACAGAATACAGAAAAAAACGAAACGGCAGGAAGCGCACTCCGCTCAGTACACTTCATAGGGCTAAAGTAGATCGCGAATAAGCGTTTACTTTGATCACACACACACACACAAAATCCCCCAACATTACACAAAATGACCAACAGACTTACGATTATACAAATGAATGTCGATGGGTGGGACGGAAAAGGTTCCATCTATGGCAATATTTTGCGACAAAGTGACCCTGACATTATATTTATCTCCGAACACGGACTGACCACGCAAAAACAATTAAAAATATTTCAATACGACATCATTAGCAAGAATCATAGCCAGGGACGGTATGATGGCTGCACAATAGCCGTCAAAAAGGACTAAAATACAGAAAACTAAGATACTTAGATGAATCATACCTTGCCATTGAGGTAGGCACTACCCTAGGGAAAGCTAGTCGTGGCTACGGGGTACCAACCCCCAAGAGGCGGCTATGTGCCCATGCACAAGCTTCTTCAGATTTTTAGCCATAAGAAAAATGTAATTTTTGCTGGAGATCTGAATGCAAGGTGTGCAGCGGCGGGGTATACCTCCTACAACAATGCAGGCAGAAACATAGAAGTACTACTTGACAGACAATACGTGACAAGGATCAGACCAGAATTCCCGACATACATAACGGGAAGAGCAGCAACGAAACCTTATATAGTCCTATCTAGTATCAGGTTTCCATACAACTGCTACATTGAACCGGTCCCCATCATTCCGAGTGACCACCAGGCTATCAAAATTTCAGTAGGAATAAATCCCATTCAAATTGCAACCCCAGAACGCAAAAGCTATAAGCAGGCGAACACGGAAAGCTACAGAAATCACCTTCTAAATTTTATCCCAGACCCTTTATTTGATGCCAATTTAGAAGAAATAAATAAAGAGCTGGATAGAATCACTGACTACCTAATTAAAGCCGATGAAAATAGTATTTCCCATATTAAATATAAAACCTTCCAGCTTCCTATTGGACCCCTCCCATGAAAGCCCTGGCCCAAGAATATAAGGACCTGTCCAATGTAGTAGTGCTGATAGGCCCCAACCACAATGCCCACAGAAAAATAAGACAGATTAAAAACGAACTCCAGACACTAATTACGGACCAACAAGTACTTATATGGGACAGACTGATAGAAAGACTCGGCATATAAAGAGACTCACACACATTCTGGCAAACATTTAAACGTTTGAAAGGAAGACCTCCACAAAAAAAATTACACTCATAAACAACGGTAAAGAAATTGACGAGGCTGAGGAGATTGAGGAAATGTTTAGGATTTTCTGGTCCTCAATCTTCAAAATTACCCCAGAATAAAATGACAATTACGACCTCGAATTCGAGACTGACATAATCCAACAGTTAAACACACAAATACACAGAACCTCTCCTCATCATTGTGTGTCACAGGAAAGAGCGATGGAGGGATATGGTAGTAAAATAACTGCCTTAGAACTCTCCGTTGCTCTAAAATCCTTTCGCTAAAGAACACCGGGTACCACGAGGCTGACCACGGAGAATTTCATCAAGGCCCCGCCTAACGTTTGGAATGGGCTACTTAACATCATGAACGCCGCCTTGAACACGGGCTCTGAACAGTGGAAAGTGGCCAAGATGATTTTCATCCCCAAATCGGGAAAGCCCCTGGACTGCCCTGCCAGCTTTCGGCCGATATCTCTCCTAGAATTTGCTGGCAAAGTCTTCGAGAAGAAAAGAAGGACTGATACGGCACTAGCCATTATCACCGAAAAGCTTGCCAAGATCAAGGCAGACAAAAAGCATGCCGAGCTTTTGATAAGGTTTAGAAGAGAGGACTACAATTTAAGATCCTTCAAGTAGGCCTCAACCCCATTCTTGAGAGGATTCTATGCGACTACATAATGGAAAGGAGAGCATTTGAGAGATTTGAGGGATTTCTATAGGTTCCGTGACCTAAATCCCTCAAATAAACTCAAGATATTCAATTCGTGCATTCGCTCCAGACTCTTGCACCCCCCGGTGCCGTTGAACGCAAGCGCCAAGACCCACATTGCGAAACTACAAGTCATCCAGAATAAAGCGGTGCTGCTAATTACAAACACCCGAAGAAGAGAAATAAACGACAGAGGGAGCTCCACGACTCGGTTGGATTATCTCCAATCAACGTGGCGCTCCACGAGAGAGCTAAGAGGATATGGCAAGCCATTGGCGCCCGCTTGAACCCTGAATTCTCTCGTACACACCTAGACATCGAGGTCGACCGACAAATAAGACTATTCAAAAGCAGCAAAATACAGTCTGACGGTGACGTGACTCCCAAATACACATGACAAAATCGACAATAGACAGGAAATGACTAGTGTAATGCGCAAGTTTTTTTCTTTAATAAAAATTAATTCTAAAATAAATTCAAATTCAAACTTTGCTAAAAATTCAAACTCAAATAAAACTATAATAAAATTTGTTCAAATACCCAAGCGGGAATAAAAACCCCGCCTCAAATAAAGGCTTGAATGCCTAAAGATTATTAAGATCTTAAAAACTAAAAATTAAATTAACTCGATTAATTTAATTAAATAAACTATAATTTTATAGTTTATTAAATAAAAAACAAAAAAACTAACAAAATACATATAAAAACAAAACAACAGAGCTACCCTTTCACCACGGACCTTTTTATTCTGTCTCCCACACATTCTCTATTCTTTAAATTCACCCTTTTAACCACTTTCCTCTCTTACTATCTTTCTTTCTAACTCTACCTAAATTTCAGCACTTTTTTATGTCCAATGTCCAATGCCCAATCTGTTCTTTGTCTCCCACCTCTCTTTTCATTTCATTTCAGTTCATAATTCCATTTCTGTTCATTCCCTGAAGATGACCTAACACGGTCGAAAGACGTCTAAGAATAAAAAATGTCATTCGCGGATGTTTTTTCTCGCCTTAAAGACCCCGTTTAAAAAACTTGTAAGAAATATTAAGAAAATACAAGTTAAAATTAATAACGCTGCCACAGCTGTGGATTTCAATAGGACCTGCATATATATATATATATATATATATATATATATATATATATATATATATATATATATATCCAAAAATGAGAATAAATTGCTCAATAAGGATAGTTAATTGGATCGTGCCAGTTTACAATATGACGGCTAAGCGGGGAATGTATGTAAAATTATCGTTAATTCGACCAATAGATATTTTTTAAGTTTGAGTGGGAACTCAATTCAAAAGGGAAGGCAGGTGACGATTAATGGGAGGGGGAGGGTAATCAAGGGATGACAATACAAAATCGTTTTACCTTGAAGCTTAGTGGTGTTCGTAGGGAAAAGACCAACGACACAGGTCTTCGAGGAGATACTTCTGTGATTCCTGACGAGGGGGACTCGTAGATAGGGGTTTAAGTACTTCTTGTTAAAGAACGAGATTTTCTCTGCTCCAGAGAGATGGAATCTCAAACACGAGTCGGTTCTGCCGCTCGGCAGGGAGTCTCAGACACGAGGAACGGGAGTCTTGAAGGAGCGTGTGAGATGAGAGGGGCCCGCACAGTTCTCCGGGAAGAAGGTGGCTCGATAAGCTTTCCTCTGAACAGTGGCCAAAGCTTCACGAAGAGCGATCTGCTGGTGAGATGATGGTGGTATGATTCGAACAGGGCTTGCGAGACTTTCGGGGGAACAGACAAAACGGTCTGACGGGATGGACTGGCAGACTCTCAAACACCTCGAGGAATGGCGGACGTAGGGTTAAACACTCAGGTGGCTGGTCCGTTAGGTATCCCCAAAGCATGGCTGTCCCCAGAGGATTATCGACGTTAGTCTATTGTAAAGGCTATCGCGGAACCCGGTTCACACGGTCCAAGGTAATTACACACATAAAATTTATAGAAGACCAGGGGTCTCAAGGCCTACCGGAAATTCACCAGAATTAATCAGGACAGTGCTAAATTATGAGGTATCCGCAAGAGGTTAAATAAATACACACATAAAAAGTATTTACACTATTATTTGCAACAAAATTAACATGGAATAAATTAACTGCTAACAAATTATACGGAGGTCATCAAACAATAAGAAAAGTCACAAAGGTTTATTACCATCGAACGACCACAAGTTGTTTTAACCAAAAAGATATTCGCGCATACAAAAATGGGTTCTATGAATAAATTGTTTAAAGCCGAAACGACAAGCACCGTTGAAGATGAAATAGGCTTCGCTACTCTAGTGACAGGTGTTCCCGGAATCACCTCCCTGTCTTACGTTCCTTACCCGAAGGCCCAAAGTTACATGAATAACACTTAATTAATTCAAAGGGGACGTAAGAAGAAAGAGATACTCCAAAATACCTGATACCAGAGCAGTGAAGCAATAACCCACGTCGGGAACCCAGGCGAAAGAGGTTCGGCGATGATGAGGAAATTCGACCCAAATCCACAGGGGTAAATGCGATGACGGTCTTCGGAGAGGAGAAACCCATAGACGGCGATATCGGGCGAAAGGCGTCGAGACCACGGGGAACGATGATTTGAAGGCCCAACGATCCGAGAGAAGGAATTAGAGATGACAGAATTTCCCAAAGAGGAAATGGCGAGGTGACTGAGGGAGAGCTTTCACGTGCCCAGTGTGAACGGCTTCCCAAAGGAGAACACTTGCAAATGTAACTGGAAGAGCACAAATCGATACAACCGACAGAAGGGCAGTGACAACGCTGGCAGGAATTAATGGCAGAAAATCCTTGCTGCACGAAGGAATCCAGTACGGGTCTCCAAAAAAATTAACAACGTCAAGGTAAGTGACGGACAACGATTCAGTGGAGCAATTAGGCAGAATCCTCACAACAGAATAAATTAAAAGGCCTCACGGCCCCAATTATATGTTTCAGTCCGAAGGGGGAAATGGAAGTGGGGCACAAAGGAAGGGGGGGGGGGAGGTGAGTCGCTTCCCCTATGTAAATTAAACTGGTAAGTTACAGAAGTTTTGATAAAAAATGGTAGCCTCGAAGTGAGTCAACCTGCGCTAAACACCATAAACTATGATGAGAAAGGAAAAGCATGGGAATCCGGAGGCATACCCTTTACATCTATGCAAACTTAATTCGAGATGACGAGTTGGATATGGGGTTGGGTTAGTACGGCTGCGTTCGCGGGGGGGGGATACATGCCTGTGGAGCATGTGCGCGAGAATTCGGCGTTATCGCGGGTGAGGGAGAGCGAGGTGCGTCTCGAATAAGCAAATACAGCTGGGTCGAGTAACTCAGCATGGGACTGCTTCCTTCTCGATGATTCTACTTAAAATTCCCACACCAAGGAGCACGTGGTTTGGAGCGAAGGGGTTGGAAAGAGTATTCGAGGTGGGTGGAGCTTCCTCTCACGTTGGTCATTCGATGGGCATCCCCTCACAGTGTCCAATTCACAGACGACAGAAAGCAACCTGAAGCGATTGCAATGGTCGCGGCGAAATGGCACGCAACTTTAAGTTGCCCTCGGCCGTCTCACATCTTCTTTTGCCAAGCAGCCAGGGCGGCTGTCCAGATTCCTGCCAAGTAATCGGAATGAGGAAGAAAGAAACGCTGATCTGGTTGCCCAGTCTTCGCGGACTCTTTGGCGCCCTCATGGGCGCGCTCATTTCCCGGCATTCTTACATGTCTAGGAACCCAGCAGAAGATAATCTCGACATCTGGCATGCTCGCCGAAACCGTGGCGTTACGGATACCGTGAATCAGGGTGTGTGGAGATTCCAATGCCCCGAGAGAACTCAGGGCGCTTTGTGAGTCGCTATAAACCAAAATCCGGTCTACAATCCGGGCACGACTTATTATCTCCTGTACTGAGCCGTGTGTTGCAACCTGATCGGCCTAGAAGACACACAGCGTCTGGCAGAGCCCCGCTGACTTCAAACAGGGGGGATACGGCGACTATTTATTGGGACTTGGAGCCATCCGTATACACTGGCACAATTCCACAGTGACACATGGTGTGCTCCGAAAAGCCCGAACGCAATACTCCCGACGCTGTAGAAGCTTTGGGAGCAAAGGTGTGGCGACAAATATTCAAAGGTGGTACCCTCCAGGGTGGTGTACTGGGAAGAACCAAGAGCGCCACCAAACCGAGAGCTAAACCGAGCTCTCGAAGGAGTTTCCTAGCCCTAAACACAGAGGGCTGAGGGTATGACTGGCGTCTCTTGGCGGCATAGGCACCGTCAAGATCGGCTGTGAATGAAATGAAAGCTGTTGGCGACTAAGGGAAGTACCAGGCTCGCGCATACATTCGAATAATGCACTGTGCACGGCGCATAGCGAGTGACATCTCCCGCAGCATCGACAAATAGGCTCTTAATGAGGGACGTGCGGAGACCGGTGTCGTGGATCGAGATCACCTTCCACAATACCCGCTTTGCTGCGGATACATAAACACTTGCATCCGTAGTCAATATGAAACGAACAAAGGATCGATAGAAAATTAAGACAGTGGCCCTATCAGCATCCAAGGTGCTGAACGTCACAGAACGAAGAATCTCTATGAGTCGGTAAAGAGGCCCTAAGGCTGCACATATTAAATATATAAATTTATTATAAATAGTTCAGCTTGGACTCGTCTTCAGAGGTAGTTTCTTTATAAATGAATTCATCCTTAGACGCAGTCCATTTTCCTTTTTACATAACAGCTCATATACATAAATGGGGTCTTTTTAAGAACCATTCCTAATATATTTATATATTTAATCGGTTTACATAACATAAAATTGGTTCTTTCCACTTACATATTTTATCAATTCCTACATAACTATTACCCTTATAATTGTTACATAATAATAATAATGAGCAAGAAATAATAAAATATTTCCTTTACATCCAGACAAAAGAATGACTGGCCTCTCTTAAGCCTTGTATGGTTGCAAAATGTCACCGACTCTCTTATCGAAGCGATCTAACCTATAAATGCTCTTTGTTTTCATTAATAAAACCCTATTTATATTATATATATTGAAAAGATAAAATGAAAAGTACTATCTATAGATTTCTACATGAATTTTATATTTATTTACCAAAATTTACTATATTCCACTCTTTCGTTTCTTTTTAAAGTTCTTTTTAAAATTCTTCAAATAACGCGGAGAGAAAAATTTATTTATTTTGTTTAGTGATACAAATAAGGAAGTGATTAAGACAATGACAATAATTTCGAGAAATATAATTAAGATGTTTAATTTAGATTAAATGAAGTATTTATAATTTGTAAACAGTGCTCCTTTCACAACACTTATCATTTGCATTCACTTTACATGGAATGTTATTTTGGTTTACCGTGAACCCATTATAGAATTTTCTAAAACTACCAAATGCTCAGTTTTATGCTACTTTTGAGTCATATTCAATTTTATCACGTGGTTCCCACCCACACCACAAGATAATAACACAAATAACATTATTTAATACTGATAAAAATGGTCAACTTTGCATTTTGATATCTTGTATTTTTCTTCATTTTTTTGGTCGCTTTTTCATATTTAAAACACAAAACAATGTTACTTGATCAACATACAGTAATTTCAAAACGAAATCTTCATTAGTATAATTTTCACGAATTTCCAAATTTTGTATGGACCGTCTATTACGCGCCATTTAATGTATACTCGTATGTAAACATAAATCGCCACGCTAGTCACCTCTGTGAAATCACACTCATTTTCCTTCACAATGATCATATTTACCATGGAAACCATAACCAGCGGAATCAGGCAATATTCACGAACATTGTGGACTATATCGTAACTCGTAAAAATTACATCAGAGAGGTAAAATATAAAAAAAAAAACATACCTAGCAAACAAAAATGGCGTCGGAGATCCACGGGAAAAGAGGGAGTGACGTCATATCAGACCCCTTTTCTATGCCAAAGGTAAACTGAATCAAACCCATATTTTGACAAGAAGGCCTTTTGTACGGTCCGTGTCCATTTCACCCTATTATTCCATTTACTTTTCACCTTTGTGGGCAAAAATGAAAATACATAAATTAACAAAAACGCGCCCTTACCCGGTATGTATTTCTCTAACAAGTCTTTGGTCATCTAATAATGGAACTTTATTTCCATCTGGTCCATTTGAATGACCTAGAGGTTTTCCAAATCCAAGCCTTTTTTCTTTTTTATCCAATTAATGCCACCCACCGATTCAACTACGGGTTGACGGTGGATCTGAACCACGACTCAATGTTTCTCAGCTTATAGACTTGAACGCGTGTTTCGACACAACTTGGCCTTAAAACAGAGCTCCCTGTAAGTGGCGTGCCAAATCGAGAGCTTTTTCTACGGGGCTGTGGGTTTACCACAAAGGCCTCCAGAATCATAGATACATAAATATAAAGATTAGTAAGTATAAACTGCATTTTCTATGGTAGAATAGAAAGAAGTTAAAGTGTAAAAGTGCACGTGAGTTAATGGAACAAGAACATAGATCTCAGCACATTTTATATGCAATTGTTTTCTTTTAAGTGTACAGGTAAACAAAAAAATGTGAAATTATTTGATGAAATATTTATTTTATTTTTTGTTTACTATTGAAATTAAAATATAAAATAACAAACAATGTTGCGAACAATTTAAATATGAGAAGGATTTCTAAGAATCACTTAATATTTTTATATTCACGCCAAGGTGGATATTAAAACAATACGTGGCTGGTAGTGAGAGCTTGCTGTATATAAAAGATGTGCGTTGAATCTCAGGAAGGAGCTTTATTGAGGGAGGGGGCGTTCGTTTGGCGGCCACTGAGCCACTAACGAGGAAACGGTCGCCGAAAAAAGGAAAAAAATAATTTAATTAATAAAATATACCCCCAGGAAAATAATAACAATTAATATAAGTGAAAAAGAAAAACCCCGAAAAGGAGGCATGTTTAGCTGCCCCTGGCAAGACCCCCACTCAGGACCCAGCGTGTAGTCAACAATTTAAAAATGAATTAATATGGAAGAGGACAGACTCCTCTAAGAAATAACACAGCACCACCAGGAGAGCAGGAATTTGCCCCCAGCACTAGGGCCAAGCGGTAGCAATCCCGTGTATCCTTATAGACAATGAAGCGCCATAGGCTTCAAATAAGGAGAAGGTAGCCTAGCCCCATTCGGCTCCTGAGCAAACTGTGTACGGTGTCACAGTCTCCAGGGCAAGGCCGGTTTAAGGAGCTGCGGGGCTCGTAGCAGAAGGAATAGCGGGGCCACCACCCGTATATATATATATATATATATATATATATATATATATATATATATATATATATATATATATATATATATATATATATATATATATATATATATATATATCGAGAATTATTTTTGCAATACAGCAATTGTAATTATGCGGTTAAGAGGGCAATGTTTTGGCTAACTCAGCTCTTCATCACGCCCTCGGAGGAGGTCTTCTCACAATCACGAGAGGAGAATGTATAATCCAGCTTTTCTAAGCAATCTAAAAACGAAAAGGTGGATTGTACGTTCTTATCTCCTAATAAATAAAAGAAAACCATCGTCTAAAAATCTTCCTCTAGAATTCCCAGGACATTGTCTACATAGAGGTACCAAACAATTTGAGTGGACCAAACCGGTGTAATCAGCCTTGTTTTTAAATATTGGATAAATCCAACATGTGTGTAATAATGAATAAAACATTGTATTTAGAAAAAATGGCCACTTTGTTATCTGATACTACTACATACGTGCCGTTAAGAAGCAACCCTTTAGATGATGTAATTAATAATTTTAATAGAAACTTAAAGGGATACCACATTCATTTTTTTAAAATTTGAACTATGTTAGTTTATCATATATGAAATTAAAGCTCTTTAAAAGCCCTTTTATTCATGCAAAGATCATAATAACCTACGGCGCCGTCTTTGCGATACAGGGGGTTCTTTCAGACCCCCCCCCCATCCCTTGAAACCTGATATCATATAAATGGCTATAGAATTACTAAAAATTAAGCATTCAAACTCACGACCAAAAGATGCACATATGAGTTAGTTATCATTTGAAATCAGTTTTCTTTTAGTTCCATTAAAATTTGTGTTAATAGTGGACTAAAACATATATTTTTCCTACAAGGTCAATTATAGGTTTTTGTTATCAGTTCGAAAAGAGGGTGTTAGGTGAATAGTAGTTCAATCTATATTCGAATAATGCTAAAAATATGAACCAGTTTTTAGGCACTGTTTTTTTTTTAGCAAATATTTAAAATCGTATGGTATAGTTTTACGTTTTGTTCACAAATCAACTCTAAAAATCTTCGGAGAATTTCCACGAATGTATAAAATTTGCATTATCATAATTTTCACTATGTTTTAGTCACGTTGCTAAAACAAAATATATAATATAAAAAGTGCATAAAATTTTCAATAAAATGATATAAAAATCAATGGTGTAGTTTTGTTCATTTTTTCATAAATAAACTTTAAATATCTGAAAAAAATTCCACGAATGTATACAATTTTGCATTATCTTAATTTTCACTATGTTCTAGTCATGTTTCCCCACCCCCAAATTATTATACCATAAAGAAGTGCATAAAATTGGCAATAAAATGATATACAAAACCAAAAAATGCAAATTTTGAACGAAATAATTTGAAAAGTGACTAATGAAAGAATGCGCTATCTCTTTAAAAAATATTTGTAAACAACACAAATCAATTATTCACTCAGTCTCTTCTAGTGGTTCATCATTACGTTATTTGTATAGCCTAATAAAAACCCATAAACCAGGCAATCCAATAAGACTAATCATCAGTGCAACTTCAAAATATTTTGTAAATTTAGTTTCTCCGATCTTAGGATCCATATCACCCTCACATATAAAAAAAAAATCAGTTGCTCTTTGCAATAAGTTAGACAATATGAGTGTAACATCAGACCTGATATTAGTCAGGTTTGATGTTACCTCATTATTTACTAAAGTGCCCCTTGATGCCTTATTGGATTTCCTGTCTGGTATTCTAAACTCTTATGATTTGCCTTTACCGTCCAACTCGATCATTCGACTTATTGGTTTATGCATTAAAAAAATCTAAATTTAGTTTCAATGGCAACTTCTCCAAACTAGTGTTTGACATGGCTATGAGTAAGCCCTTATCTCCCTTATTGTCAAATATATATAAAGAATATTTTGAAACGAGGCTGATTCCACCGGTTTCGTCCACTCAAATTGTTTGGTACCGCTATGTAGACGATGTCCTGGGAATTCTAGAGGAAGATTTTGAACTCGATGGTTTTCTTTTATTTATTAATTTATTGGTTCTGTCAATTATATTTACTTTAGAAAAAAGAAGAAAATAATAGCTTTCCTTTCTTAGATGTTCTAATCATGGGCTTTTTAAGGGCACTGTAGAAGTATTGAGTAACTGCGGTCTTCCAGTTTGAGGACGAAGGGTGTCACGCTGGACCTGAAGTAGATCAGTTGTCTAATAATGACACTACATTAACCGCACCAATTTGTCTTATAACTTTCTTACTCCCTCTCTCTCTCTCTCTATCTCTCTCTCTCTCTCTCTCTCTCTCTCTCTCTCTCTCTTTCTCTCTCTCTCTCTCTCTCTCTCTCTCTCTCTATATATATATATATTTTTTTTGTATCCCCCCCCCCCTATTTTCCTTCGCAAAGAGGGAAGAAAATATCTAGTTGGTGAAATTTGGGAAAAATAATATATAATTTATTTCTGAGATTCATCAAAATTTCAGTCAATCTCAGGATATTTGGGTATATCTGGCAACACAGGACTCTTCTTCACTGAGCCACGATCTCAATATTTCTCATCAATATCACAACTCAGCTGATTTGTCCCATTTTCTGTTATTGATATTTAATATAAACTATACTAAACTTTTATCTGCATTAATAGGTTAAGTACATTATGATTAATACACCCCTAACTGACCCTACAGTCAGTCAAGGAATACACACTTAAGAACATCCAATGCTATTCAATTAATATATGTTTATTTCTGCTGCACCCAGAAGGTCCGGATTTGGCCCGAGGGCCACTAGTTCAGTAGCCCTAGACTATACGGTGTACTACTATAACATAATGCCAGTCTTATTATACTATGCAGTATGCTCTAGTGAAGTTTTCTATATTTTTCTTATATATAGTAAAATCATATATAATAATAATAATGTAAAAAAATCAGGAAAATGAATATTTTGTCTCAGCCAACTGTGCCTAAGGGCAAAAACTTAATTATTACTATTTTTTTTCATCCCCGCGGTGCCCCCTGAAGCGCGGGGCCCGTAGCACGTGCTACATGTGCTATTAAGTAAAACCGGCACTGCTCCAGGGAAACACAATGTATGCTACAAGAAATAAACCCCCCCCCGCAATAATTCAGGCCCGGTGAAAGATTTGGGAGAAAGGTGTGGCGACAAACTTTCAATGGCGGTATCCCCCTGGAAAGCGTCTGAGAAGAAACCATTGGCGACACCGGCCATAGTTTCCGATCTAACTCACATCGGCATAAGTACCTTAAAGGTCAGCGGCGGGGGAAATGAGAGCCGTTAGCGACTCTGTAAGACATTAATTCCGTGTAGACAAGAAGGCTATCTTTAAGGGAAACAAAGTACGAGGGGCGGTCAATAAGTTTTGCAATTGGGATATAAGGAGACAAGATATGAGGAAAAGTGTTTTATTACTTTTAAATATAACTACCCTCGACTTCAATGCACTTGCGCCAATTGTCCCTGAGGCTTCGAATTCCCGACAACCAGAAATCTCCCGTCTGCTGTTCAATCCACTCCTGGACGGTGAGGTGGACATCTTCATCGTCCCCAAACCGGCGTCCACGCAGTGCAGCTTTGAGCTGGCGGAATAAAAAGTAGTCGCTAGGGGTCAGATCTGGACTGTAAGGTGATGGTTGAGCCCCTCAAATCCGCACTCGCGATGGGAAGCTAGTGCAACTCTGGCCTTGTGGACTTTGACGACGTTGAAGTCGATCATGGGGCGTGAGGTTTCTAGGGACCCAACGGGCACAGACCTTAGTCATGGCCAAATTGTCGTGGATGATGTTGATAACCTTTCCATGTGATATTCCAAGTTGTCGCTCGATTTCTTCGACCTTCACCCGTCGATTTTCGAGGATCATCCTCTCCACACGGGCCACATTGTCCTCGTTGGTCACGTCTGACGGGCGTCCTGGACGGGGGTCATCTTCAAGGGACTCACGAGCATAGCGGAACTCCCTATTCCAGCGAGCAATGGTTGCATAGGAAGGGGCGGTGTCAGTGTACACTTCAACCATGCGTTCATGGATCTCTCTTGCATTCTTGCCTTCCTTGATCAAAATTTTGATCACTGCGCGGTGTTCAACCTTCTCCATTGTTGAAAAATTTGTGACTGACGATCTGCGATCAGCTACTGCTTCTTAAATAGACGAGGCAGGAGCGTGAGGCTCCAGGTCCTGGCTTGTCATAACTTGTACTAACACCCCCACACACAGCCATCCCCCTTCTTTTGTTTTGCCCTACCGATTCGAAAAACTTATTGACCGCCCCTCGTAGGTACCAAAAGCTAACCCGAGCCTAATGTGGCGGCTCGAACCTAACATCCTTAATACACTTTCGGATGCGGAAGAGTAAATTTAGCAAGAGTATTCAAGAATCTATTTATAAAAGGAGTGGTATAAAAGCAATAGGTCATCTTTATTACCATCCAGTGTTGAACGCCATCGAGGGAAGAATTTCTACGACAGAGGTCAAAAAGCCCTTAAGGTAACGAACGTGCGTTTTCCAGTTGAGGACTGCAAAATACAAGATCTAGGATTCTTTAAGAGGCCAACACGTCGGTAGCCGCAGTTAGGAAATGGACATGATTAGGGTGATGCCCATAACGTCGGAAGTGCACTATCTTTGACCACGTCAAAGAAAACCGAAACTATTGAGCTTTGGCATAAAGGACACACGATTAAAAAGCTAGTGTAATTGGCGTGCAAATCAGATATATGTATGTACTTCCTCCGAAATGATCGAACATTCATCAACGTAGAGTGCAATAAAAACATCTTGCGGCATGATTTAGAATATACCATTGATGCTCAGGGAAAAAAGAGTAACGCCGAATAGATTTTACAGTGCAACAACTTCATCTTGTTTTACGGACCCGTAAATAGATCCCTTGACCCAGACGCGGAAAAGACGAGCTTCCAAAAACTAAGAAAAATACCAAGGCCTCCCTTTGTCCTAAAGAATGGACGGTCTTCATAATATTGTATTCCCGTCCGACATATGATACAACTTGCTGAAGCCACTGAGCATGCATGTTTCTCTACCTCTGGAAGTAAACTCTGGGTGGTGACCTTCTGCAATCGTGCGACGTGACAGGAATCCTTATGGAGCAGCATTTTTGCTGGAAAACGCAGAGAAAGAGGTGGCAAAGAAACTGACAAATGGTGCGATATGATGTTCATAACTTTCTGAAGAACGGGAGGGTGTGTAGGGGTGCGTAAATGTATCAGAGAAAAATTCCTTCCAACTCAATAATATAAATATCCCATTAAATTACCAAATCAAAACGGACTAAGCCGTGGCATGATGGCTAGAGTATTGGCGTTTAGATCTAACGGTACTGCGTTCGAAACTCAAAAGTCCAAAACCTTTTATGAAGAAATCTCAAGAAGAAAACAGAAGCCAAGGAAAACGGAAGAAAATGCTTCAAGGACCAACTTATCAAGAAGGGCCAAGAAATCATCTCAAGAAGAAAACGGAAGTCAAGAAAAACGCTCGAAGGACCAACTCAACAAGAATCAAGAAGAAGAAGACCATTCGAAGAAGATGCATCAACAAAGGAAAGATACGAAGATCAAGAACCAACCCAGCCAAGAATAATACCTAAGTCAAGAAAAGTGAAGACAAATGTTTGAAGGGGCAACTTAAAGATAAAGGAATTTCAGTCAACAAAGTAGTAAAGAGATTCAATAAAGAGAAAAGCAAGAATAATATGGATAAATAAATAAAGTTATAATAAGGATATGCCCCCCCCCCTAGGTGTTTCTGATGAAACTATTAAGAATCTTTTTTGATAAGCCCCATATGTCTGCCTAATAAGTTATCACGTTGGATAAAGACACGTATGCCTGCCAGGTTTTTGACTGGGTGAAACAGAATCTGGCCCTCGTTCGACGAAATTCATACATAGTGAAGTAACATGGAGGGGTGTAGCAGAATAAGGTCGAAGGGCGACCACAGGCCCTTCTGTACCCACGTGGTCGTGAGATCATCGCATGGAGCTTTGAAAGCACGGCTAAACAAGGGTGAGGGTGCAGCCTACGCCGTTACCACACCCCAGCTGTATTTGCTTACGAAGGGCCACCTTCCAGCCAATATTCCAGCCTTCCGTCATAAGATCGAAGTTCATTGAACATTCTACGCCAACGTTATCACAATCCCACCAGGGGTCTATATAATCCTTCGACTCAGTTTAGTAAGCAGCACTAATAGACTTCCCATCTACCACGGCGAACGAGCTGAAAGACGCTCGCCTCCCCCTATTGGCGATTTCGATTCGAGGAAGAAGGCTAAATCGACATCCGTGGACTAGTCAATCGGCGAGTATCTGACAAGGATTCCTAACTTCGAAGGCCATCTACGAGTGCTTCCTCAACTGAAGCGAGAGGTAACCCGACTTCTCCCTTCGCAGTCATAATATCCCAACTGGCCCCCTTTCTGGAACGAGCACGTAAGCAATTGTAACCGTTGCCGCCTGCAGATTGATCTAGAAGCTGGCTTAACAAATCAATCCATTCTTTTTGTGTGTGCCCAGGTTTAAAATCTCCCTTTAAAACACCAACCTGAATCCCACCTCCTTAATCCCCTAATTAACCCACCTGTATCTCGCGTAGACATTTAACTCCGTATGTGCGACCATTCCCTTTAAACCTAATTGTCGTGGTATAGGAAGGACGGAGTGATGAAAGGGGTTCGTACGTATGCGTTGTTTACGTACTATCCCCCCAAACTCCGTAATTAATGTTATATCTCTCTAAGAGTGCTATATATCGTATTATTATTATCTTGATTATTGACTTCTTTAAACTTTGAGGGTTCCATGTGCCATACTTAGCGTTTAGAGGATAGAATAAAAGTTTGTTAAAACAAACTAAAACTTTAATTAAAACACCCCCCAAAATAAACATGAACCAAAGAAATATTACGCACTAAATACAGGGTAAGGTCTTCAATAATTCTTAAGTAAGGCTTTCTAACTTGACCTGCTTGACATTATAGTGATGATTGACCCACTACTCACTTCAATATATAAAAAAATGTTATTTCTATGCTTTAGGCTGCACCAGGATAGGAGGGGTTTCTCTGACGAGAGTAAGTTGAACTTGGTTCTTAAACCAAGTTAACTTAAAGTTCAGTGTGACCACCGGGAACTAGCTCGAGGCGGAGCTTCTTCATAGTTCTGGTATTCCTCAAGGGCGAAAACTATCTCGGTGCTTTGGGCTACCACCATGATAGGAGGAGGGGTTCTCTGACGAGAGTAAGTTGAACTTGAAGCTTAAATCAAGTTAACTTAAAGTTCGGTGTGATCACCGGGAACGGGCTCGTGGATGAGTTTCTTCTTCTTAGTTCCAGTATTCCTCAAGGGCGAGGACTATGTCGGTGCTTTGGGCTACACCAGGATAGGGAAAGGGGGGCTCTGACGAAAGTAAGTTGAACTTGAACATGTTAACTTAAATTTCGGTGTGATCACCAGGAACTAGCTCGATGATGAGCTGCTTCTTAGTCCCTTCTCTTAGTAGCCCGGCCTCTTGCCGGGGACTTCGTAGCTTGCTGACTTACGTATTCTACCCCGTTTTCCCCCAAGCCTTTGGTATATATACGTCGTCACCTCACTTGGGTAGGGGTAAGAGGGGATGGGGGATTTTTGGACAGGCCGCATGAAGATTCCTCCTCCAACGGGTTTTCTCAGAGCGTCGTACAGATGGCCCGGTGGGACCTTCTGGATTTTGGGCGACGCTTCTCTAATTTCGCCTCTGAGGTGAAATTGAATACCGGCTCTTAGGGAAAATCTTGCAGTTTCAAACCGATGATAGGGTCTCTAGTCCGACCTGAGCTGATTATTGCCTTCTGTGGTCTCGCAAGGTCGTTCAGCTTCTAGCCGGGAGGAAGAGCGAGAGCGACGTGGTTAAGAGTTTAAACCATGGCGTCTACATGGCCAGGATATTGTGGCCAACGTCCCGTGGCTCGTCTGTGAAGGGGGGAGGGGGTATCGATTCCCTCACACTAATATTTATGTATATTTAAATATTATTTTGTTGTTAGTAAAGATATATTTTTGTCATTGTCTTTCCTTTGCAACCCCAACGCGTACCAGCTACCTGTTAATCTTTAGTCAACTGCAATCTAAAATATTTGTTTTAAAAATGACCCTGCAAAGTTAATAATAAAGCATCCAACTGGACTCATAACAATTTGCCCATTCACTATTGGTCTTCAACCAACTTCAGCCCAAAGCCCCAAAGTACCTACGTGTATATATATATATATATATATATATATATATATATATATATATATATATATATATATATATATATATATTGTAGGGAAATCGATATCCCACCCTCAAAACTGAGGCCCTTTTCGGTAATCGTAACGTCCTGCCATTTTTGGTGGCGTAACCCTATTACTTAACCCCGCCCTCACTCCCCTCGCTTCGAGTATCACCAGAAAGGCCTTCGCCCAACAACAATCATCACATTTCGGGTTCGGTGAGCCTAACATTGGTTAAACCGCCAATATTTCCTCTAAGAGAGAGTATTTAATTCCACTTCATTGACGAAATTAGAAGAGTGTTGACCAAAAGCTAGAAGGTGCCTTTAGAGCTAAGAGAAAGACGCTCTGAGAAAAACTGTTAGAGGAGGAGAATTAATTCTGCCGTCTTTCCCCCGTCCCCATAGTGGGGTGGTGTAGTATATATGCTGATAACTTTAGAAGATCGAGTTTGCAATCGAGACAACGAAGTCCAGCGAAGTGCCCGACAACCCTACAAAAGGAACACGGAAGAAGCTCATGCTGAGCCAGTT
Source organism: Ceratothoa steindachneri (assembly GCA_963969495.1). Lineage (NCBI taxonomy): Eukaryota > Metazoa > Arthropoda > Malacostraca > Isopoda > Cymothoidae > Ceratothoa > Ceratothoa steindachneri. The sequence goes on along the minus strand of OZ018324.1, from coordinate 202,588,840 downwards.
CTGGTGGTCACACCGAACTTGAAGTAAGCTTGTATTGAGAAACAAGTTCAATTAGCTCTCGTCAGAGAAACCCCCTATCCTGGTGTACAACAAAACCCAGAGTTAGTCCTCGCCATTGAGGAATACCCCAAAGTGAACTCCATCAAGCACTCTCCTTCGTTAAAAGATTCACTCGTTTGCTCATCGCTCGTCAGTGCGAATTATTCCAAGATTAACCTGAAGAGTGGAAGAAACATACTTTCCCTGTCCCGTTGGTCAAATCATCTTACCAAGACATCGTGCTTAACGCCATCCGTCGAACGTACCGAATTCATCTGTGGCTTTAAAAATATCCTCTCGCTAGACAACCATTTGGAGTGGAAGTAAAGACGTAGACGCGCCTGCCCCAAAACAACATTCTTGAGGCTACATAAAAATTGAGGCCAAGGTCAGTTCAACGCAGATTCTCGTGGGTTTTTAAAAGTAGATAAATTCCAATTATCTCTTTTTTTTGGAAGGTCAATTAGCGTTCAATATTAAAGGGAGCTTTGAGTCAACCAGTACTGTATATTCAATTGTGTAATTTAGTAAGTCTCACTTAAACTGGTTTAATTCAAAACTGTGTAGTTGGTTTGTTAGATTTCACTTTTTGTTCATGTTGCAATTAAATGTCTATTTTCTTAGAAGGATTTAATTCAATCCTCAAAACGCTGAGCATAGCACTAGAAACCCTCAAAGATAAAAAAATAACCTAATAACAATAATAATATAACACTTTTAGAGAAAACTTAATCAAGAAGTTTTGAAGTAAGTAACAAACCTATACGTGCGTACACCCCTACTCGGTCCTTGCAATACCACGATATATATATATATATATATATATATATATATATATATATATATATATATATATATATATATATATATATATATATATATATATATATATATATATATATTGATATGGAGTAAGAGAGAGAGAGTCTGGCCATTCCACAACAAGGGGGCTTAGACCGCTTATATTTATATCACTGAGGGGCATCTCAGAATAGATAGATTAGAAAGGAAAGAGTCGGCGTGCAAAACATTCAGACGTTCGATGAATAGAAGCTAGATATACCGTAATGACGGCAGCAAAAGGAAACACAACGACCTCATATACTGACATTAGCGTCTAGAATGAGATAGACATGGCAATCATTTCCTTGAATGTGAGAAACCGTATTTGATGAAAGCACAGCTTCGTGGCTGTGGAGCAAAACAGATTTAGATGGAAATGTTATCACTTTCATAGGAGTTAACTACCATCCAAATTATACTTATACGTAAGGAGAGCACAGGACACAACATGACCGAAAAAATAATCGGTTTTCGTGTAGATTTACGTGAGTTCCTCTACATTAGAGACACGAAACTCCAGCTCTTTGAACAGATTCGATAGGTCCCGGTCCCTCGAACTGACCGCATAGTTTCCTCAGATAGTTTGTTTAGTGTTCAGATCCAAGAGAAAGATAAAGGTCCTCGCCAGTTGACCCACGACCTAGCGAAGTTCTGTCTCATCAAAGCGGTGAAATGTACATCGAAACGAGAAAATCCTTCCTATTTGGATGAAGCTGGACTACTGCGGCTTGTCGAGCTGTAAAGGATGTTCCATTAAGACGGATCGCAGCTAGCAGTAAATATACATTGCAGCAAAATATATATTTAGTTTTCTGCCTCTTTCAATACTAATTTCAATCATCTATATATTGATGATTGAAATTAGTGTTGAAAGAGGCAAAGCACTCAATATATATTTTGCTGCAATGTATATTTACTGCTAACTGAGATCCGTCTTAATGGAACACCCTTTATATATAGAGGGCAGAAAAAGAACGGAGGAATAACAATTGATGAAAACTGTGCACTAGCTTGCCTGGTCCCATCTGTTGAGGTGTGGGGTCTCGAAACCCTTTTCCTGATAAAAGGTGGTCAGGGCTGACACACCCAGCATGATTTGCTGAAAACAGTCACTTGCATCTTGCATACATTGGAAGAAGGGGAGGGGACGAGTATTCGCAGATACTCCTAATTAGCCGGGAGTCGATGAAAATTCCATAGAAGAAAATCTCCTTTATATCTACTTGGAAAAAACTGCCTAGATTTTCTTCGAAGAGAAAACCTCACTGGAATGGCTATAGGTCGATCGGAGACAAGCACCCAAAGGCCGTCAGCCACGGAACACACAGTTCTATTAGTCACCATTGAGGCCTTCATTGGAGAAGGTCAGTGTTGGTACACGAGCCTTCTGTTTTTCTTTTCTCGTCATTCGGCGAGCAGGGCTCATTCAGTGTAGTGACTTCCTCGTTTTCTGGAAAGCACTAGCCTCTCATTGCCCTGCCCAACTTTGGGCAGGGGACAGCGCACTGAATATCCAGTCTTTTTCTACTTTCTTCCGTTGTTGTTTTGTTTGAGGTTCCAGTCTGACGGCGGCCTTTGCATTATTCTGGGTAAACTTCTTCGAAATACCCATGGATGTGCCCACTGCCACCTTCCTGAGCTTGGCCTCTTCTGCGTCAACCGACCTAGTGTAGTTGTGTCACTGCATCGTCTCCAGCTACATTGTCAAGTAAGGGAGCATAGGCCCCACCACACCATGATTCCCTAACTAAGGAGTCTTCTGGGTCACGGTCGCCCTAATGTCGTCATTAGGGATTTCACTCTCCTCGGGAGAAGGGGTGCTGCTCCCTTGGGAAATATCCCATCGAGGCATTGAGGGTCCCAGCTTGCATATTCCATGTCATCGGATCCTGGGGAATGACACTAGGGGATGGCACGCCTAAAAACAACAACAACAACAACAACAACAACAACAACAAACAAACAAACACAATCTTCTGGTAGAGATGACCTCGGCATTATATTTTTCTTTCAAATACTACAAAAGTGTTCCCAGCACCACCCTTAAAGCACAACCGAAATGCCTCACGTTTTCTACGATGACGTAGGCTTCTCGAAATTTCACATTACAGACGGGGATCAGGCTATGGCCTACTAATTCTAAACCATGGCTCGAAAATTAGGCTCATAATTTTCGTATTTTTGTTCTGTTTTTATTTATTTCAGAAATACCAAAAGATCACTTCTCACGAAAAAGATATGATTTGTTTCATTTTTTTCTTTTCCCCAATAATTACCGCATAAAATCCAGCATTTTCGCTTGAAGCAAGAAATATGAAACGGTTGAACGAAATTAAGTGGCATTAGCCCTCATTCTCTTCCCATGTGTCATTTTATTTCGTCATATGACTTATATATAATAAATTAGCCTTGTCGGTTTGACGTGTTTTTTATTGCTGGACTAAACGCAATATGCATGTAATTTTATTTTTCGCCGCAACTGTAAATGGAGACTTAAAGTGATATTTATGAATGATATAAAATGCATTGTTGCAGGCAAATGCGTTTAATAAAGGTTATAAAAGTGAAAGCGATATTTCTGTTTCTCACTTTGGGAAAGATTTATTATTTATACTTGTATGCGTGGATACTTGGTTGTGGTGATCTTCCACATCAATTTGCTGGTTCAAGTTTCATAGCATGATTATTGTCACACTCAGTCTTTGGCATCTCCCTTATATCTTTCCAATGAATACTGAATTAGTGAATGGCTAATTTATTTTGATTAATTATGACTGGCCTTTCACGGGTTACTGAAATATTTAAATCATTGAAAGTTTTTATTTTGTGAGTTTAAAACATATGTGTATGTATGTGACAAAATAAATATTAAATATGGGAGTTGCTTAATATTTAGTGAATAAGTTTCGAAGTTTTTAATCGCATTGTAACAAGGTAGGCCATATTTTATATTTGAAGCCAGAGGCTTTTTATGGATGAAGGTCAAAAGCGGCCAAATCTTGCAAACCAAAATTCCCGAGTCATCCGAAGTTCTGGAGAACATATAGAGAAACCCTGGAGCGCTAAAATCTAGGAATATATTATTTTTCTCCCTTCTAGAACCTCATTCTGGCGACCACCATCGAGAGCATTGGTCGCCGAAAAACGTATTTAACCTACTACTTAGGCTAATAGAAAAACAAGGTAAAAAAAACACAAACCAAAAGAAACAAGATTAAAACAGCTAGACTATATTCGACCAAAAAGAAACAAAGATAAAAACCATGTTCTGGCGTCTTGAGGGAGCCCAAACTCTCTCCAGCAGCTGTCCATGCAACTAAAACCCCCAAACTATATATATATGTGTGTGTGTGTGTGTACGTGTTTATTTTAAAGGCCCAAAGAAATGAAAACTGGTAACAACCCGGAAAAACGCTAAGGAAAATTGTCGTGGTATACGGCCGAGTACGTATGTTCGTCTGATTCGTACATGAGTAAATCCGTTCCACTTTTCTCTAAGAGTGCTTTAACTTATTTTGTTTCTTTAACCAGGGAGGATTTATATTATTATATATCTATTGCCATTTTGCAGAGTTTCGAGGATCTAATTAAACAGCTCGGACAAAAATATACTTTTAATTACATAAAAAAATGAAATATTAAAACTTTACATATACTAATGATATAATAAGAGAATCTAATAAAAATTAATACTAACAATGAGTAATACGCGATGGTTGACGCAAAACCCACTTTCGCTTGGAATGGTAACTAAAACAACATGAATAAGTTTTAGATTCCTTTTACTTTTAACTAAGAGGGAGTCGGGAGTTGGTTGACCTTGATCGGGAACCTCCTCGATGAGATGATTAGCGGCACGTTGTACTGCAGCTTTCCTTTCAGCCGCGAGGGTAGCTGAGAAAACAGCTGATTCTTCTCAATGGGTGAAAGAGGCGCGTGTTGAGTCTATTCGCGAAGAACAGCTGATGCTTGTCCAGGGGGTGGGGTGGGGGGAGGGTTGGAGGCGAGCGGTGAGAATTCTTGACTTGAAGATGTAAGTGAGGGGATCTTGGATGAACGGAAGTTATTCCGATCCTTGTGTCATTAATTCGGGCATCTCGATGATGAGACTTGACCAAGAGGTGAATCTTTTCTCGAGTGGGACTTCACATTGGAATTCCTCAATGATGAGGAGCATCTCTGTTTTTATACAGAAAACTGAGATAGGAGGTTTCTCTGGACGAGAATGGTATGCAAGTGGGTCTCTATACCACTAGTCTACTCTTATAAGCGACCAAAGGAACGGCCTCGAGAAGAAAAATCCCACTCGGCTCCACTGTCTTCTTGATTCCCAGTTTGACTCCGGGACTCGTCTTCTTCTCTCGATTGCTACGCGGATCTTTTTTTTCATTTCTCAAGATCGAACTATATATATGTTGATTATCTCCTGGAGGAGGGGAGGGGAGACGAGGACCCACAGTTAAGCCTCTCTCCTAGGGCATAAATTTCCAACGTTGTGACAATTAGCCCATTCTGGTTTACACACGGAGAAAGTTAGATTTCGTCTATTTGGCAGAAATAGACATAAACAATCGGATGGGACAGTGAACCTGTTCATAGAATTTTATTCTAAAGGTTTTCACACCCTTCCAGTGTCAGATTTAGACTTAGTGAGGCCCTAAGCTATATAATGCCGTGATATATACCAGGCAATGGCCTCGCCACTCCCCCCGTGGGGGGAGCTTGCTCTTCGCTACTAAGATTAAAATCTAAAAAAAAGCAGCCATAGATAAATTTTTATAAATTTTCTGAACTTCGCCAATTATAATAATTTTAAAAAGGAACTCTAAACTATTTGCCCCCTTTCAAAAAATCAGGTTGCTAAAATATAATTAGAGATAAAATTTTAATAAATTTTCTGAACTTCACCAATTGTAATTCATTTTCTTTTTAAAACATTATAAAGCATTGGATAATCATATTTATCTTTTCTGAAATAAACTATTTTGTTTTTTCAAACTCTAAAGAAATTCTTAGAAATTACCTTGATAAAAAATTTAAATATACTTAAGTCATAACCAAACTAAGATGAAATTATTTTTTAAATAATCCAAAAAATCCCGTTCTTAAATTATAGAGTTAGTGACGATGATGAGTTCTTAAGAACACTTGGAATTGTAAAATTTAGAAGTGATTGTAGAATTTTAGAAAATTGAGTTTTCGGGGACGACATCATATTATTTACAATCGAATATCAGATTCCCAATAATATATGTACAAGTATGTCAAATAAAACGATTAAGTCGGAAAATATTAAAAGATATATTATTTGGTATTTATAAAATTAAATAAATTTTAATATTTGTGAATTTTTTATAAAGCTAAGCTTTGCATGTCAAACAATTTGATATTATTGAAGGTTGAAGGTCATTCATAACAATTCATAAACTACTGGAAAACATTTTGGTATTCAAATTGCGGAAGGTCAGGTTGTAAATAATTACCTTATTTTGTAATGTTCATCGTTACACCCCTATTTAAGAGCTCTTGCTAGCAGAGTGGATAGGTCGATAGTCCGCTAATGTTGTGGTACCGGGTTCGATATCGGCAAGAGCGGACGCAACACGCCACCGCATGTAGAGATCTGGCTACCAATTGTTGGACGCGCTGTGCTTAACCCTGTACTGGGGTTGGTAGATTTTCCACTTCTCGTCATACAATTACAACACTGTTTTCTTTCCTCTCCCGTCTTCGCAGCACAACACATACACTCTCTGTTACAAGGAATCTTGCCGATAGGTATCTATATCCACATACCTCTGACGCGGAACCTCTCCTTCTGCCCCGAGGCGAAGAAGGTTCCACTTGAATGCTGTTGGTGTCAAAACACAAAGAGGACCGGCACCTGATGCCCTCGGGTTCGCCAGTGATTGTCATACTGATCTTTATGTCTATTTCATTAACCGGTCGGGGTCCGCCTGGATACAGCCCGACACAGGCACTATGGCCTATGCCGGCGGGTTGAATGAAGAAGAGAGGCGCGATCGAGGATTATAAAATACGCGCACGTGACAGAAAAACTAAACTAGTCCCTCACTTGCGGAATGCGAATATGTACGAGACAGACGAGCATTCGTGGATCTAGAGGGATGTGAGGGCCCATCCTTTTCCCTGAGGGATGGAGGGCCTGCCACCAGGTGGGTGGTTGGCGGCCTGCTGGCTTATAATATCGGGAAGGATGAACAGGCAATATGCAGTCGATATAACACAGTTACTACACCGTACTGTAACCCAAGGATTCAAGGAAGAATTACGAAGATTGAAATAGAGAACATAAATGACTATTAGAAGCAATGGAAAATGAAGAGTAACATTAAAAAAATTACAATTATTCCAATAGGAAGACAAAGGAAAGTAGACCAGAATAGACGGTAATGACTACAGATATGCAAATGAAGGAAAAGTACTAGGACTAACTGTAAATATAAGAAGTTATTCCGTTCAAGATAAGGAAAAGAAACTAAGAACAGCAAAGGAAATATCACTTTTGGATGAAATGAGATTAGGAGAGAGAACTTGCGGAGAGGTAGGCCTAGAATGGCCCGTTCCTGCCTATCCAAGCTCGGAGGGGACGAAGAAAGGGTGAGTAGAAATCATAAGGCCGTGCTATGCCTTCCCCTATCACCTAAGAGGAAAAACTACAGCTCCGCCCACTTAGTGGGGAAAGAAATGAAGATACACTCCTCAACATCTCGAAATTTAAAGCGCAAGAGCAACGAAGCCGTGTTAGGACAGATCGTTAAAGTAATGTTAGATAAAGTAAAAATGTATGGAAGATCTAAAGTTGCAGGTCTACCTGCTGGTTAATATCATGATAACATTTTGAATACCTTCTCTAGTTTTCACATTTGTTAAGATAAAAAAGGGGAGCAAATAGGCTTTGGGCTGTTTTTGTGTTTTTTCAATTCAGAATTTAATTCGTTAATTCTTTACTTTATGGGCGGATGATTTTGCGCGCGATTTTTGGGGGGCTATTTTTAAGCTACTTTTTTGCCTCACTTCGTTGTTTTGAGTCGGGAATTTAAAGATGACGATAGCGCCGCCTACTTTAGCCTATTTCCGCCCAAAGTTAACATTCTTCAGGTACTTTCTAAGTGGAGGCTTCGACCCCCATACTCCACCACTCAATTGGGGAGGGCCGAACCCTCCCTACATCCCAGGCAACCAATGGCGGCTCGTAGCTAAAATTAATGGGGGTGACCATCAGAATTTTTTTAGCATTGTTTTAATAATGGTAAAAGGAAATAAACATATAAAAAGAAAATCTATAGATAAACTTGATAAAATCCTAAACAGAACAAAATTAAACATTCTTTACTTACTAATAGCCTAAATTGTTACAGTTCAAGCTTGATCCATTCATTTAAAAACGAAATCCATTCTTCTTGTTTTAATTTGCGCAAAAAGATGAATTATTTTCTCCTTGATCTCTGGATCACTACTGAGAACTTTTTTTCTCCATCGAAAGCACTGCAAGTGCATTTAGTCTTTCATAATTAATAGTGGTCTTAGAAAAGTTTTTATTCTTTTCACTGTTGAAAAGCAGCGTTCTGCCTGATGTAGGTAGTCATGGGAATTGTCAAGAAGATTTTTATCAGTTTCGTAATTTCACTAAGACCATCATCTAGATTATTTTCCAAGCTAAATTTCAGCCGCTCAATTAATTAATAAATGAACAGGAAAAAAAGGAATTAAATTTTACACTTTATCACATTCAAGAATATAAGCAAGTTTTTAAGCACAACACACGCAAAGTCAAGAAGAAACACTACCTTTCACCAGCACACCAGGGTGGGCACTGTGTGAGCCACAGTGCTCTCTCTCCCTAACGTGCAGCTTCCAGACTTGGACATGTGAGCATGCGCGCAACAGCCAAACACCGCGTCGCTGGAACTATGAAGCGCATAATTCTTCTATACAAGGATCTTTGTATATTTTTCATAAACTACGGGATGGCTACTGACATTAAGCTTAAGGATTATATAATGTGCAAGTATAAAGAAAGAATTAAAGAAAAAATGACTCATTATATTGAATGTTATCGATAATATAGAGTGAAAATAGTGGGTGCTGCAGTTCCGCAGTGGCTATACACGAACCGTCATTGCCCGCAACATAAAAAAAAACCCTCGTAATATTCGCAATTGAATGAAAAGGCGATTGATAAATTTCGTTAGGCCTCTAGTTTTTATATCTGACGGTGTTTAATGCAGATCGCTGATTGGCCAGTGGGATAACTGACAAACACAAAAAAATAGCAAATTATCCCCCCAAATCGCGCGCAAAATCATCCGCCCATAAAGTAAACAATTATCTTTAATTCAATTTTAACAACATAGGGACAAGCCAAATTCATTCTTGAAGTCAGTGACTATTTCTCAGCCATGTTGGCAAAATTTGAATTAATCTTTGGCCTATTGCGACTCAATTCATTGTATTTTTTATCCTAAAATAGGCCATATATTTTTCTAAGTTGTAAATACCTAAAAATATTTCACGTTTGATACAAATTCTATTCTATAGTGATGTTCGTGCTATGCCTACCCTCTTTACTATGCATTTTTCAAAGTAAATGCTACAGTAAAACATAAACTATGCCACAAATTAAGTGTCTTCACATTAATTGCAAGATGCAATCCGGAAAAAAATAAACTTGTTTTCATTAGGTCGATGTGAACTTCCACTTCAATAATGAACACTTCGAAAGTGGAATCAATTTTTGTTTCTGAATTTCAAAACAAAATGGTTCATGATTTCACTGTGACGTCACGATTTCGACATTTCTGGCTCCATCAATGGGAATAAATATGCATTTGACTTCTATATTTAAAGGTCGCATTTTTTGGCTGGAGGAAATACAAGATTGTAATCTTTTGGATTTTTTCGTCAATAATTTTTTCTTTTTAGAAAAAAACAACATTTTATAGAGATAGCATTAGATTTCTTTACAATTACCCATTATTGTAGAGCAGGGATCCGCTCCAACGGCTGTCATATGACTTTTCTGGTAAATGTATGCGCTCGTGACGTGAACATTTAAATATAAATAGGAAATAAATTGATTTACCAGTATGGCATCTCACGACTCTCAGTATAATTATTGAAAATATACAGTGAATGCCAAAAGTCACTGGATAAGTGCGTGGCCTAGCTAAATACAGCAACTGGGTCTTGGCTACCATGACTCATAAAATGTTGGATTGGGTTCAGGTCGAGTGAATCTGTTGGCCACAGCATTTCATAGGAACTCTCCCGAATGCCCCTCGAACTAATTTGGGGGAACTTGTGCCCAATGCTAGAATACCCCATCATTTTGTGAGGTACACAAGTCCAGAAATGGATGTAAACTTTCATCAATCAGGGCAACATAACGGTCACCGGTTAAGGACGTGTCTAGGTGGACCCGACCCATGCCACGTGAACACCCCGCCCCACACCAGTATGCAACCGGTACCTGCTTGCGCGGTGCCTTCTTGTTAAATGGGGTTCATGACATCATGGGGTCTGCCCCATGCCAGAACCATACCATCAGCCCAAAACAATTGGAACTGTGAATCATAGCACCACACCACATGTTGCCAGTTTTCTAGGTCCAATTAGCGACGTCACGAGTCTATGTGAGCCGTTGTGTGCGGTATCGTGGGCAGGGGGAGGCACCTTGGTGGGTCTTCTGCCCCCATATCCAATAGAAGATAAAGAACGCTACAATGACCTGATGGATATGCGTCTGGTACCTCCTGGATTGAATGTGGATGTGATTTGGGGCAGTGTTGCTTATCTCGTACCATGAACAATTCTCGCCAGAAGGCACTGGCCACGATCATTAAGTAACCCATGTTGAGTGGGATGCTGAATGCGCGCACAGTTTCAGAAATGGAATACCCCCTCCCCATTCGTCTGGTACCCAACATCATGCCGCATTCGAACTCCGATCATTCACGCCACCAAGCCATCAGCAGCTCTCCTGTGTTTACACTGCCCCACGAGGTCTCAGATCACTATGATACATGTCTTGGAATGACCATGACGTCGCGTATGGCGTCGACCCCCACCATTGCCTTTACATACTGGAACCCCATGATTTTTGGCACTTCAGTGTAATGGTAAACAAATATAAGTATAATGTTCACATCGATTATAATAAAATGCGGCCCACCTTTAAATTCCACTTACGACTAACGAAGGCCTTATTTTAATTTACGGAATAAACCTGTTCAAAGAGAGTTCGGTAAAAGTAATGAGAAGAAAGAAGAGGAATTTGCGCCCCCTGGGATGGTTGCTCACCATTGCTCCTCTCTAAGCTTTACCTCTATAGCTTCCTTTCTCTCTCTCTCTCACTAATACCTCCGAAACCTCGCTCGGGGCCTTCCTTACCAAGCGCTTCCATCTCGGTTCACATTAAGCTGAGGACCAGAAGTGGAGGGAGTCTCTCCAGAAGCGAGTAGTTGCTTGTCTCATCCTCTCCTTTTCCCTACCCTGGAACGTAGGCGGGATACAGAGCGGAGGAGGAGTTGCGAAGCGGCACTTCACTCACTCCACTTTAAAAAATCGTTTTCAAATTTGCCATTTCATACTAAAGAGTTGGAGACTACTAATGCCTGCCTTCCCATCCATAACACTCACCAAATGTTTCCCTTTAGCGTTTTCCACGTAGAATTGGTTTTTCAAGATTCATACTTATCTCTTTCATATATTCGTTTCTTCCTTCTCTCTCAGATTAGGCCTAATGTGAAGGAGAAGAGTGGACTGGAGTAAACAACAAATGAAGTAGTCGTGTTTAAAACTGATAATTCCATGATAATCAATAGCATCTCAATGGAGTATATAAATGTGCCTGAATTTTTTTCACCTGAAACCGAATGAAGTTGTTGAACCTCTTGATTTCCTAATTCCTCGATGGGTCAATTATGCATCACAATGGCATAGTGGATATGAAGTATGAATTGGGGGTAATTGGGGGTAATGAGGGGTAGGGAGCAAAGGAAAACCTGAAGCAGAAAATACTAGACTCTAGAGCAGTGGTTCCCAAACTGGGGGTAAATTACCCCCTCTCCTATGGGTAATTTAAAAAAATTTCTGAGGTAATGGAAGGGTGACAGAAAAAAGTTAAGAATTCTGAAAATCAAGAAAACATTGCGGTACCTGGCATTAGGATTAATGTTAACTTAGTCTTAGTGTCATGATACGAAAATCATGTTATATTAAGTGTTTTGAATTGTAAGTTTTGCAGGCAGATGTAGGCTAGCGGTGTCAGTTACTGAGTCATCTTTTATTTGATCACGCAACGGCTATTCCCCCCTTCTCCCTCCTTACCCCTTCCACCCTCTTCTTCCCCCCTTAGCCCGTGACACATTGCTTTTGAAATTAATTCACAAAGCGAATTTCCTTGAGACACAAAAAATTACAGGCCTTAGTAAAATTTAAAATGATTGAGTATGGTATATCTTTTGCATTATTAAGTTTTTTTTATATTAAAGAAATTAACATTTTGAACGCGAAACAGTGGCGGGCATTTCTATAGCGGCTGTGCCAAATTTCTGTATCAGAAAATGTCTCTTTGTATATATTTTTCCATGTAAGCAGGCCTCGAGCTTAGTGTAGAATTGTAGAGTAAAATTAAATTCTAATCACTGTTGTGATTTGTCATGAGGCCGAGTTGTCCGGAAAAGAAACTATATTTAGTTACAAACATTTAATGTGTCATCTGTGTTTGAGGGAGGCGCGCCTGACGAGCTGTAGGCGGGAGAAAGCGCGTCACTACAGCTCATCTCTCCTCGCATGCACGTACATACGTCTGTGGCTCCTCGTGGTGTTACGATATTATGTACTGTGAATTATTATCGCTATACCGAAGCATAAGTGACTAAAGCTCATCTCTCCTCGCACGCAGGTGCTGGAGAGAGCCTGAACAAACAGTGATATTTGATTAATTAGAGGATCAGGCTTATTTTCAGTGCAGGGCTGTAGCACTGAAGAAGATCCTGTTCGCTTCATCTGGAATCCAAACCCAAAAGCTTCAAGCTGCGATCGAAGCATCCTACTTTGTGCATATAAAGTTGCCGAACAACAGAAATGCCACACCATTGCAGAGAATCTGATTATGACTTGTGCATACGAAATGGTAAGAAAGGTATGCGAGAAGGATCAAGCAAAGAAACTGAGTGCAATATCTTTATTAAACAACACAATCCGCTGACGTCGATAACATAGCTTCAGATATCCTATCTCAAGTTACAACAGAGATCAAGGAAAGTTCATATAGCTAATTCTCCTTTCAATTTGATAAATCGTGTGATGTAGCCAGTTGTGCTGTTTTCCTTGGGTTCGTCCGTTATGTCCACTAGAACAAGATCAAAGAAGAGTTCTTATCGTGCGAGAAACTGCTGACAACCACTAAGGGAAAAGATAACTTCTATATCATCAACAGTTTCTTTACCAAGAATTGATTGAATTGGAACAGCGTTCAACAGGTAAGGAGAGATGTTTATATAAAGTCTAAATTAGTATAAACACAATGAATTGCATGGCATATAGTCATATACAGTTTTATTTATTGTACAAGTAACTGTGGTGTAGCTAATATTTTGTACATGATTCACAAAAAAATCGTACCTTCCTACTGAAATACTAAAGTACCAAAATAAATTAAATTGAAACCATATAATTATAACGCAAAAGATAAGTAAGAATGACTAACTGACACAATCTAGAATAATTTTTTTTTATAATCCAGGTCTTCCTCGATGGAGCACCGTCAATGATGGGTGGTCATCGTGGATTCCGAAGCCTCATACAAGCTGTGAATCCAAAATTTCTGTAGATCATTGCATCATTCATCGGTACTCTGTTGGATCGAAAAGCCTGCCTGATATTCGGAAATTAGTGTTTGAAGATGTGTTGAAAATCATCAACTTTATCAAGTCCAGGGATGTGAATTCACGCATATTCAAGGAGCTTTGCAAGGAAATGGAATAGCAGTATCAACCTCTGCTCTATCACACCGATGTTCGTTGGTTGTCAGAGGCAAGGTTTTACGTCGAGTCAATGAGCTCCGAAAGGCTATTCAGGAATTCCTGGAACATAAAAGATCTCACTTTGCTACCAAGTTCACTGATAAGGAGTGGCCTGCTAGATTTTGTTACTTGGTGGACATATTTGTGGAGCTGAACAGTGGTAATCTGCAACTCCATGGCCGAAATACGACTGCCATTGATGCCCATCAAACTGTGGCTACATTTTTGGAGAAAATGAAACTCTGGATTCGGCGCTTGGAGAAAGGAGTGATCACCCAGTTCCTCACCCTAGACCAATTTGTTGATGAGAATAGTCATGATACTGGATCACTTCTACAGACCATCAGCAAAGAGATGAGGGACCATATGAAGGGGCTTGAAACAAGCATGCATCAATACTTTCCAGAGAGTGACAATGAAGCAACTATCTTCAGTGGATCATTCATCCCTTCTTGGTACCTGATGATGCAATCACGATGATGATTTCCCTTTAAAGGAGGAATGGATCACAATGCGAGCCAATGAAGCCTTGAAAATCGAATTCCAAAATCAAAATGCAGATTCCTTTTGGATTTCACGACTAGCTGACTCGCCAACTCTGTCCAAGAGAGCCTTGAAGTTGTTGGTATCATTTTCAACAACGTATCTCTGCGAGAAGGGATTCTCAACTGTGCTGGGGATGAAAACAAAAAAAGGCGACTCGCTTGAATGTTGCAAACGATGCCAGGCTGGACTTTCCACCACGAAGCCAATAATTCCTCAACTAGCTTCAAGCATGCAACTCCATCCATCCCACTGATGTTCTTGACATCTTTGGCAATAGTCATTAGAGATGCACAATATTCAAATACAAATAAATAAAAGAAAATATATCTAGTGTTTTAATTTAGCCATATATACCAATGTTGACAACATTTTGTGGAAGGGGTAACATGCTTAATGTGGCATGTTAAATTAGGTAACAAGCTGAAAAAGTTTGGGAACCACTGCTCTAGAGAGAATGGACAGATGGTCTGTAAAATGGTAGTAAATTATGAAAGAAGTCTGAATATCTAAAAGTGCATAAGAGAGTCTTCCATGAAAGAAATGTATGATGGAATCTATGGAAGCTTTCATTTGTTCAAAGCACGAACGAGATTCCTGGATGCAAAGGGAGGAACATATAGATGGGAATGGAGGTGACCATAAGGGTTTAGCGAGAGGGTAGAAAATCTATGGTAGAATCCGAAGGACACAATGCCTAGAGAGCACACTGAAAGAAGAACTGGCAACACTGTTAGGACAAGAAGAGTAGAATGAGGTGAGAGGTAGAGAAGATTATGTGTGGTTATGAGGTTTAAATGTGGAGAAAATGTAATAGAGAATAGAAACAGACGGACCGACAAAGAGATTTTTGCTGTGTTTGGAAGTGGAGATGATAACCATATCTAATCAATATTTCTTTCAACTGAAATGAACTCCATATTTCGTTACAAAGGGTGGCGCAATAACCTAAACATGAACTTCTTTGGACTTAGTATTTTATTAAGACGAATTGAGCAGTTTAGTTTTTAAACTATTAATATTACCATTCCTTTTTTTTTTACAAAATTTCTTAGAAATTCTAATCGATATTACCTGGAATAATATATATTGATCATTTGACCTATAGTTACGCAACGAAAATTGGTATAAAAATGCAGTTTTTGATATCCGATGCGATAAACAAGATACGAAAAGAATGAATACCCTAAACAAGTTAGATTAATAAGCGATTACGGTTGATACTGATGGATAGGTATGATTGGTTGTGGAAAATGATTTATGAGTCGTTTTACATATGTCATTGTAAATGTGCAAACCTAGAGTATCAAAGTAAGTAACCTTGTTTGCAAAAATTAACATCCATTGGCCTAAGATATTTTTTTTGAAGCTTAGTTTACATTTTATGCCGAAGAATAGACTACAGGAAAATTAAATATATCATTTGTAGCGTAACTCCAACAAAGTTAAGATTTTGTTGGTTGTTTTTCGCAAAATAATAGTTATCACTACATCATTCATTTACAAATTTAGTTAACACAGTAAGATAAATTATTAATTTAAAATATTGAAAGTAATTCGCAATAGAATAAAAGAGAAATTAGTTCGTTTATCAATTTCTAAATTAGAAAAAACCCTTCGAAATATGGTGTACAGATCGAGATTTCTCGAAGATCAAAGATTCAAAGATTCCTACCATTTAAATATATCTGAGTACCATTGATTAGAGAATGTAAGATGTTATTTTTAGGATAGTTTCTTTCTCTTCAGTTCCCGAATGTTATCATTATGTTTTAGAATTATGGGTCTTAAATTTAAATAAATATTGGTTGGGTTATTGTAAAGAAATGAAATGAAATATGGGAGCTGGAGACAGAAAAAGACTTGCCGACCCCTGCCTCCCCAACCTTATGGATTCTAGCAGGAGCGGCGAAGTAGGTGGGGGATAGAGAGGGAGAGGAAGAGTAAAGAGTAGCTAGGCGTCTGTCATTGTAAAGGTCATCGATAACGTATGAAAAATTCAATGGGGCTAAGATTTCCAGACACATAATTTAGCGAAGTGAATAAACATTAAATTTATTTAAGTGATATGAGTAATACGCAACAACTGTAGTTGAGTGCCACCGAATATTTGACTGTAGGGATGAATAGTATACACGGTAACGACGCAATTAGTATAGTTAACATGCTACACATCGTGGTTCGAATTCAACGTTAAGTTGTAGTTCCGATGACTGCCTAAGTTCACTTTGTTGTTTTCTACTAAACTTCCCGCTTTCCTAACCTGAACCTTTCCTCTTCCACTCCCTCTCACTCCTACCATCGGTACCCACACTGTCCGGAGCGTACTAAAGGTCTGGTCAATTATGGTGCGGAGGACCAAAAATAAATACCGGGCCTCGCCACCTCCACCACCCCGGCCACTATTACGAGGACCGGGAGGTTCGGACGATCTGTTTCTTTGTCTCCGACATTCCTTTTCATTTCATTTCATTATTGGTTCAAACCCTTTAAGTTTATCGCTTCCTTTTTCTATGCAATTCGTTCTTTTCATCGCACACCTTTTAGGGATCTTTGAAGTGTTATGTCCCTCGCATTATGCTGACGATTTTTTGAAAGGGGGGGAATCTCTCATGTTCGCAATTTTCGGATTTACAGAATGTCGAAGTCCCTATTATCTATCTACTCTTAACCTTTTGCGTTTGGTGCACGTTCTCCGCTCTTTTTTTTTGTAAATTTCACCGCTAATGCAGTTTCTTACGCTGATTCTAAATTTGTCTCTTTTTCTCCTTTTTTTTAGAAATGATTACTTTTAAAGTTATGCTAAGTTAATTAAGGTTAGGTTACGATATCTTATTATGAGACAAATAATATTTATACCATTTATTTCAAAATAACTTTTAAATATTTGATGTTAAATTATAATTTAACCTCAAATATTTAAAATTAATAATTATTAGTTTAATACTGAAACTTAAAAATGAGGGCAAAATCTTCTTAAATATTTCTGTAATTTCAACGCCTTAGGGATTAATACAATGATGGGGGTAGATTGCGCCAATTCAATGAATCCAGCTTTATTGAACCCAAATTTGCAATCAACTTTAAAAATTATTCTAGAAGAGATTTTTTTATCTTTTTGGTTTGATCACGTTCTTCAATCTTTTTGTAAAATTAACAATTTCACCCCAAAACAAATACATATTTTGAATCAGCTTAAGAAACTGCACTAGTGGTGAGCTTTCTAAATAGATTGAAGAACGTACACCAAACCTAACGCAACCTTACTTAACCTACCCTAACTTTAAAACTAATTATTTTTAAAAAAAGAAGATAAATATGAGAGGAAAAAAGGAAAAAAATATTTGGAATCTGTGTAAGTGACTGGTTTACTGGTGAAAAGATCTTCTTTAACATTTTATAACATCGTTTGGGTTCCTCTAGTCATCAGTAATCTCTCTATTTATCCAATTCTCTTTTCTAAATCTAGAAAAACTTCTAGGTAAAAACATCATTATTTCTAAGAATAATGTTTGCTCAAATACTGCATACATTTCGTGTGAATTACCATTGTTCGACATTTCAACCCAATTTATTTACATGCTATAACTCTACCATCACTGGTTTCCTGTACGATAGCACCTGTCGCTCATTACCTGTAATACCACTATACCAATTAATGAAGAGAATATAGATTTTACCCAATGCTTCCCGTGAGATCAAGCAACTTCGAAGACTTTCCGCGATTATTTTGCAAGTTTATATCTAACATAATTTCTTGTAAGTTCTCAAGTGCGACATTTGAATATTTTGGAATAACGCAATTGATTGCAAATGACCCGCAAAAACTCTAGTTTGCTGTCGACTCTCTGATGTTTATTTAAGAATTGAAAAGTATAACAAGACTTGGGATGATTTGCTAGGTAGTCATAATATACTTCTCAGGCACGGATCCTGAGACGGGGATAGAGGGCTGAAGCCCCCCTAAAATTTCAGATCTGTTTATGTTTATATTTCTTTTTTTGTTAAGCCATACTTATATTCTGCTATTCAGAAAAAATTATGTAATAATATAGAATATATATAAAAACTTTTTTAAACCGTTGCGATCGAATTTACCTTATATGATACATGTCTAAAATACAGGTAAATCTAAAAAATAATTATCAAATTCAGTATTATACCTTAGATGACGTCCAGAAACGGCAATATACAACAATTCATAATTTTCTGATGTGTGGAAAAAATTTGGATCTGAGAGAGAGAGTTAGTGCTCATTCTCATGTGAGTTACTGTCATTTATTATCAATGATGTGTAAGATAACCATTATTAATTATCAATGTCCTTTTCTCAGACTCGTTAGAGGGAGGAATTTAGGTTAGCCACCGCTCAAATTTTTATCCTGGATGCGGCACTTATATTGATTTAACCCAATAGGAGAACCAGTCGCTCATTCGTAATAAAACTGATCTCTTAACATAATAAGACCAACCAAAGGCATTATTTATAATACTAGATTGTTAGAATTCACCCAGGTCAATTTGATCAAGTTGAAATCAAGAGCCTTTGCCACATGATTGAAGCGCAACGTCAGATTTACTGGGTTGTTTTTTGAATATTAAGTTGAAGATGACTTAAAAAAACATACAAGAAAAAAAACACTGAATATTAAATCAAAATATTATCAATTTGAACCTCTATCTCATTTCTATTAAAATCCTTAAGTTTATTCGTCACAAATTCAGTATAAACACGAATTATATCTTCCATATTACTTAACTTTTTATTGCGATGAATGTAATCAGTAGAGAAAATGGCTGGTGAATCTGGAAATTGCTGCCAAACTTCATATCTCAATTCTCTAAGCTTAGACACAACCAGCTGAGAGCCGCGAGGCTTGGCATTGTCACGAAGCAGTATTGGTCTATGTCTATTGACTAATGGACACCGTTTGATGTCCAATCTTGAATGCATTTCACCAATCTCCTTACAATACGATTAGTTTTGGCTGAAATTTACCAGAACATTTCATTTTATCGTATAGGATCCATTTTTGCTTCACATATCAAAAGTCCTCTAAAAAATAGATCCCTATCCTATCACAACATTCGATGAACATACTTTAAGACATAATTTCTTAGTTTGATTCAATTCATGTGTACCCTACTTTTCAAATAGCTTTGATATGCCGTGATATGGCGGCCACTTAGGTCATAAAGTATTCAGCAAGTGCTAGAACTATCGCCCATGGGTTAATGATCAAGAAGAGTTTTGTGTCTTTCTCGAGGTTCAATATGGGTGTCCATGTTTCGAGACCTAAACTTATTGAACCAACGCTGAGCAGTTTTCACTGTACTGGTGTTCACCTTAAACGCTTTGTTGATGTCATCAGCAGATTGAACAGTTGTATGTTTCAACATTTAAGTTCAATCAGCTCTTCCAAATTTGCCCATGGACGCAAACTACTGCACGAGTAAAAAGTTCTATCACCATGGGTTTACTTCAAACCAAATAAGTCTGAAAATCTATTATTCATATCCCATTTTAAAGAGCTCGATGAGAACAGTAATTCTTAATATCTTCTTCCAAGAGACTCTTTTATTTAAGCTAGTTCTGATATATTGCTAAATCTTTTTTCTAGACGTTTCTTTAAAGAAGATAAGAAGTCTTTTCGTAGAGAATTAAGCACACACTTGCACTTCCGAAATATCCATGCAAGATAATATGTAATTTTTATGTTCAGCAATTTCCTCCGCTAAATCTGACTCTCCTTTATGATTCAAGAAAACGATAATTGTGTCATATAAACAAATCTTAATAAGCAATTTTCTTCAGAAAACCATATAATCTCAGTGTGCAGAAGAAGCCTAACGTAACTATTTTCGTTTCCCAATCAAAGCTTTCTCTATAAACTATCGTATTTGCTGTTATATTTTATATCCTTGATGATTTTTTCCAACACATTCAAAGACTTCCGAAGAATTGCATCAATATTTCTGGTGAATAAATGGTGTCGGTGTACAATATAATAAAGTGTAAAAATTTCCAGCCAGTCTCTCTTTAGATGGGTCATGAATCCTTTTTGACTGCCGACCATTTAAGTTGCCCCATCGGTAGTACATAATACCTTAATTTCTAGCTTTCTTTCTGACGGCTCTGTCTCCGTTGTTGTCGATAGATCTGCTTCCCCTCTTTTCTCCATCAACAGTGGTGTCCCTCAGAATTCTGTCCTGTCCCACTCACTTTTCCTTCTGTATATCATTAGTTTTATCTCCTCCTCAAATAATCCGCTTGCCTAATGCGCGGATGATTAAAAAAATGATTCATCTACCACTTTAAATTTTGCTCCCTCATCTTCCACTCATGCTGCTTCTCATTTGAATGTAATTACCTTAATTAACTCAGGCTTAAACAGGATTTATCAGTTGGGCAGACATAATCCAGTTAATTTTAATATGTCTAAGGCCCAATTTTTACCTATTTTACTATCAAGGACCACTAGTAACCATCACATTTCCTTTGATGGTTCAGTTACACCTGTTGTCTCTTTGATTATACAAAGGACTGTTGCGTCCCTGTCTGGAGTACTGCTATGGCACGTCCAAGGTCACTAGTTATGGCTGTTTATAATAGTGAGTACAAAGGTTGCCGGTTATAGGCTAGTATTTGGCCTATAAGTTATTGATTATCAGTTTACCGGTGGAGGTCGACTCGGCAGTTTACCATCCAAGTACTAACCTTTCCAAATGTTGTTTAACTTTGACGTAGCGCTATTGGGATATTCGGTTAACGGGCGCTAACCTTGAGCTGTCTCCAATTGTAGGGGAGATTATCCTCTCGCTTAGTTTTAGTGAAGTAGGCTGGGTAAGAGGACCGGTTGGATTAGTCTCAGGAAAGGAATCTCGGAAGGCGGATTCAAGGACTCTTTATTTGACGGAGGACTCGGTAGGCTTAGGCACAAACAATTTGATTGAACTTGTGTTGGGTATTTAAGGAAGGCCTACTAATGTTTAAGTCTATTTCCAACTATCCTTCTAACTACCTTACTGTCTGACTGATTGATTTTTTGACTGCCTCTAGGCTCTACTCAGAGCTGTATATAATGTATCGAAAACCAGTGGGCGTAGTCTGCTGTTAACCAATGACACAGTTTGGCGGAGCTTAATCTAATGGATGTTTATTTGTGTGTGCACGGGGATAGAGAAAACATTTATCTCAACTTTCGAGAATATGATTTTGTGTTTCGCAGCCCTTTGACAGTAAATAAGGCCCACATCTTTCCTTTCTCCAGCTCCATGTCTATGACTGCACCTGTTTTGACGTTTGTTGGCACAGCTGTAGCGTTTCCCAGAACCTTGGTGATAAAGATCTGGACTGAAATCGCAAGAGGTGTGTAAGTGTATATGTGCGTATGTGTGTGAAAATTCGTTTTGCCTGTAGCCTTTTATAAGAACAGTATATAAAGGGTGTTCCATTAAGACGGATCACAGTTAGCAGTAAATATACATTGCAGCAAAAATATATATTGAGTTTTTCTGTCAATGTATATTTACTTCTAACTGTGATCTGTCTTAATGGAACACCCTTTATTATTGTTTACATGATCAGATGTTGTATATTATTATTTATCTGACAAAATGTTATATATTTTTTTATATACCCCGCGCATATCTCCCGCAGACGGGATGGCGCATGGCCAGAGACACTTCCACTCCACCATTCGCACATATTATCTGCTGCTTAACCAAAGTCACCCACCTACTACATTTCCCCATCCAACATCAGAGTCCGACTATCCGGTTTCCCCTGAAAACTACATTGCCTGCGTTTGTGTGTCACCCTACACAGCTCGTCCTCCCCGAGCCATTCGTCTCCATTCATTCCTATCCCTAGCACGCCTTTCTGCCCCCTGGATGCTCAGGCCCCGTCCAGCAAGGACATCTCTCATACACTCCATCCACCCCTTTCTCGGACGCCCACGCTGTCTCCTTCCCTGTCACTCAAGATCTATACACTCTCTTTACCAGTCTTTCATCATCTATTCTCTCTAGGTGACATACCATCTCATCACACCTCTATCAGCTCTTTCAAGCAAACTTGCTTTACTTCTACATCTCTCTCGTGCTCTTTGGTTTCTCACCCTGTCAATCAACATTACACCACAAATACTTCTCAGACATTTCATTTGCATAACTTCAACGTTCCTCCTTTTGTTTGCACTCAACACCCATGTTTCACATCCATAAAGAGCCATGGGAATGACCACTCCCTCATACAATCCCATTTGCCCCTGCCTGCTCATTCACTTCCATTTCGTGAAACTCCTTATCGCACCATATGCTTGCACTCCCTTTTCCATTCGCTGCAATATTTAATTTTCACCCCTTCCATCAGCTGTGAGATCCACACCCAGATACTTAAAACACTGCACTTCTTTCAGCCTCCTCCCATTTAGACTTACTTGTAGCTTATTCATTCCTTTCCTATTTGCACCACATTACATTGATTTTGCCTTCATTCACACTGAGCTTCCTTCTGTCATACACAATCCCAAATGCATCGACCAGTGCCTATAGTTTCTCTTTTGAGTCAGCCACCAGCACTGAATCATTTGCAAACAACAATTGTCCTAACTCGTACATCTCTCCATTTTCACTCACTAATGCTGCACCCCTACCTCGCACTCTTGCTTTCACCTCTCTCACCACGCCATCTATATACAGATTGAACTGCCAGTGTGACATCGCGCATTCTTGTCTGGGTCCAGTTTTTACACTGAACCAGTCACCTTCATTTCTTCCAACCCTCACACACGCTTTACAGAATCATAAAAGCTTTTGATAGCTCCTATTACGTGGCCGGAGGTTTCGTTGCTGGACATTTCGTCGAACGGACATTTCGTCACCGGATGTTAGGTCGCTTGTATGGATATTATTAAGGAAAAGAAATAAAATGCATTTAATTTAATGAAGGTTTATTTTCCTTATCAGAAAATTGTAAAAAAATAAAATGCATTCAATTTAATGGAGGTTTATACAAAATTAAAAGTTGTGTCCCTATAGCCTTACAAATTATGGGCAATAGCTTTTAGGTATTGCAAGTTATCGAAGTTTGCATAGTCATCTAATAGTTTTTTAATCCTTTCATTAACAATTGCATATTTCTTTTGAGTATCTTGTGGTGTAATACCCCCTAAAGCCTGTTGTATTGTTAGTTCCCAATCATTTTCTAATGAGGTGAGCTAAGTTTGGATGACTAATTGCTAGTTGTAGCTTAAATGCGCAGTTCCAACCTTCGACAGAATTTGTGCGAGGTATTTAGTTGTTGGCCGGCAGGAGATTATCGAATGTCTCGTTGCAAAATTAATGGTTACGTCAAGATTAGCGTCGGATGCCATAATAATGATGCCTTTCCCTTCGAATAAGTTGAATCTGACCCCCCTTAACAAAACTCTAAGTTGGTCTGGCACTTCGTTTCCATCATGGAGTTTCCTTTGTCGTCTAATCATTCTGCCAAGGCTTTTCCTTTTGGGGAAGAGAGCCAGCTGCATCTAAAGGAAAGTCAATTGTGCAGTTTTGAATCACAGTACGCGTTACTTCTTCCATATCAGAGGCTCTTGCCTTCATATTTTGTACTGTCTTGAGTGCAACGGCTCTACTGGAATCTGATGGGTGAGAATGTGTAAGTGGATCACCTTGGAGAACATCATTCATTGTTTTGAGTCGGCCGCCGCATTTTCCTCTTTCTTCGCATTTACAATATGTAACATCACCCTTCTTTTTGCCGACAGTATAAGCAAACCATTGAACAGCATTTTCCTTCCGGGGCGATTAGTAAGAATGAATTCCATGGGATGTAAAATAAAATACTTTTAATTATTTTTTCTACATTGATTTAGCGCTGTAACCTTATTTATTTAACCACTACTGAGCAAAAGTCGGAGACCATTTTATTTTTGTGTTTGATGAAATGTTTCTAGAATAATCGAGTGTTTTCATTTTTAAAGGTTGATTTTGTATATTGGTATAACGAGCCAAAGAATTGACATGAACAAAATAATTAAGAAAACATAATAATTTGACGTGAAACTTTACAGAGTAATGAAACACAAATTTAGAAATGAATTTATTAAGTAATAAATTAGCTCACCTCCAAAGGAGCTACTCCACACCTACATACAGAAAGAAACCCATTCAATGCCAGACAGCTCTTTCAGATGGTTAGCCGCCGTTTTTCCGATTACTTACAAAAAACAAAACTTACCTCTAAAATACAGTTCTCAGTCACGTCGTCTACACTTTACTGAATTTAATGATTTATTATTTGCAAACCAAATAACGGTGAGAAATTGCGTTTACCCGGCTAATAAGGTTGGTTGGTTGGTGCTCATTGCGCAATTACGTGGCTGGTGGAAATATTGAGGATTCGACGAAAGGTCTGACAACGAAAGTTCCAGCGAAGAAATGTCCAACGGCGAAATGTCCGTTCGACGAAATGTCCGGCGACGAAATGTCCGACGACGAAACGTCCGAGCACCCTCTTATTAGTGTACATTCAATCCCAAGCATTCTCAACACATTCCACATCCCCTTTCGGTTCACTCTGTCATACGCTTTCTCCAGAGCCATAAATGCCATGTACACACGCTTATTCTTTTCAGGTACTTCTCACATATATTCTTCAAGGTAAATATCTGATCCACACACCCTCTTCCCTTCCTAAACACCCCTTCTTCCTCTCCAACCAGACTCTCCGTGCGCCTCCTCACTCTTTCATTCAAGACTCGCCCATATACCTTTCCAGTCACACCCAACAGACTTATACCCTTATAACTACCACACTTAGTTTTTTTTTACCCTCTCCCTTGTAAATAAGAACAATACATGCATTCCTCCAATCTTCCGGCACACACCCCTGGCCCATACATACATCAAACAAACAATCTCACCGACCCCTCTACTACACACTCTTATTCCGCTCTCAGCATCTCATTTGTTATCCTATCCATAACCACTGACTTTCCACTTTTTGTCCTTTTCACTGCCTCTTCCACTTCGTTTTGCTAATTTTTTCACTCTCTAATTCTCTCTGATGTCATCCCATCTCTTCCAAGACAAAACAGCTGTACTTCTCTACTATCGTCCACATTTAGAAAATTCTCAAAATATTCTTCCCATCTCTTCCTTACTTCTTCATCTGTACTGATTACTTCACCTTCTTCCATCCTTCCCTCTCATTTCTAGCACCTATTTCTTCTTTCTCACACAATTTACTTCCTTCAAAATTGCTTTTTATTCTCTCTAAAACATTCAGACACTCTTTCATCTTACCTATCATTCACTTTTTTCTTCAGTTCCGCCACTCGATTTGTCATCTCCTGTCACTTCTATACTTTTTCTTGTTTTCTGCGCTTTTGTTCTGTCTATACCTGTTGAACAGTTCACGTTTCTCTTTCACTAGCTATTCCACTTCAGCATTCTACCATTCGCTACCCTTCCTAACTCTTTCTTCTCCAAGCACCTTAATTCCACATGCTTTCCTGGCAGCTACTTTCAAGCTCTCACGCATCAACTTCCACTGATCTTCCACACTCAAACCTTTAGACTCTCTTATCACTTTCCACTTCATTGCAATCAACTCTTTGTATTCGTCCTTGCACCTCACTTCTTCCAGCTTCTCCACCCTTACCACCTGCTTCTTTGTCAAGCTCCTTTGTTTGCCAACCCATTCACTCTTTACTCTTACTTCTGCTATCACCAGGTGATGGTCGGATAAGTCTCCCACCATCCTCCCTTTCACCTCTACATCCAACAGTCTCTTCACATTCGCTCTTCCTATCAGAACATAGTCTAACATACTTATTTGATCCTCAATCACCCTTTCTCACACCTGCCTACCCAGGTATACTTCCTGTGCTCTTTCTTTTTAAACCATGTGTTGTCAGCTATCATCTCTCTTTCAACATACATTTCCACGAGCCTCACACCATTATCATTCACTCCCGGCACTCCTTATCTACCAACTACCCCATTCACTACTCGATCACCACCTACCTTTTGCGTTCAGGTCACCCATTATGACTACTTTCTCATTTACATTAAAACCTTGCAGACATCCATTAAGCTCTTCCCAAAACGCTTCTTTCCCACTTTCAGGTTCACCCACATGTGGACCATACACGCTCACTATAACCCACTTTTCGCATCCGAACTTCACTCGGAGTGTGTACTCTCGTACACACTCCCATGCTTCGCTCTCACTATCTCATTTACTCCTGATTTTATCGATTTCCACCCACCAAACCATTCTACACCTTTTCCTTTCAACTTGGTTTCAGTCAGGGCCAGAACATCCAGTTTTCCTTTTTTAAACAGACAACCAATTTTACTTCTCTTCTCATTCTCCGCACATCCACGCACATTCAAACACTCCACCTGAGGCGTTGGAGTGGCTTAGACCTCTCCTGGCCTCTCCTCTCATAGTCATTTCGAGGAATAATTACAGAGGCAAGGATTCATAGCCCCTGCTTCCGATCGCTGTTGCACAAAAAGTGGGCGATGGGTTTGCGACAAAATGTTGTATATTTTAGATTACTTGCAT
This sequence comes from Ceratothoa steindachneri, assembly GCA_963969495.1. Taxonomy (NCBI): domain Eukaryota; kingdom Metazoa; phylum Arthropoda; class Malacostraca; order Isopoda; family Cymothoidae; genus Ceratothoa; species Ceratothoa steindachneri. The sequence goes on along the minus strand of OZ018324.1, from coordinate 202,561,783 downwards.
GTGCATAATTTGTGCGTGTTTATTTTAAGCCTTAATAGGATTTATATGACACTCGTCTGTGAGGCTTCATTTTCAATCCTATTTCGCCTTTCAATGTGTCAATACAATGCTCTCACCTTTATGGTTGTTCTAGCTCAGAACACTTACTTGATAAGGCTGAAGCCAAAGCTATCTGTCTTATAAAATGTTCAATACTAACCTCGAAACTGGACTCCCTTGACCCTCGCTGCGATGTCCGTTCACTTACCCTTTTCTAAAGCTATTACTTTGGTCAATTCTCCCCTGTATGCCACTACCACTATCCAGACCACGCAATACTCGCCAGACTTCGCAATCGTATGCTTATTGTGTAGCGACCAGGAAATCAAGGGTGGACCGCTTTGATGCGTGCTTCTTCCCTCACACAGCAAAACTTTAGAGCTCCTTCTCATGTTTTTCCTCATAACAACGATGTCACGTTTCAAACAGAAGGTCCTTTACTTTTTCAAACCAAAAACCTAAATATTATTCCATGTATCTCTTTTCTGTTTCCTAAATCTATGCACATTTAATTTACTACCAGGCTTTGGTGTAGACATTGTTCCGTGCCAGGTGGCTTCAACATAAAAAAGTTTCAGAATTAGAAAGTCCATTCTGTCTGGCGCCCACTATCATAACCTGTTCGGACTTAGTATAATTATTTACGTCACCTTGCTCTGCGCAGCTTATCCGGTGCTCACACTTGGTATTCACGTTTTCTGCAAAAGACAGTGAGAAATCAAAGGATTAAGACCCCTTTCGACCGTTTTTACGGACCAGCTAGAAACGGATGACTAAAACTTCCCTGGACGTGATTAAGCTGTCCCGTAGATAGCCTTAAGCAGCGAGCGGTGTTATTTATTGCTTTACACTAACTACCAACTACATTTGACCTTGTCATTCACAAGTACACTATCATTCTTATATTTGATATTCACACAGCTATTCTTCTTTAGGTTCTTCAGCCTTTGTCACAGCTATTCTTCTACTAGTCATCAGAAGAGTATCTAGAGAACTTCTCCAAGATCCTCACCCTTCGGACTTCCTTTTATACTAGTCTCTTGTTTACCATCAACATCTTTATTCACATTTGTCCAAATGTTTCATTTGCTAGCTGCCTTTTATCTTTACTTTAATTCCTTGATTAAATTTCCTCTTCATCCCGTTGTATACATTCAGCTGCGCCTCCCTTACATCCTCCTCTGTACTCTTAAGCATTTCCAAGTACGCCTCTATTTGCTTTCCACCTCAAGCTTCACATCATCATTCAAATATATAGAATTTTGCTTCCTTTTACTAGTTCTAGCATACCCACATACAGCTCTTACACTACCTACTACAACTTTCTTAAGTTTGTTCCACATTAGTTATATCTCCTTGCTCGCAATTATATCTTCTCTTCTACTTTCAAGCATTCACACATACTCTCCCTTTTCTGATTCAATAACCTTTCATTTCTGCTTCTCCCTTCCTAACACTTTCTTCACTTCTTTTCATCCATCTCCAGGTCGAATTAACTTTACACAGCTCAACCATGTGATCAGATAGTTGCATACTCATAGCTTTTTCAGCTTTAGCATGAAATATATCCCATAGCCACACTCTTTTAACTCCTACCACCCTTATCCACATATACAGTAGCAGATCCAAGATAAAAATTTGTGGAAAGGAAACCTGAATTCCTTCCTCTGAGTAGTTTGAAAAAAGGGCATCGATCATTAATAATAGTTATCTTTCACAGCATTGATAATAACTAACAGTATTTCATAAAGGGGCGAGCACTAACTCTACCAGATCCAATTTGTTTACACACATCCAAAAATTATGAATTGTGATTTATTATAATTTTTGGACGTCAGCTAAGGTATAATATTGAATTTAATAATTACTTTTGAGACTTACCTGTATTTTAAAAAAACTATTTTTATATATATATATATATATTCTTTATTATTACATAACTCTTTCTGAATTCTAGAATACAGGTATGGCTTAAAAAGGAAATATAAACATAAACGGGCCTAAAATTTGGGGGATTCAGCCCCCTATCCCCCTCCTCTAGATCCGCGCCTGATCATACACTCAACCTCCCCCTTGTCTAACCCATGTGTATTTCTCCGTATTCTTGTGCTGATAGGATGTGTTTGATACTCATGTTTCTTTCACCCCTTCTCTCCATTTTCATTTTCTCCGGGTGCATCAAAAGCTCGAGTGATCCACTCTTTCATCATGTCATATATCTCTTACAAACATCAACCGATACCCATTACCAATTCTCCCCCCAACACGTCCGAAATAACTTTCGAACCTCTGTTTCTCGGTTTTACTTTTATCATTACAGCGTCCGCATATTACAATCGCACAGAGTTTCACCCTACCAAATCTCAACTTCACTTACATAATTCTCGAGCTCACACATTCATACCTTACCATTGATCCCTCAAAAACACTGCCACACTCTTTTCACTCCTACCACACTTATCCACGCCTGATCGCACTCCACCCCGCACAAACTCTTCATTCCCTTTCGTGTTTGTCTCACAGAGAGAAAGCAACGGGAATCTCCCTGTTTAAGAAGACCAGCACTTCCCTCTTTCCCACATCACATATACCTCTCACATCCTACATACCCACTCGGTTCATCGGTCAATAAACATACACTATTTAAAATAATAATAAACTAAAGCCAATTAGGTTTATGTTGTTTTTATATTAACTTGATATTCTGCCATGTTACCACTGAAGCGTCGCTCATTTTACCGTTCCATTCGTTCAATCTTAGGAACACTTTTGTGTTACGTTTTTGCCACCCATGAGGGATCGATCCGCCGTATAAATAATTCGTGATCGCAATTTCCAGGCATTCAAGAAATGCGACTATCAATATCACCCTGGAAAGGAAGGGAATTCCGAGTTTTGCCTCGAAGAAATCGATGATTGTTAGCTTTATCGATTTCCAGTCGCTTATTTTGACACAATTTGTCCCTTTGATATTTCCCCGCAGGCAAAGCTGTCCTTTATTTGCACGTTTGGAATGTTTACTTTTTGATCCTCTTTGCTTGTCATTCATTCGTTCACGCATGCACCAGTTTTGTTCCACTCTCCGGCAACTGAGATACGAGAATGAGGCGGATTTTAGCGATTTCCGAGAACAGACGTGTGCGGGCAATGAGACGTAGTGGTTGTGATTCATTTTGGGAGATAAAATTCGCTTTTGGTGACGCGAAGAAAAACATGGTCATGATAACACTGCGAAATTAGGTAAATTAATCTGAAATGGTGTTGTGATTTTTGTGATTGATTTGTTAGGATTATTTACCGTTTGGAGTAGAATTTTAATTACGTCACTAGTGTAGGCTTTATATTTACTCGATTAATATTTTAATGATTTTTGGTGAGATAGTAAATGCTGCACATTCATTCCATGGGTAATATGATAACCCAGTCTAGAGTGTTTCGAACACCGAAAGAATCGATTACAAAATAAAAGAGGATTAAAAACAGAGAGTAATGATCATAATTAATAATTTATTGCATGATCTTCGTTAGCAATTGCAGGTGTCAATTGTTTCTCACAGTTTTCTACAACAGCGTTTTCACCTGAAATCCACAGTACATCCACATCACGTTCTTATTCATTGGGTTTCTTTGGTGGAAGCTCGAGTTAGCGCCACATATTTCCTAGAGCAGGCATCTCCAACCTCCGGTCCGCGTCCCTCATGTGGTCCTTTAGGATAGGGATGGGCAATAATTTTAAGCAGCGGGCCACATTGAAGCTTATGTTAAACTTTGCGGGCCACATTGAAGCTTATGTAAAAATTGTGGGCCACATTGAAGCTTATATAAAGCTTTGTGGGCCACATTGAAGATTATTAAAAGCTTTGCAGGCCATGCGGGCCACATTGAAGCTTATGTTAAACTTTGCAGGGCACATTGAAGCTTATGTAAAGCTTTGCGGGCCACATTTCGAATACATATAAAGCAATTGCAATTTCCTTTGTGCGTCTGTTTGCATAGACTACATAGTCATCGATAGAGCTATACATTAATAAAAAAGAGTAATTTTTTTCAGTTTTGCCACTTCTTTTAAACTGTTTTCAGCCTTATATCAGAGTGGGGACCTACAGTTTAACGTGGAATCCGAACCACGATTTACAATTCTACATCATGTGATCATTACCCAGGCTCAAGGCGTCTTCCATCCAACTACTAAACGCAGTCAATGTAGCATACTTCCGTGAGTGAAAGCGAACGTGTAGATAAGAATAATAAGAATAAGTATTTAAAAACTATCGTATTTTAAAAAAAATAATTTTATCTACGAATAAAATATATTGGAAAATAACTGATTTAAGAATCAAACACTTACATAAAAAATAATGAGATGGATAGGTACGTTATGGGGCATTAACAGGTCCATCGAAGTCAGGAGTCAGCTCAGAAATTGTTCATATTGCATTTAAATGTGACAGAATTGGCGTTTAAGCTGAAATTTTGGAAAAATGGTCAATAATTAATTTTTATTTTTTAATATTTTGTCGAATTCTGAAATGAAACGTGGGCCGTACTTTGCCCACCTCTGCTTTAGGATGTTCCACGCGACTCCCTGAACAAGTTCAAAATTGCGGTCTTATTCAAGTTGCACAATTGCAAGATATTAAAAAAAAACACGGAGAGAATTTAATTCTTTAGTCCATAATTGGGGGAGGGGGTAGTGTAATGTTGCCATACTTTTACCAATAGATCTCGATGGGTTTTAACTTCCTCTTGTGCTATAAAGGAATATTTGAATACTTTGAACCGGAAATTTGCAAGGTTAATGAAAGTTGAGATCTGTTTACTGAGGGGAAAACGTTTGAAATTAAATTGGAAATTTTTTATGAAATAATTCAGCGAAGAAAACCTTTTGCATTTTCCCTTATTGAAATGAATTGTTGCTAAATGAAAGAAATTAAAATATTTCATCAACCTCAATAATAATATGGAACGAAACAAGAAAAAAAAATTCTGAAAGGGGAATTCGGAAAGAGATTCGAGGATTTCCATGACTATAATACAGAAACAAATTAAAATGTTTCAGAATCCTTTCAGTACATCATCAGAAGCAGTGGCGGATCCAGGATAAAGATTTGTGGGGGACTAACCTGAATTCCTCCCTCTGAGATGTCTGAGAAAAGAGGATTGATGATTAATAAGGGTTATAATAGACAGCAGTGATAATTAAATAACAGCATCTCATAAAGGAGTGGCCACTAACTCTCTCTCAAATCCGAATTTTTCCATACATTAAAATATTATGAATTGTAGTTTTTTGGACTTCAGTTAAGCAATAATACTGAATTTAATCATTATTTTTGATTTACCCCTAGTTTAGACATGTATCTTATATGTTATTTGGATCGCAACGGTTTAAAAATACCTGTTTTTATATATTCTATATTATTATATAACTCTTTCTGAATAGTAGAATACAAATATGGCCTAAAAAGGAAATATAAACGGGTGGGAAATTTGGAGGTGGCTTCACCCCCTTAGCCCCTTGCCCCATGGATCCGCGCCTGATCCGAAGCGATCCCGGGAACTAATACAATTAATTGATTTACAACGGGTATGGTTTCAGTTTTTGAAAGTAGCTACAACTGTAAACAAGAATGTTAATGGAACTAGTAAATTTGAAGCTTAGATCAGGCATACCAATGAGCCTCTTTACCAAATCTGAGGTTTTCAGTTACTAATATCGAAATTGATATTACTGAGCTTGCAAATGAGATTCACTATCAAGTATCAGTATCTTATTAAGGTTAAACTGAATAGGGTGTATCATTAAAGCTAAGCCATATAAGGCTAATACATATATAGCCTATCTATTCCTATCATGTCTTAATAGTACAAAATAAAATCTACTATTTAATATAAAACTGCTTTATAACATTAGAGAACCTATATAATAATATCCTATTGCGATAAGTAAGCTAAATTTAATTAAAACATGAGCTTTCTTTGATTATAAGAAATATTCTAAAATGTGGCCCTCTTCTAAATTGCCGATTAGTTATTATATAGTTTCCCTTTTAGAATAGCATTAAACTCCAATTTAAGCTTCACTCGTCTAACGGTAAAGATGACGGGGTTCACTAACAATTGTCTCTACTTCAGTTAATTTGAGTACCGTAATAAACTTATACTAAAGTAATACAAATATAAATGGCCTTTCTGACTTACATGAAAGAAAGGATTAGGGGTTGCCGTAGGTCACTAGATGGCTTTTTCCCTCGCTTCTTTTTCTACGGCGAGCGGCTCGAGTTTTTTTTCTTTCACGAGATAAGGTGGAGAGAGGGGGGGGGGGATGTCAACTTCGTATTGCAACTTTGCCTCCTGTTACGTTTAAAAGACGGAGAGAGGTGTTGTGCTCTCTAGCTCAAGGAGTGCTTTTCTGGATGCTTTTGAAGCCTGTTTGTATCTTAGTCTTTAACGCCGGGTGTCCAACTGGTTTTTGGGTATACGAGGTGATTTCTACCGTACTTAACAAATGAAACCTCGTTGGGGATTAGTTCTTCTCCTCTCACTCTGACGGAGCTTGCGCTGTGAGAGTCACTCGAGGGTGAGCGGGTTTTCTTTTCTCCAGTCAGACTTCTATGTTTGTAAAGGATTCTTCGGTATGGCACCGGTACAAAACCTGATGTTTATAAGTTAGTTCGAAATTGTGCGAAGGACCGATCTTCTCGAACTAGTCCTCTATCGTCTTTCACCAAATAATCCCTTTTCTTTCCTTATGGGGCTTATTTATAGACTGGCGACCGCCCCATCTAAGGGGGGAAGGGGCGAGGCCACAGGGGGGAGAGCGAGGGGTGAGGGGAGGGTGGCACCGTGGTGCCCAAGTCGGCTTCTTAATTAGAGACACCGCCAACCATCACCATCCTTGGTGTTCTGTTTGACTGGCACCGCTTTTTGTGGCGATTTAACCACGGGCCTCCGGATCTCGTAGGTAATTGGATCCTTTGAGTGCTGCGTAATGGCCTTTGGTGGTCACCTTGGCACAGCGGCTCTCTCCCGACTACCTAAGCGGCGGCGAGATCTAAAAGGGTTGGCCGTTTGACTGTTATTCCGCCGGCTAACGTTCCCACGAGTCTGCTCATGTGGCTCGATTCTCTTGCTTTCTCCGCAGGTGGGGAGGGGACTTTAACGTATATGTCCGCCTGGCCCTCCAAGAGGCTTTATGTTTTAATTACTCTACGAGCTAAATTATCTTCTTTTATCATTGGTCCATTGAGTTTAACCATTGTTATCATACTATTAGTATCAAAGGAACTCATGACATTATGCTTCCTTCACTGTGTTTGAGTTTTAGCTAATCGTCTTTTGCAACTATGGCTAAATAGTTCTATTTTGATTTCATCGTGCGACAATGTTTTCTTCCAAATATTTGATCACGGTGAACATTCTATTTTGAAAATGTCAGCTTTGTGTAGTAATATCTTCATTCTCGTCTCGCAAATATTAACTCCAGTAGCGACAAAAACTCAACGGACAACGAATTAGTCACCTGAGACGGGAACGTACCTAAAAGCGCGTAATACCTCCACCAGCTTGTATAGCAGCTGCGATTCGACGTGGAATGGACTACAAGGGGCGGTCAATATGTTTTGCAAATCGGTAGGGCAAAACAGAGGAAGGGGGATGGCTGTTTGCGGGGGTGTTAGGGAAGGGTATGGCAAGTCAAGACCTGCAGCCGCACGCTCCTGCCTCGTCTATTTAAGAAGCAGTAGCTGATCGTAGATCGTCAGTCACAAATTTTTCAACAATGGAGAAGGTTGAGCACCACGCAGTGATAAATTTTTTTTACCAAGGAAGGCAAGAATGCAAAAGAGATCCATGAACGCATGGTTACAGTTTACACCGACACCGCCCCTTCCTATGCAACCATTGTTCGCTGGAATAGGGAGTTCCGCCATGGTCGTGAGGCCCTTGAAGATAACACCCCTCCAGGATGCCCGTCAGACGTGACCAATGAGGACAATGTGGCCCGTGTGAAGAGGATGATCCTCGAAAATCGACGGGTGAAGGTCGAAGAAATCGAGCGAGAACTTGGAATATCACATGGAAGTGTTATCAACATCATCCACGACAATTTGGCCATGACCAAGGTCTGTGCCCGTTGGGTCCCTTGAAACCTGACGCCCCATGATCGACTTCAACGTCGTCAAAGTTCGGAGGAGCTGCTGCTCTTGTACAACCAAGACTCGGCGGGATTCGAGTCACGCATAGTGACAGGTGATGAAACGTGGGGCCATCACTGGGATCCCGAGACCAAGCTTAAAAGTATGGCCTGGAAGCATAGGGACTCTTCAAACCCCATCAGCCGTGAAGATCATGGCCACCATCTTCTGGGATTCTGACGGAGTGTTGATGGTGGCCTATGCGCCTCGTGGAAGGACTATCACAGGCCAATATTACGCCGAGGAACCAGCTGGGTTGAAGAAGTGCATCCGTCAGAAGCGGCGCGGCAAGTTAACACGCGGTGCACTGCTCCTCCACGACAATGCCCCTGTCCACAAGGCCAGAGGTTCACAAGCTGCCCTGTGCGAGTGCCGATTCGAGGAGCTCAACCATCCCCCCTACAGTCCAGATCTTCCCTCTAGCGACTACTTTTTATTCTGCCAGCTCAAGGCTGCACTGCGTGGACGCCGGTTTATGGACGATGAAGATGTCTAGCTCGCCGTCCAGGAGTCGATTGAACAGCAGTCGGGAGATTTCTGGTTGTCGGGAATTCGAAGCCTCAGGGACAAGTGGCGCAAGTGCATTGAAGTCAAGGGTAGTTATATTTAAAAATGTGAGGGAATTTCAACGTGGAAGATCTTTAGCAGAAAGAAACTCCCATGTGCAACAAAAGGCCCGGCTAAGACTTAAGGGGTTAGCCTCTTCCCCCCCCCCTCTTCCACAAACGGTAGCCTCGAATCGAGTGCCCCACGATTCACCTTTATGCGGGCTAAAATAGCTCTGCCAGAAGATTCGAGGCCCTTCGAGAGTGGAGCTGTTTCCCGCTAACCCCCAACTCCGGGAAGAGCGCCGGATGTAAATAACGCTCGACTCCCCGGAAGACACACAGAGTTGAGAAGTCTTGCCAGAACACAGAAGATTTCCCCATGGTTCCAAGTCAAGGGCTAGCAACAAAGCAAAGTAACAGCTGGACTATTTTGTGTATTTGGAATTAGCCCCAACCAGGAGGTAATACCACTGAATGATCGCCCCGAGTGATTTTCCCGACTTCTCCCATCAACTCCTGTCGAAGCCTTCCTTATTTCGGGTAGCCGAAATACTCTGCCCTGGACCGGAAGTTACCCCCCCCCCCCCCTCCCCTTGTTTTGGGAGAACCGTCATCACTCCAATCTTCTGCTCAGAAGTTCCGAACGGCCACACCTGAAGTATAGAAGAAATCCGTAATCTAACCCCTCTCCCCCCCTTCAGTAACCCAATTGACTTAATTCCCCCTTTCATTTACTGATGTGATTTTGCCCGTTAATTCTCTGAGGTAATTTTACTTATCAATTCTCTCATTAATTTTGTGTAAATAAAATTATATTTTTATACATGCCTCTTTAAATAACATTGAGCTTTGCCATTGTCCACAATTTACCTGACCTCGTTGCACTCTCTTGCTACTCAGCACGTCTAAACTCGTGGTTTTCGTCCCTTTTCTCGGTTCGCTTTTAAGTTATTGGTCCCTCCCTCATAGATATAATGAAATGTCATACCACGACATATATATATATATATATATATATATATATATATATATATATATATATATATATATATATATATTATAAATCTGGTGTCAAGTGTGTTGGGGTTTTTACGAACGCGTGTCATTTTAATTTCGACATTAGAAATTCCCTTGTTATTCATTTGCATCCCTTTTATTTTAATTTTCGTATTGTACTGGCAGAAGGCAAGTTCAAGTTATTTGAAGAGCAGTGGAACGTAATCTATTTAGATTTTGTGTTGGACCCCAGGTAATTAATTTTCTTTATTGTGTTCGAATTTTTGAGACTCTCCTGGTTATTAATCCAAAAGAGTTAAGGTCTTTGGTGTCCTAATTCCGGTAGGACCATTTTATTTTTTTCCGCTTAGAAACAGCAGAGGTAGGTAGCTGTATCTTAATTTTTTTTGTGATCAAGGCCTTCACGAAGATTCGAGTATTCGTTTCGCGTGGGTAGTGTCCTAGCTCGTTCGCGTATCAGTGTTCCTTCAGTTAACTGCGTAAAAATGTCATCCTTCGAAAAATTCAAGAGTCAGGGTGAAATTTTAGGTCTTTCGGGCAAAGAACTGCTAAATTGCGTACAGGAAGAAGAGGGGAACGAACGGGCAGAGCGAAGGGAATTGGAGATGGAGAAGAACAAACTGGAGATGGAGGAGGACAAAATAAAGATAGAGATGATTGAGAACAAACTGAAGATAAAAATGGAGATGGAGAAGTGTAAAATGGAGGAGAACAAACTGAAGATGGAGATGGAGGAGAACAAACTGAAGATGGAGATGGAAGAACGTGAACAAATTAGGCAGCATGAGCTGGAAATGAGCCGAAATCAAATGGATTCTCAGTCCATCGGATCCCGGGCTGAAATTCCCCAAACTCCTTCAGTTCACTTTCCCGCTTTCAATGATGGAGAGGACTTTGGGTCATTTTTGGCCATTTTTGAGAAAATCTTTTAGATCAATAGATGGGATCTCGAAAATGATGGCGTCGCTCGCTTACTTCCCCTTCTAAATGCCAAGTTAAGGGATATCTTTGTATCCCTTCCTCCGGAAGCAACTTTGGACTATTCCACGTTAAAGTCCGAATTGCTAGCCGCTGTTCACATAGATAGCTAATTCTACCGCTCCCGATTCCGTCAGGAAAGGATCCGCCCTGGCCAAACCTTTCGACAACACGGGTACATCCTCCAAAGAAACCTTCAGTGTTGGCTGGATGCGTGCAAGATTCTCCAGGTCTACGAGTTCCTTCTGGATTTCTTCCTTAAGGAAGAGCTTTTAGCTGCCGTGGCTCCCGAAATTCGCGTCTTCATTAAGGATAAACGTTGCGCCACTTTCAAGGAGTGCTTGGAAGAGGCCGATGTTTACGCGAGTAGTCACGATTTATACCCTAAGGATGTTAAAAAGGCTCCCCAATCGCCCCACAAAACTAAATTTTATGGCCCTAAGACCCCCCTTAGATTGGTTCCAAGATTTACCAAAGCTCCTAGTCCCTCGAAGCCAAGAAACTTCCATCCATCGGAACACCGAGACGTTAAGCCCCTTGTTTCTTCTCCCCCAGTTGTGCCGTACCAAAAGAACCCGATCGTCTGCTACACCTGCGGAGTTCCCGGCCATTACCGCACGAACTGTCCTCAAAACTCCCGATTCGCAAACTCTCTTTCCCACCAAGTGCACCAAATCTGGGTCACCCCTGATCCTTGTCCGTCGCCTAAGAAGACTCCCGAACCTCCCTCACCCGCCAAAGACCCGGTCCATCAGGTAAATTTTCTCTTTAATGAGAACAACCCTGGTGGATTGAAGTTCGAGAACGGAACTGTGAACGGTCGCCGAGTATCCACCCTCGTCCGTGAGACCGGGTTCACCTGTATTATAGTGTCTGAGGACCTACTCCCCCCTGTTGGGCCCGGCCACAAGAAATTTGTGGTGGTCCACGACTACCTTGGCCGGGAGAGTCGTTTTCCAGTAATTCGTTGTCACATCGAGTGTGACTATATGTCCGGTTGGGCCGAAGTGGTAGCGGCCCCAATCCAGTTCTGCTCCGTTTTATTCGGTCAGAACCTCGTAATTCACGACCATCCCGTGGCCCAGCCCGTGATTACCCGTACACAGGCAGCCCTGGAATCCCGTGCACCTGCTCACCTGAAAACCCCTATCGACCCGGAGTTCCAAGCCCTCCGGAGCGATAAGATTTCCCGCGCCCAGAAGGATTGCGCAACTCCCCCCCCCCTTTGGGAGAAAACTAAAGCCCTCGAGTGTGAGTCCACCCGAGGCAACAAACGAGTCTCGTATCCCGTGACGAAGGACTTATTGAGAGGTTTGAGACCTAATTGGACCTTAAGTCACGGGAACGAGAATTCAAGCCTGGCGCGAAGCTGCTGGTGCTACTTCCCACGGGAAGCAACAAAATCCTTAGCTAGTGAAAGGGACCCTACCTCGTCCTCGAGGCTAGAGGACCCGTGGATTACCTCATCCATACTCCGGCGGGAGCGAAGGTCTTCTACGTGAATTGTATATATATATATATATATATATATATATATATATATATATATATATATATATATATATATATATATATATATATATATATATTATCTCATTAATGATCCTAATTATGATTATTTTTTTGGTCCACTAAATTGTTATGTTTTTTTTTGTCCCATATTTATGCCTCCATTTAATTGTATCCTATTTTTTGGTTCCACTGAAATGTCGCCAATGTTCTCCTGTGAATTTTCTTTTTTTTTAAAATTGTATTAGTTAAAATTCTCTATAATCGACCTGATTAAGGCTTATGTCCGTAAATTCCCCGCTGAGCTGAGATTTACGTTTTTTTTTGTGTGTACACCTGTCGTAGAAGGTCAGAATTTCCCTAGACATTTGATAATACTAGTTTGACGGGTTGGGATGATCCTTTCATACGCAACTGCTCTGTAAAGCATCATCTTTCGGTTGGGAGATGTGTGAGGGAATCCCCACGTGAAAGATCTTTAGCAGAAAGGAACTACCATGTGCAGCAAAAGGCCCGGCTAGGACTAAATTGGTAAGCCTACCTCCTCCCCCCTTCCACAAGCGGTAGCCTCGAATCGAGTCCCCCACAATTCACCTTTATGCGGGCTAAAATAGCTCTGCCAGAAGATTCGAGGCCTTTCGAGAGTAGAGCTGTTTCCTGCTAACCCCAAACTCTGGGGTGAGTCTCGGATATAAATAACGCTCGACTCCCCGGAAGACACACAAAGTTGAGAAGTCTCGCCAGAACACAGAAGATTTCCCCATGGTTCCAAGTCAAGGGCTAGCAACAAAGCAAAGTGACAGCTGGACTATTTTGTGTATTTGGAATTAGCCCCAGCCAGGAGGTACTTCCACTAAATGATCGCCCCGAGTGATTTTCCTGACTTCTCCCATCAACTCCTGTCGAAGCCTTCCTTATTTCGGGTAGCCGAAATACTCTGCCCTGGATCGGAAGTTACCCCCCCCCCCTTGTTTTGGGAGAACCGTCATCACTCCAATCTTCTGCTCAGAAGTTCCGAACGGCCACACCTCGCGTACAGAAGACATCCGTAGCCAACCCATGTCCCCCTCCTTCAGTAACCCAATTGACTTAATTCCCCTTTTCATTTACTGATGTGATTTTGCCCGTTAATTCTCTGAGGTAATTTTACCCATCAATTCTGTCATTATTTTTATGTAAATAAAATTATATTTTTATACATGCCTCTTTAAATAACCTTGAGCTTTGCCATTGTCCACAATTTACCTGACCTCGTTGCACTCTCTCGCTTCTCAGCCCGTTTAAACTCGTGGTTTTCCGTCCCTTTTCTCGGTTCGCTTTCAAGTTATTGGTCCCTCGCTCATAGATATAATATGGTATTGATATAATGTAATGTCATACCACGACAAAAAATAATAAAACACTTTTCCTCATATCTCGTTTCCTTATATCCGAATTGCAAAACTTATTGACCGCCTCTCTGGATTTAAGAGACATCACTGTTCAGCCACTCTTGCATCAAAGAATTGTGCAATTCGTCCAGTTATCGAAGTTGATGTTCCTGACATTTGACTTGTTGCTCGATGTAGTACCATAGATTTTCGTTGGGGTCAAATCCAATGATTTTGCGGGCCAATATTTCTGTCATTATTTCTGAATGTTTATCCTGCCAGTCAGTCATAGTTCTAGCAGTGAAGCAGGATTTGTCATCCTGAAAACAATGAATAAATGTTACGTTCCGCGTTAAGATAAAGGGCAAGCGGCAAAACCTGGTGGTCTAGCAGCTCGATGTACGCATGCTGGTAAATTTTTCCTCAGCCAAAAGCTCCATTTCCACATAATAAAAACACCCCCAATACAATACACAGCCTTCTATAGCTCGAACCGCACCCTGAACGCAGACTTCTTTGAAGGCCACATGGGGCCTATGATGAATGTGACACCGAGCATCATTCACATACAGTAAAAAACGTGATTTGTCTGACCAGTCTACGTGTTTCTAGTCCCCCACTGTCCACTGTTTGTCTTCTGGCTAACTGTAGCCGGGTAACTTTGTGGTTAGAAGTGAGAAAAGGTCTCTTGCGTACCACTCTGCTCCATATGTTCATGGTATGCAGTTCTCTACGGAGTGTTCTTTCACTAATGGGTGCTGAAGGTCTGACCTTTGACGTCTTGCAGCAATTCTTGCCTTGACCCGAAGCGATTTTTAGCCACAAACCTTGAAACACTCCAGCGGTCCCGGTCCGTCAGTATCGTCTTTCGGTCGCAATTTTGGTGGGAATTTCCAGTAGACCGAGATTTATGCTACATGCGTAAATGGCTACATGCGTAAATACACCTGCAAATTCCGCTACATTCTCCACAGGATGGCTTTTGGCATGTCCAAATGCAATCACTCCTTTGACACACAGCGTACGAGACAGGCATTGCACCGTACCAACTTTCCGTAATCTATGAATCCCGTTACATACTTCCCAGGAGGTAAACTTGCGATTCTCATCGTTCTATGCTAACTTGCTTGAGTATGATTGATCTGAAGTGATGCTTCTTCTCACCGTGGCTTTTGTCATCCGTGAAATTGTATCATGTTATCTTATTATATGGAGAGGGAGGGTTAACTTATTTATTTTTTTTTTGGGGGGGGGGGGCAGTGATCTTCTCGACTCATTCCTGTGAAAACAGTTTTTTTATTATTGTATATTATGGGTGATTTGGCTTTTGACGAGCCTCGATGGTTATGCTTTTTGTTTTTAACGCATTTCTGCGGATGGTTTAAATTGTAAAGTGCCCGTGAAAAGTATCCAATCACATTCGAAATTTGTATTTTTAACATAAAAAAACATGTTAGATATTGACTAACCTTATATTAGTATTTTATCATATTTCCTTGTGATTTGATGACTTGTTATAGACGCTTGGGCATGGATTTGATCAATTTTGACAAAATCCCACTGACATTTCGTTGCACCATACCTTTATGATAGCCTCTTTTAATTTTTCGACAGAGCCAGTGTCTTGCCTTCAACCTTATTTTTTATTATTAGCCAATCCAAAATATTAAATTTATTGTCGGTAAGCCATTTTGTTATAATTTTAGCCTTGTGACAAGGTGCCCCTTAATGCATGAATGTTGTTTCTGTCTCATGGATTATCATTACCACTGGAAGTTTCTCCTGTAACATTCTTAAATATCGTGACCATTCATAGGTGTGTTCTTAGGAAGGAAATATATGCTTCCTCTCCCTTGGAAGCTGAAACAACCCCAAATCATCACAATGGAGGGTGTTTCATTGTATTCTGGGTGTATTTAAGATCCATTCTATTTGAGTCAATGGGCCGACGAACCTTTTTGGACAGTTTCTGAATGTTAAAAACCTTGACTCATCGTTGAATAAAACTTTCTTCCACTCTTCAACAGTTCAATGAAAGTATTTTTTACAAAATGCGACACGTTTGTTACGCATTTTTTCATTTCCAGCATGGCGAGATGGTAATCCGAGTTCTTTTTGTATCAGCTTCTGGATAGTTAGTTCATAAACATTAGATAATAAATTATTCATATTAAATTTTAGTTCTTTCGCACTTATGGTTGGATTATTCACTATTAAACGTTTCATAAGCATGTCTGTTCGCAAATTTGTTTTTCTTAGTCTGCCAGATCGTTTTTTAGGTATTAGCGTAGATAGGCTAACACTGTTTTTAGCACGTGAAACCCATAAATTAACAGTACTTTGGCCTATGTTTAATTCATTAGCTATCTGTTTCTGAGATTTCTCACATTTATGAAGAGAAACTCGACAATCACTCTCGAGTTGTTTCTTAGAACACATTAGAAACAAAGTTTATTTATACCACTCTGTAAAAAAAAAATCACGAAATAATAACGAATTTGCAAAAAAAACATGAAATCGGACAAATTTGACGCAAGCTCGCACGCAACGAACGCTACCACAATACTAACTTAAGATTGCATTGGAAAGCTGTTATTTCAGAGCGTTATATGAAAACTACCAGATGTCGCTAGAACAAATAGAAAGTGAATTATGTGTCTGTGAATATCGAATATCGAATACTTTACACGGGCACTGTATATTATACAAGCATGATCTGAGACAATCCTATGGATGCAGTTTATGGGAGGGGTTTGATTGATGCGGATGACCTTTGATAGGCCTTTGTCGCTTTTATCATCCGTAAAATTATGTTATGTTATGTTTGTTTTCATAAATTTAACGTGCGTATACATACATCATCTGACACAGTATGTAGGTAGATGATCATATTAATTCAGATGCACACAAACACAATAATATACAAATATATATATATATATATATATATATATATATATATATATATATATATATATATATATATATATATATATATCATAGGTGGGTGCGATAACGAAAAAATATACGATGATAACCGATAAATCGATAACGATAACCTTATTGCCGATGACCGATAATCGATCACTGGCGATAAGGGGATAACTGATAGATCGATAAATCCAAAATTATAATACAATATTGATTATTGACTATATATAGAACGGAAGAAGCACGGGAACATACGGAAAAAATCATAAAGAACGCGTAAAACCGGGAGCGCAGGAGCAACACCTCGTGACCTCTCGTCCAACAGCTGGTTCCCAGCTCGGACCTACCTATTTCTGTTTCCAAGGCACGCGCGGCTCGCCCCTGTGCAAAACTGGAACCAAAACCTTAAATTATCGATTATCGCTAGTTTGGAACCAAAAGTGCCGGCGATACCGATGAATCGATAACGCGGAAAAAGATATCGGATAACCGATAACCCGATATCGTTATCGCGATAACGCCCACCTATGATATATACATACATATATATATATATATATATATATATATATATATATATATATATATATATATATATATCATACCGCAAATAGAAAATATTTCCGAAGAAATAATATTCTATTTATCTTCTGTTTCTTTGCCACTATGATTGATTTATTACGATCATTCTCTAGTGTTCATGATATATATATATATATATATATATATATATATATATATATATATATATATATATACAAGAAAGAACTACAGTGTTAGGATCAATTTATTTGCGCAACACCAGGTTTCGATGGAGAGCTCCGTCATCTCCAATCGCTGGTAAACTAATGAATACAGAAAGATGCTTTAGCCTAAGGTCACACAAATTTACATGTCAGAATGTAATTAGGGGGATGGGCATGGGGAAGCAGATGTTTTTTTCGAGTAGAGGAAGTACAAATCTCCTGCTTATCAAGGGATTAATGTTGAATTGCTCATCGGAATTATTAAACTTTGGAATTTCCTTTATAAGAGCTGATTCTATTAGACTCTTATGTATATAATTGTGAGAATTATAAATATTTTTGCATTATTAATGTCAATTGGATGGTTTTCATTTGACATGTGGAGAAGCAAACTAGAAGAAAGACTCCAACGGCGCAGGTCGCATTTATGCTCTTTCATTCTTTTGTAGAATCTGCTGCTTTCGCCAACGTATACTTGATTTCAAATTTTACCTGGGATATAATAAACCCCCTGTTCTTTATTGGTGGATCTATTTTCAGACAGACTATTTCGGATCGTCTATTCCCATTGAAAGGCAACATGGAAGTTGTTGACCCGTGCCAACTTATTAAAATTAATTAATTGGGGCCAGTATGGGAATGTAATATAATTATTATTACCAATTTTTTCCTTAGGATTAGCTGGTGAGTAAAGTTGCTTCTGGCTTTGTAATGAGATTTTTCTATTAACCAAAGGAGATACTGCAGCTCAATGAATGTTTGGATGATCGTGTTAATTTAATCCTGCAGGAAACAAGGATCATATATGAGATATGCTCTCAGGAACAAGGAAGAAACTGCAGACCTTTTAACTGATTTGTCGTTGCACGAGAAATAGTGAATGTAAGCATTAGGGTTGGATGGTTTCCGATAAACAGAACAATATGCTTTGTTGTTTACTTTAGATATTTTGACATCAAGAAATGGCAATGAGTTGTTTTGTCTGTAGCGAACATTTTATTTAAATTAGTTGGTAGTATCTCTGAAGCTCACATTATCCATTCTGGCGATATTGTTAATAAAATTAAAGAGGTTGATCTATCCAATAAGCAGTTGCTAAGTTTTGATGTTAATAGCCTTTTCACTAAAGTTTCCGTTGATGAAGCCCTGGATTTCATTATAGAAAACTTGCCTTTGTCTAACCTAACATTACCCTTACCGTGTAATAAAATTGTAAAGTTCGTTCGTTTGTGCGTTACAGACAATGTGTTTAAAGCCGAAGATTGTTTTTACAGACATAAATATGGCTGAGCATGGCTAATTCCCTTTCCCCGATCCTATGTAATCTGTTGATGGAAAATTTTGAGAAACACTTCCTCTTCCCTATCTTACCTATTCCCTAAACTTGGCTCCGCTATGTGGATAATGTATGCGTCACATGGTCTACTAATGACACCGCATTAGATTCTTTCTTCAAACAATTGAATAATATCCACGCCACCATTACATTTAAAGTAGAATGGGAACAAAACAACTCATTGCCATTACTTGATGTCAAAATATCTAAAGTAAACAACAAAGCATATTGTTCTGTTTCCCGGAAACCATCCAACCCTAATGCTTACATGCACTATTTCTCGTACCACGACGAATAAGTTAAAAGGTCCGCAGTTTCTTCCTTGTTCCTGAGAGCATATCTCTTATGTGATCCTTGTTTCCTGCAGGATAAAATCAACACGATCATCCAAACATTCATTGAGCTTCAGTATCTCCTTTGGTTCCTAAAAAAATCTCATTACAAAGCCAGAACCAATTTTTACTCACGAGCTAATCCTAAGGAAAAAATAAGTAATAATAATTATATTACATTACAATACTTGCCCTAATTAATTAATTTTAAAACGTTGGCACGGGTCAACAACATCCATGTTGCCTTTCAATAGGAATAGACGATCCTAAATAGTCTGTATAAAAATAGATCCACCAATAAAGAACAGGGGGTTTATTATATCCGATGTAAAATTTGCAATCAAGTATACGTTGGCGAAAGCAGCAAATTCTCCCAAAGAATAAAGGAGCATAAATGCGACATACGCCGTTGGAGTCTTTCTTCTAGTTTGTTTCTCCTCATGTCAAATGAAAACCATTCAAATGGCATTAATAATGCAAAAATAATTTATAATTCTCACAATTATATACATAGGCGTCTAAGAGAATCAACTCTTATAAAAGAAATTCCAAAGTTTAATACTTTCGATGGGCAATTCAATACTAATCCCTTGATAATCAGGAGATTTGTACTTCCTCTACTCAAAAATGCATCTCCTCCCATATACCGCCCCATCTTAATTACATTCCGACTTGTAAACTTGTGTGACCATAGGATAACGCATCTTTCTGTATTCATTAGTTTGCCAGCGATTGAAGATGACGGAGCTCTCCGTCGAAACCTGGTTTCGCAAATATATTTATCCTAATACTGTGGTTTCTTTCCTGCATTTACATGTACGTTACTGTAGTTCTTTTGATATATAATTTTAAAGTTAATTTTGTGTCACAGACGTCTTACAATTTACTATGTGATCCCTTATAGGTAAATGTTTTTTTTTAAAAAGACCAAACCCCTTTTATGGCTAATTCCCATATGCGAAGAGAAAGAGGTGAGTGACAATTGAAAGCGTTAAAATCATAAGCCAGGGATAAATCTCCGACCACAGCCAGGATACGAGTAGCAAAATCAATGTATATTAAATCATTAAAATCAATTTTGAATTCAGATATTTCAGTCGTTCCTCTTCTTGTTCCGTAAAAACCACAACCTACCAAACTTTAGTCAATATTCATTGTTAAAATAGTCATCAGTTAAAAATATTTCATCGCCTATTGTTAAGGTGTGTTCTTTACCTTAGCTATCAAAAGACCTTTGTATATCACCTAATTTTGTAATATTCAAAGTGTAATATTTAAAGTGAATTAAGCAAGAATTTAACCTAATTTCAACAGTTATTATATTCCACTCATGTAAGTGATTTAAAGCTAAATTTCTAACTTTTGTTAATTTTGCGAATACTTGTCATAAATTCCCAGTAACCAGAAGCTGAGCGCACAACCTCGAAACGTAGTTACTTAGAATAAAAAATGCGTCATATATTCCCAGAAACCAGAAGCTGAGCGCACAACCTCGAAACGTAGTTACTTAGAATAAAAAATGCGTCATATATTCCCAGAAACCAGAAGCTGAGCGCACAACCTCGAAACGTAGTTACTTAGAATAAAAAATGCGTCATATATTCCCAGAAACCAGAAGCTGAGCGCACAACCTCGAAACGTAGTTACTTAGAATAAAAAATGCGTCATATATTCCCAGAAACCAGAAGCTGAGCGCACAACCTCGAAACGTAGTTACTTAGAATAAAAAATGCGTCATATATTCCCAGAAACCAGAAGCTGAGCGCACAACCTCGAAACGTAGTTACTTAGAATAAAAAATGCGTCATATGTTCCCAGAAACCAGAAGCTGAGCGCACAACCTCGAAACGTAGTTACTTAGAATAAAAAATGCGTCATATATTCCCAGAAACCAGAAGCTGAGCGCACAACCTCGAAACGTAGTTACTTAGAATAAAAAATGCGTCATATATTCCCAGAAACCAGAAGCTGAGCGCACAACCTCGAAACGTAGTTACTTAGAATAAAAAATGCGTCATATATTCCCAGAAACCAGAAGCTGAGCGCACAACCTCGAAACGTAGTTACTTAGAATAAAAAATGCGTCATATATTCCCAGAAACCAGAAGCTGAGCGCACAACCTCGAAACGTAGTTACTTAGAATAAAAAATGCGTCATATATTCCCAGAAACCAGAAGCTGAGCGCACAACCTCGAAACGTAGTTACTTAGAATAAAAAATGCGTCATATATTCCCAGAAACCAGAAGCTGAGCGCACAACCTCGAAACGTAGTTACTTAGAATAAAAAATGCGTCATATATTCCCAGAAACCAGAAGCTGAGCGCACAACCTCGAAACGTAGTTACTTAGAATAAAAAATGCGTCATATATTCCCAGAAACCAGAAGCTGAGCGCACAACCTCGAAACGTAGTTACTTAGAATAAAAAATGCGTCATATATTCCCAGAAACCAGAAGCTGAGCGCACAACCTCGAAACGTAGTTACTTAGAATAAAAAATGCGTCATATATTCCCAGAAACCAGAAGCTGAGCGCACAACCTCGAAACGTAGTTACTTAGAATAAAAAATGCGTCATATATTCCCAGAAACCAGAAGCTGAGCGCACAACCTCGAAACGTAGTTACTTAGAATAAAAAATGCGTCATATATTCCCAGAAACCAGAAGCTGAGCGCACAACCTCGAAACGTAGTTACTTAGAATAAAAAATGCGTCATATATTCCCAGAAACCAGAAGCTGAGCGCACAACCTCGAAACGTAGTTACTTAGAATAAAAAATGCGTCATATATTCCCAGAAACCAGAAGCTGAGCGCACAACCTCGAAACGTAGTTACTTAGAATAAAAAATGCGTCATATATTCCCAGAAACCAGAAGCTGAGCGCACAACCTCGAAACGTAGTTACTTAGAATAAAAAATGCGTCATATATTCCCAGAAACCAGAAGCTGAGCGCACAACCTCGAAACGTAGTTACTTAGAATAAAAAATGCGTCATATATTCCCAGAAACCAGAAGCTGAGCGCACAACCTCGAAACGTAGTTACTTAGAATAAAAAATGCGTCATATATTCCCAGAAACCAGAAGCTGAGCGCACAACCTCGAAACGTAGTTACTTAGAATAAAAAATGCGTCATATATTCCCAGAAACCAGAAGCTGAGCGCACAACCTCGAAACGTAGTTACTTAGAATAAAAAATGCGTCATATATTCCCAGAAACCAGAAGCTGAGCGCACAACCTCGAAACGTAGTTACTTAGAATAAAAAATGCGTCATATATTCCCAGAAACCAGAAGCTGAGCGCACAACCTCGAAACGTAGTTACTTAGAATAAAAAATGCGTCATATGTTCCCAGAAACCAGAAGCTGAGCGCACAACCTCGAAACGTAGTTACTTAGAATAAAAAATGCGTCATATATTCCCAGAAACCAGAAGCTGAGCGCACAACCTCGAAACGTAGTTACTTAGAATAAAAAATGCGTCATATATTCCCAGAAACCAGAAGCTGAGCGCACAACCTCGAAACGTAGTTACTTAGAATAAAAAATGCGTCATATATTCCCAGAAACCAGAAGCTGAACGCACAACCTCGAAACGTAGTTACTTAGAATAAAAAATGCGTCATATATTCCCAGAAACCAGAAGCTGAACGCACAACCTCGAAACGTAGTTACTTAGAATAAAAAATGCGTCATATATTCCCAGAAACCAGAAGCTGAGCGCACAACCTCGAAACGTAGTTACTTAGAATAAAAAATGCGTCATATATTCCCAGAAACCAGAAGCTGAACGCACAACCTCGAAACGTAGTTACTTAGAATAAAAAATGCGTCATATATTCCCAGAAACCAGAAGCTGAGCGCACAACCTCGAAACGTAGTTACTTAGAATAAAAAAATGCGTCATATATTCCCAGAAACCAGAAGCTGAGCGCACAACCTCGAAACGTAGTTACTTAGAATAAAAAATGCGTCATATATTCCCAGAAACCAGAAGCTGAACGCACAACCTCGAAACGTAGTTACTTAGAATAAAAAATGCGTCATATATTCCCAGAAACCAGAAGCTGAACGCACAACCTCGAAACGTAGTTACTTAGAATAAAAAATGCGTCATATATTCCCAGAAACCAGAAGCTGAGCGCACAACCTCGAAACGTAGTTACTTAGAATAAAAAATGCGTCATATATTCCCAGAAACCAGAAGCTGAGCGCACAACCTCGAAACGTAGTTACTTAGAATAAAAAATGCGTCATATATTCCCAGAAACCAGAAGCTGAACGCACAACCTCGAAACGTAGTTACTTAGAATAAAAAATGCGTCATATATTCCCAGAAACCAGAAGCTGAACGCACAACCTCGAAACGTAGTTACTTAGAATAAAAAATGCGTCATATATTCCCAGAAACCAGAAGCTGAGCGCACAACCTCGAAACGTAGTTACTTAGAATAAAAAAATGCGTCATATATTCCCAGAAACCAGAAGCTGAGCGCACAACCTCGAAACGTAGTTACTTAGAATAAAAAATGCGTCATATATTCCCAGAAACCAGAAGCTGAGCGCACAACCTCGAAACGTAGTTACTTAGAATAAAAAAATGCGTCATATATTCCCAGAAACCAGAAGCTGAGCGCACAACCTCGAAACGTAGTTACTTAGAATAAAAAATGCGTCATATATTCCCAGAAACCAGAAGCTGAGCGCACAACCTCGAAACGTAGTTACTTAGAATAAAAAATGCGTCATATATTCCCAGAAACCAGAAGCTGAACGCACAACCTCGAAACGTAGTTACTTAGAATAAAAAATGCGTCATATATTCCCAGAAACCAGAAGCTGAGCGCACAACCTCGAAACGTAGTTACTTAGAATAAAAAAATGCGTCATATATTCCCAGAAACCAGAAGCTGAGCGCACAACCTCGAAACGTAGTTACTTAGAATAAAAAATGCGTCATATATTCCCAGAAACCAGAAGCTGAGCGCACAACCTCGAAACGTAGTTACTTAGAATAAAAAAATGCGTCATATATTCCCAGAAACCAGAAGCTGAGCGCACAACCTCGAAACGTAGTTACTTAGAATAAAAAATGCGTCATATATTCCCAGAAACCAGAAGCTGAGCGCACAACCTCGAAACGTAGTTACTTAGAATAAAAAATGCGTCATATATTCCCAGAAACCAGAAGCTGAGCGCACAACCTCGAAACGTAGTTACTTAGAATAAAAAATGCGTCATATATTCCCAGAAACCAGAAGCTGAGCGCACAACCTCGAAACATTATTTTAACTATTTTATAGAACCAGAAGATTGGTAATATACCTGAAACGTCGATAACAATTAAATGAATACTATTGGCTGTTTCGTTCTTGGCTTCATCCTTAACCTAAAAAGTCTGAGGCACTTGTCTGCTCCTTTTCTTCCTTCATTCCTTTATTCCCTTTACTATCTCCACTTTCTGAGAGATCGTCTTCCCGGTCTCTTTTAGCAATGTGTCCTACTCGTCTCGACTTCGGATTTCATGCTTTTTACTTTATCTGTTACTCATGTTTGTTTTCTAACCTAACCTAAACTTAACATTGCATCTTTCCATGTATCTCTGAGTTGTCCTCATTTTATGCGTTCTATTTTGGTTATTATCCAAGTTTCACTTAAATAAGTTTAATACTTGTAAGATGCATTGATTAATACTTTGCTTTTTCAAGCAAAGGAGCATGATGTCGCTTCTAGAAATGCGAGTGGAGCTTTTCAGCCTCTTTCTAGCGTAATTAAATCTTGGTTCCGTTCTTTTCCACGCATTTATCAAGCGTTAAAAGCCATCCCTATGTTAAAATCTGTTCTATGTATGTTAAAAGCTGTCCTATGTACTTTGAATTTTAATCAATAAGACATAATGTCCCATCTCTAGATGTAGCGTAGCTTTTCAGTCTCTTTCTAGCGTAATTTAGTCTTTGTATAGGTCTGTTCCCATGCTCTCATCAGGAATTACAAGGTCTCTTAAGTATTTATTTTCGTAGCTGCTCTAAAATTTGATAGTCAATCCTAATGTTCTTCTGCATAATTATTGATCAGTATTTTCCTTCTTCGAAAACCTCATTTTCAGTCCTAATGACATGGGATAATTTTATGTTTTATTGAGTGAAAATCCTCTGGATTTGAGAAAAATAATACTATTTGTCACCAGAAAAAACGTTTGAAGTTTGTTTGTTAACTTATATTAAAATTGTTTGAAGTTCTTTGTTAATCCGTTTGTTTAGACGTTTGTAACGCCTAGGGAGTCAAATCAGCAGATAAAAACGAGATAGACAATCACTTACCTTATTGGAGGGGGTATTACCTGCTTGCTTCTTTTTCTTACCTCTGAATAGGAATACACTGGATAGTCTTGTAGGGGCCACTTAGGTATAGCTAGATCAGAAGGAGATGGTGCTTAAAGCGAGGTCGGATTCTATCTGCTTGAGTTGTTTAAATTTATTCCTAGTATCCCTCTCTTCTGTCTTCTGCCAAAGCTGATTCCAAGTTTGAGTCTCTCATATAGACAGGGGGAAGGGATTCTGTTCGAGCGTAGAGTCTGCCCCGGACGCCCTCTCGCGAAGCCATAAACCATAAACGGGAGTCTCGTGAGACTGTCTGAGAACGATAACCCGTGACTTCAATAACCGTTCTTCGCATCAAAGTTCGAAGCTTTAGCGCTGATCCAAGAGACCAGAACCCATCAAACAAGTTTGTGTGTATGTGTATGTGTAAATTTGGCTGGGAATGTGATTGCTTGTATGTAAGGGCGGCGAGGTCTATCGTAATTATAACAGATCAAGTATGGGGAACTTTTTCACTAGGCCCAATTGTAAGTCCATAGGAAGGTGTGCGGGCGCGAACTAGATAACCTCTGATTTTGAAAATTATTGAGTGTGGACACGTTCAAACTTCGCAGACATATTTGACAGGAAACACTGATTACCTAATTTATAAATAAAACATTAAAGCGAAAATACATAATTATGAATAAATATTTAATGCTACCAAGCGGTCTATATTGCACCTCCGTTAGTAGGCCATTAAAATTCAACCAACGACAAAGGATTCCCAACCAATAGTGAGGGGTGCCTTGCCCCTGTATTAGATTATAAATAAAGGGGCAAATTTATCCATTATATTCGGTGCATAAGCAGCAAAGAATGCTAAATTATTTGAATCACAACTTCCTGGTAGTGGCTCTTTCGCGCTCCAAGCCGGCCATCCTATCTCCCGAGCGTCGTCACATTTAGGTTTGGGTTGTTATGCCATCATTCTTTGATAGAGGAAGGCATAGCACGGCCTCGTGGGTTTCCCCTTACCGCCTCCCCGCCCGATCTGGGCTTGGAGGGGCAGGAATGGGCCATCCCAGGCCGACCTCGGCGCAAGTTCTTCCTTCCCAGCTCTCATCGGCTCTATTTTGCTCGATCGAAAACAGGGTACGGGCGAGAGAGTTTAAAGCGGGGGGAGGAGGTAGGATGGCCTTTGTATCAAGATAAATCGTTATGAAGCAGTTTTAAGAAGAGATAATGGCAGTTGGCTTACCGTTATTAACTTACTACATATTCTCTCTTCCATACGGTCACCAAAAGCATTTTGGTTGTTCCCTTTGACCTTATTCACCCCTCATCCATATCATTTTCTGCACATTCAAATTCTAGAGCTACATTGAGTCCACTCTCCAGGCTTTCCGCACCTAATCCCACTTCACTTCTAGCACTATCGTGCTTCTCCCTAGTAAACCGGATGCTCCAATCTGAGTCTTAGTGTTTCCTAAATCTTATTTATACCTCGCTTTATTTACCTGGTTCTTTTGACGTCACTGGCTTAGTGATAACGTTTCGACCGCGTTCCGAGATGTCCTGATTCATCCCTAGCGTCGGTAAGCATCGGCTAAATGCATCCTTTTAAGAATCCTTCCACACTCGCAGAGATACCTTATATGTAGATGCTTTTCTAGCCCCATTTTAACTGAAGCTCTCGTGGCTTAGGAGATAATGAGCATGATTTGCACACGCTTGGGTACTCCGTTCGATTCCAGGCGAGAGGGGACGCAAACAGATTTCGGCTCTGGCAGGGAACTTCCGCCAATCGCGCCGACGCACCGAGTGTTACGCAGGCGTGTACCAGTACCGTCCACATACGCACCACGCCCATGGCCACTTATCAAATCAAAATTCCCGATCGGTATTTTCACTGGTCGGAACATTGTGCTCCTGGTCTTCCCGTCGAACTAGATGCATTTTCCCGAAATAATGGTTGCGCTCGGGTTTATTCCTGTAGACTTCCCCTGTTCCGACCCTGCATTTCGTTTGGGTATTTTTAGCGGGATTTTCGGGGTATGGGAAGACATCTCCCGAAAATTTATTTGCCTGAGCATCCTCCCACCTTTTATGGTAATGATGTGCGCCAACCTCATTCTTTATGGGGAAAGTTATGATGATCATGACGGTTCGAAATATCCTTGGCGACGGTGTAATTTATAAATAATTAAGTTTCATTTAAGTAAAAAAAAGCGAAAACAAACGAGGGCACTTTTGTAAGTTTAGGAAAATAGGTTCGTAGTCAAAGTGATGAGAATAGGAATGTAAATTTGTGGGACGCGGCATAATTAACCTAAATAGGACTCGGGAAGCCAGGGGATGAAATGCGCGCAATTCTCCTACAGCGAAGCCTCTTAGCGGGCTGAAGGTAAACCTGTTTGCTGATTCCTGATCGCTCTGCGATTCTCATAAACACCAGTGAATATGAACAAGGAATGAGACTAACTAGTCATTTAATTAGCTATCTTTTAATGATTAAATTGGGACTAATAAATTATCTAATTAGCTATCCTTTAATTTTCAAATTGAGACTAATTAATGCCTTAATTAGCTATCTTTTGATTGTTAAGTTAAGACTAATTAATCCTTTAATGATCTTTCTTTTAATTTTTTAATTGGGACTAATTAATATTTTAATTAGCTGTCTATCAATTGTTAACTTGGGAGTAAGTAATCCTGCGATTTCCTATCTTTTAATTGTTGAATTGGGACTAATTAATCCTTTAAATTAACTACGTTTAAATTGTTAAATTGGGACTAATAAATCGTTTAATTAGCTTTCTTTTCTTTGTTAAATTTGGACTAATTAATCTCTTAATTATCTATCTAATAATTTTTAAATTTGGACTAATTAATCCTTTAATTAGCTATCTTTTAATTGTTAAATTGGGACTAATATATCACATATCTAGCTAATTTAAAATTGTTTTATTGTGGCAAATTACGAGTATAATTGGCTAACTTTTATTGTTAAATTGGGAGTAATTAATTCCAAAATAACTTTCTTTTAGTTGTTAAATTTTAATTAATTAATCCTTTAAAGAGCTACCTTTTAATTTCTAAATTTGGACTAATTAATCCTTTAATTAGCTATCTTTTAATTAGTAAATCGGCACTAATTACTCTTAACTTCCTTTCTTTTAATTTTAAATCGGGACTAATTTATCCTTTAAGTAACTATCTTTTAATGGTCAAATTGGGACTCATTAATCCTTTAATTAGCTATGTTTTAATTGTTAAATTTCGTCTAATTAATCCTTTAATTATATATATGAAAATTGCTAAAGTTGGAGTAATTAGCCCTTATTTAACTATATTTCATTTGTTAAATTAGGACTAATTTATCCTTTAATATTGTATAGGTTACACTTGTTAAATTGTGACTAATTTAGCCTTTAATTATTTGTTTTAATTAATAAATTTGAAATAATTAATCCCATAATTAGCAATGTTTTAATTATTAAATTGCGACTAATTAATCGTCTAACTAGCTATCTTTTAATTGTCAAATTGCAGGTAAATAATACCTTAATCAGCTTTCTTTCGATTTTTAAATTTGGAATAATTAATCCTTTAATTAGCTATCTTTTGTTTGGTAAATTGGGAGTAATTAATCCTTTAAACGGCTATCTTTAAATTAATAAATTTGGACTAATTAATCCTTTAACTAGCTCACCTTTAAGTGATAAACTGGGAGTAATTAATCCTTTAATTATCTTTCTTTGAATAGATTAATTGGGACTAATTAATCCTTTAATTAGTCATTTTTTAGTTGTTGACTTGTGAGTAATTAATCATTTAATTAGCTCATTTTAATTCTTAAATTGAGACTAATTAATCCCTCAATTAGCTATTTTTACTTGTTAAATTGGGACTAATAAACCTTTTAATTACATCTTTAATGGTTAAATTGGGACTAATTAATCTCTTAATTAGCTTTCTTTCAATTTTTAAATTGGGTCTAATTATTACTTTAATTAGATATCTTTTAATTGTTAAATTGGGACTAATTAATCCTCTATCTAGCTCTTTTAATTTTAAATTTCAACCAATTAATCTCATAATTACTTTCTTTAATTTTAAATCGGACTAATTAATCCTTAATTAGCTATCTTTTCTTTGGTAAATTGGGAGTAATTAATCCTTTAAACAGCTATCTTTAAATTAATAAATTTGGACTAATTAACCCTTTAACTAGCTTTCCTTTAATTGATAAATTGGGAGTAATTAATCCTTTAATTATATTTCTTCTAATTAACAAATTGGGACTAATTAATCTTTTAATTATCTTTCTTTTAATTGTTAAATTGGGTTGACTTGTATCTTTCGTTTAATTTTGGTCATTAATTTTAATTGTGAGCCAATTATTCTTGTGTTAATTAGAGCTGAAAAGAGGCGTGAAAAAGCCTACCTTAAAGATGCAGGGATTCATTGACTTGACGAAGAGAGAGAGCTTGCATTTACGCTCTCCCTCCTCTTCGTTTCAGTTCTTTATCTGTCTATTTCCCGCCCATGCCCTCGTAGGTGAGCACCATTGGGAGATTATAGATAACTCCTGGTTTCCTCCAACGGGGTGGGGGTTGGGGAGCGGTGTTTGCGAGGTAAGAGGCCCCGGCGCAAGGCTGGGTGCCTTGCTTCGGGCAAGACTCGCCGCTATTGGAGGCAAGGTATAGAGTGGTCCCTGGTTCAGGGCTGCTTGGGTCCCTGGTTCAAGGGTGCTTAGGAATGGTGCAAATATTGTACCCCCCTCCCCTCAAGAGTTAGATCCAGGAGGAGGGATTTCGAAACCCTTGGGGATATATGGTGGATTACAGAATAACGGAGCAGAAAAACAAACAAACGATCTACTCGAGGCCGTTGGAACGAGGAAGAGAGGAGGGCTTGAGGAAAAATGAGCAAAAATAATATAATAATCAAAACAACAAGCGATACATAACCATCACTGCGATCCGTAGATGTTGGGGCAAGTAAGGAGGACAGAAAAACTTTCAGAGACGGATATGTAAGCAAGAGCTACCAATAGCCTTTTACCGTAGTATGATTCCTACATTAAAATAATAATATTAAAGGAATTTTTTAAATCGAACTCGATTTTAAATTTATTTACTTTTTAAAATTTTAAAATTTAATTTTTATTTTTTTATTACTTATAAAAGAAATAAAAAATAATGTTTTTTTTAATTAAATAATTAGGGTAAAAATCAAGCCTATTGGTATCAATCATGCTACATTAGCACCACGGCAGGTCTATGCAAATAATTAACTCTGGATCTAAATCGGCGTATTTTATCTATGGATTTATATGGGCTCATAAATCTACATTAGTGTAACATTAGCCCGAGGGATTCGTGCAACATAGAACTCTCGGATTTAGCCAGCGGCCTGAGATTACACTAAATCACCTAATCCCTACCGTTATGGCGTCGTAGTCGTAAAAACAACTACTTCCCCACAAATTCCTCTTCCTACAATTGATAAATCTTAGTCATAATTAACTGTGTCCCTCTCTCCCACTCATCCCCTTAACAAAATGGGGGAAGGGTTATTGATGGCTCTGAGCTTACGGCATGTAGGCCCGAATGGCTGCGGAAGGCCAAGGTCGAAAGCAATTTGGAAGGAATCAAGCAGTCACGGAATCTGGCTGAGGTCGATGTTGAATTCCCATTTTGGCCAGGGGCCAGCTGTTGCGCAAGGAACCTAAGTTGTACTCACTTCATGTAGATGAGCACTGTAATCATATGCGTGAAGAAATCCCTTTTCATCACTAACTCTATAATTTAAGAAGGGGATTTTTTTGACTATTTGAATAATTATTTCATCTTAGTTTGGTTATCTCTTATGTTTTTTTATCAAAGTTATTTTTAATAATTCTTTTATAATATCAAAAAACAAAATGGTGAAGTTCAGAAATAAATATAAGTATCGAAATTTGGGGATTTTTTTAAAACCCAAAGAATTACAAATGGGGAAGTTAAGAAAATTTATTTTTATATATCTTCTTCTATAACTATATTTTAGCAACGTGATATTTTGAAAGGGGGAATTTTAGTTTAGAGTTCCTTTTTAAAATTATTATAATTGGCGAAGTTCAAAAAATTTCAAAAAATTTAACCATGGCTGCTTTTTTTTTAGATTTTAAATTTTAATCTTAGCAGCGAAGCGCAAACCCCCGGCGAAGCCATTGCCTGGTTCTTTATATTATTTACATGTTCCTGCTGAGTTTACTTTTGAAGGATGCCTAAAAGAGCGCATGATCCTGATTTTCTCATTCTGACAGTTGACCATGGAAGTGTATATGATTTGGATGGTAATACCAGGAAATTCCCATGGTTCAGTAGTGGTGCTGCAAGGCAGGGTGAACTCCCAAAACTGCCAATTTTGGCTGCCCAGGTGTATCCCATGGGGCAAAATATCTTTCCCACTGGTGGCGGAATCTTTTAGGAGGACTCGGCATAGTTCACACTGATAAAGTCGCTACAAACTCGTTTAAATGCTTGAAAATGACTTTGAACACATAGATTGTCCCCAGCAATCGACAGATCTTAATAAAATCAAACATTTGTCGTGTCAATAGGAGCAACAACTAAGGAACAGGCGCGGATTCAAGGGGGAAGGCATAGAGAGCTGAAGCCCACCCCAAATTTCAGACCCGTTTATGTAAATATTTCTCTTTTCAGCCATTCTTGTATTCTGCTATTCGGAGTTATATAATATTATAGAATATCTATAAAAACTTGTTTAAACCGTTGCGATCGAATGTATCTTATATGATACATGTCTAACATACAGATAAATCTCAAAAATAATGATCGTATTCAGTATTATACTTTAACTGATGTCCAAAAACTACAATTCATAATTTTCTGATGCGTGGAAAAAAATTGGGATCTGAGCGAGTTATTGTTCACTCCCATGTGATAGACTGTTATTTATTAATAATGCTTTATAAGAAGACAATTATTAATTATTGATGCTCCTTTCTCAGACTATTCCGAGGGAGGAATTAAGATTAGACTCCCATCCCCCATTTTTTTATCTTGGATCCGCCCCTGCTAAGGAACCAAATCCCTTAATTAAATAGCGTCACTGAAAAAGCTGAAGCAAGTTTTGCTCGAAGAATGAGTCAAAATTCTTTCAGTCGCTGTCCTAAATTTGTATGAGTCACTTCCTTGAGGCATTGGATGTGTTATCAATACTAAAGGAAGGTAAAATCCATATAGCTTCTGACAACCAATGACATAAACTTTTAATTACTCTAAGGTGCATCAAATCCTGGCCCGTTTACTTTGTTCAATAAACATATTTCGAGGGTTTGAATGTTAGTTATAGCTGCCTATATTCCTAGGCCTACATTTGCTCTAAAAGTATTGCTGCCATTTACAATTAGTTTTCGCACAGTTCATGAACCGTTTATTGCAGAGTAACGAAATATTGAGGAATTGAGACGTTGTTTTTTTTTCTTTGTGGTATCCCATCTGGCGAATGCCGACTTGGACTTAGGTCGCCGTACACAACATAGCTATATTAAAAAAAAAAAAAAAAATTAAATAACAACGATAAAAAATGACAAATGCTAAAAAAAAATAACAAGAAAACATGCGACCTACAAAAAGAAACATAAAAAGGTCAAATAAAGTGGAGGAGGCTAGTTTCCTCCCAAAAGTGGCAAAGTCCACAAGTCGGTGTGCGCGAACTCGCCCTGAGTACAAGGGACAAGCGTTACCGACTCCGCTCGTCCAGGTATCTGGACAGGTAGGGTATGCGACAATTTTAGGGCGCTTTGTGAGTCGCTATAGATCACAATCTGGTCTACAAACTGGGTACGTCCCGTTATCTCCCGTACCGAGCAGTGTATTGCAACCAGCTCGGCCGTGAAGACAGACGCAGCGCCTGCGAGAGCCCCGCTAACTTCAAACACAGGGGATACGGCGTGGAAACCGACCCCTTCTTGGAACTTGGAGGCCTGCTTATACACTGACACGGTTCCAGCGTGACACCAAGTGTACTCCCAGAAGGCCGAACGCAATACCCCCGGCATTGTAGAAGCTTCGGGAGCAGATGTGTGTCGACAAATAGTCAGAGATTGTACCATCCAGGTTGGCGTCCTGGGCAGAACCAGGGACGCCAGCGGTCCGAAGGGGTTTCCTAGCCCTAAACCCAAAAGGCTTAGGGTATGACTGGTGTTTCTCGGCGGCATAGGCACTGTCAAGATCATCTGCGAATGGAGTGAGAGCTATTGGGGAATGAGGGAGGTACCGGGCTCGCGGGTACAGGCGAATTATGCACTGTGCACGGAGCAGAGCGAGTGGCATCTCACCAGTATCGACAACTAGGCTCTCAAAAGTGGAAGTGCGGAAGGCATCGGTCGCTAGGCGAAGGACAGTGTGGTGGATCGAGTCCACCTTCCGCAAGAGACCGTAAGGCTGCAAATATGAAACTCTGATATGAGGCGTCGGTCAAATACAAGACCAAGGAAACGGTGCTAGTCTACCACTTCGAGGCGAACCCCTTATGGAAACGAATCTGGGTCAGGGTGGAGACACGGATGGCGGCAGAAATGAACAACCTTCGTATTGGCCAAGGAAAGCAGAAGCCTATGCGCTTCGGCATAGCCAGAGACACGGTTCAATGCCTGTTGGAGTGACGCTCCAGAGTTGGCTTCTGGGCCGCGCCAAAAGAGATCGAAAGGTAGTCCACATAAAGCGTAGCGAGAACATCTTCCGGCACCACCGAGCTGATGCCATTAATGTTCATGGAAAGAGTGTGACACTGAGGACATTTCCCCGCGGGACACTCTCTTCCTGTTCCATTGGGCCGGAGAGGGCTTTCCCTACACGTAAGCAGAATCGACTATCTCGAAAAATTTCAGCTATAAAGATTGGGAGGCGTCCCTTACACTCGGATCGTGTGGAGAGTCTCCATGATACCGGTATCATAGGCCTTCTCCAGATCGAAAAATACCATGGCGTAGTGCTGTCTACGAAGGAAGGCATCGCAGACGGCATTTTCCAGTCGGAGCAGAGCATCCGATGTGGAGTGGAACTTGCGGAAGCCACACTATGCAGAAGACAGATGGCCTCTGAAGTCCAGAAAGAAGACCAATCAAACATTTACCAATTTCGCCATCAAATTTCACACGCAGAAGGAGAGACCGGCCCGGATAAAATGATCTCTCCCAGATTTGCGAAAAGCGAGCACAGTAGCGATTCCCCAGAATCGAGAGGATACCCTCTACCCAAATCCTGTTGAACAAATCTAACAGAAAGGCCATGCTTCGCTCACCCGTGTGTCGAAGCATGGCGTACGGAACATCATCTGGACTAGGGACGGTGTCCGCGCACGAAGCGAGAGCGGAACGCAACTCACTAAAAGTAAACCTGTCGTTGAAAAGTTCTCCACCTCTAGAAGTAAAGTCCAGTCGGCAGCCTTCCGCGACATTACAATTCGCAATGAATGCTGGCGCAGCAGCATCCCGGCTAGAGAATGCAGAGAAAGCGGTCGCGAAGGATTCCGCCACCCACGCGAGGTCCGAGATTGCGGTCCCATTCTCCAAGAGAATGGGAATGGGGTCCTGCGATAACTTGCCCCGAATCCTTTTGACTAGCTTCCACACCTCTGCTAGAGGAGTCTTTTCGTTAAGTGAAGAAATGTATGCCCGCCAAGAAGAGCGGCGGGCGTGCTTCGAAATATACCGTAACTTAGCCCTAGCTCGACGAAATTCTCCGACAGTGAAGTCGTTCGGGCGGCGCTTATAGCGCATGTAGGCATAACGCTTCTGTTTAAACGACTCGGTGGAGGCGCGCGGCCGTTTCGCCTTACGGGAAACGGTCACGCTAACGGAAGGGAGGAGCGGCCTGGTTTTAGTTGGGGCTGGGTGTGGACCTTTTGTGCCGCCAGCTTTACCATGGAAGCGCCCGAGGTGGGTATAATCCGCAGAAGGGTTCCGAATGGGCGCGGAAACGACCGTACTCGTAGGCCTAGAAGGGCGGCCAGGATCAAAGGGTGTTTGTCTTAACATTGAGGCAAAGGACGAACCAGGCAGCGCTGGGCGCGCCAGGACCAGGTCCTTAGCCTCGCGAAATGAGAGACGATCCTGAGCCTGAACGGCCAGGATTTCCTTCTCAAGGAGATACGCACCACATTGCTTCGAATAAGTGGGGGTGATGCTCTCCGCAATTGACACACTTGGTTACACACGATCTGGACTTATCGCGTGCGGCCTTGGAGCAACTTACACAAACTTCGACTAACCCTGACTTTGCACCTCGACAGGATCGATTCGTATGGCCGAAGCGGTGGCAGTAGTAGCAGCGCCGCGGCAGTGACACGAATGCCTTCACGTGGTAGCGAGGCCCCTCCCTGTTTTCTCATCACACGTTCGACCTTAACCGCCCCATGGTCAGCCGGCTATAAGGTGATGTCATTTATGGAGTAGTCAACGAGTTCCCTCGCATAAACTACTCCTTTCACAAAGTACATGGTAGAGTGCGGCGTCACAATCACTGGCGTGCCATCGATTGTCCGAAGGGCACTAATCATGGCCGCCTCGGAGGGATTTGACGCATTTGCCAAAAGGTTTCCGTCCGAGAAACGGGTCTCCTTCGACTCTCTACTAATTAAGCTAGTTAAAGCTCCCGTCTGATGGATCATGTTGCCCTTATCCAGGATGCTGCCATCAGTGGAGCGAATAACAATGAAGCGTTTCAAGCCAAGGGGCTCGAAAACGCCAGGTAGCCTCTGAATGAGGGCCCCCGACGTAATCAAGGCTTCGCTCTGCGCAGTTCTGGTCTTCGTCTGGAACTCTCCACCTGGGGGAGCAACGGGGCCGGACGGGCCGATCGTGGCTTGGTCGCATACCTAAACGGCAGCAGACTCGCCCGTTTCCGCCGCTCCGCGGAGGGAGAAAAGCCCAGGGTCCCGTTCGTCTTTTTTCTATTTTTTTTAATTTTTAGGACAGGAAGGCGGATAATGAACCCGCTACTCCCCTCCGCCATCAGGAGCCCCTAGGCCAGATGGACTGGCCTCAGCATTATCCTTCTCTAAAAATGGAGAAGGTATTGGCTGTCACAGGTGCACGAGTCGGGAGAGGAGATCCCTCCTCTTCTTCTAAGGACTCGGGGGCCCAAGCCGTCTGAGGAAAAGCCTTCACAAGGGCGGACTCTAGTTCAGTGCTCGGCACCGAGCCTGTGTTCGACCCTATGCAAGATCCTACCGTCTGAGGCGGGGTTACCTCAGTGACCATGTCCATCTCAGGGGGGCCTCTATGTGGCCACCCTTACCCCTTCGAGAAACATCACAGATCCCATTCGAGGTTCCTTTTTCACCTAATGCTAGGGAACCGGCATCTGTCGAGAAAGAGAAGGTGGCACGTACAGTGACACCCTGTAGGCTATTAGCGCACGAGTGCAGGATGTTAGAGGGCAAAGATCGACGAGCCCTGCCATCCCTTGCCCCCCTGAGGATGTTGGCCCTATTGACGCGCTCCAGCCAGGAGCGGTCAATTTTCAGCCCTCTGCGTGCTTTCTTGGCAGTTCCTTGTGAAAGAAAAGGAGGGAGTGCCGCTGGAAATAGGGAGGCAGCCAACAGCACCTCCAGAGGAGGGGGTGAGGGGGAGTCCCCTACACCCGTAGGTCCGGGAGCGAAATAAGCCCCCTCTCTGGTAGAAGAAATTTGGAGGGTTCCCTGAGAAAACACAGGGGGGGAGGGGGCGATCTCCATTTTTTTCAGTGGTGATGCCCGAATGCGGTTCCGGTGATGGTCGAAGGGAAGGTAGAGGGGAGGAATTAGTTTTTTTTATTTACATCATCATTGCGCATAGTGACCTTGTAATTGCCACGGGACGCAAAACGCTCATCACCCCACGCAGTAGTCCGCTCTTCGAGGGGTGAACACAGGTCCGGCAGAACCAGCTGCTGCCATTGGAGGCCATTTCTCCCGCCTCGTGACCCAGCAGCCCATCAGCATCGTGGCTCCACCTTAGACAGAGAAAGGGAGAAGATAGGCTATGTGAGGAAGGTGTTGGTGAGGATGAAGCAGGTTATTAAAAACCCACTACCCCAGGCCGCAGCTCAGGGGTGAGGGAACGTTGTCCCCTCCTCCCTCAAGCACTATCCGGGATTGTTGGGTGACAGGTATCTAGTCGACATCTACCCTGTGAAATTAGAAGCCGACCAGAGAAAGTTATGGGAGAGGTTGTAGGGAAAGTGAGTAAGCAGGGTGGAAAACACAGGCTGTCAGAAAGAAGGAGAAGAGGCTAAGATGGGGCCGGACGGGGCGCTGATTCCCGACAGCACGGTGGCCAGAAGGCTAATCGCCGCACCCCATACAGGGGAGGCATTGAGCCGAAGCATTAGTATATACACCCATAAATGTTCAACAAGTTTGATACAGAAATAAAGGAATAACACTTATGAAAATTAAGCTAAAAATGTTTTTTTAGCCCATGCTATTCGATAACTTAACGCAAAAGTATTATGACCTTTTTGCTTGATGATCTACTTCAAAATATTGTTATAGTTTTTAACCAGGTTTAAATAAACTTTAGGTGGAATTTTGTCATAGTCGTCTTTACTCCAATTCATTGGTGAGGTCAGACACCGGCAAATGGCTATTCCGAAACTCTTATTCTAGCTTCCTTCAACCAGGGAGAAACCAATTTCGATGTGTGTTTGGGATCGTTGTCATGTCGAAAGATCCATCTTCTTAGGCCAAGCTTACGAGCATCACTTCAGAGAATCTTAAGAAATCTTTATTTAATATTTTTAGTCGCGTGCTAGTCTGGTGGCGTGTGACTAGATCTCACTATGTAGGTCGGTCCCCGTTTTGCTTTTTTTTTGTTTTGGCAATAACATTGTAATTATTCCGCTGGTTCTAACGAAATTTGAATCCCATATGTTGTTTTACATTCTCTTTTGAATGATATAATTGGCAAGGTCTCCCCAAAGTTAGCCTTGAAATTATTTTGCTTCTGCAATAACATCATAACTATTCTGCCGATTCTAGCGAAATTTGAAACCCTTATGTTGTTTTACATTCTCTTTCGAATGATATAATTACAAAGGTATTATAAGTTTCAAAGGTATTAAATCAGAATAAGTGAGAGCATGGAGCACGCAACTTTTGGTCAGCAGACCTTGTTTATTCATCGTTCCGTTGATTCGATGAAGTGTACCAACGCATGCTGCACAGAAACTGCCCCATAGCATAATACACCCACCTCTATGATTTACTGTGAGAACAGTGTTTTGGCCTAATACTAACCTATACCTAACATCATTTCTACCGAAAAACCGAATCTTCGTTCCAAAAATTGAAATTTTCCTCCAAATTATCGTTGGTGTACTTCAGATGGGCTTTCAAATATTTTTTTCCAAAAAAGATATCTTCCTCGGATGACGTCCATGTTTTTTCACTTTATGCAACATATTGGATATTATTTAAACTAACACCGACGCCTTCCTTCTCCTAACTGATCGTTCATCTCTCTTCTAGTAACTTTTAGGTTATTTTAAACAGATCTAAGAATCCCCCTAACCCTAAGGTATAGAATTTTCCGAGGATGTCACGAAAGTGCTTTGCCCTTGTCCCCAATTCTTCAATTTTTCTTATTACTGACAGCACTGTAGAGTTATGGTCATTTAGTTCTTCATAAATCTTCTAATAACTCATCTTGGATTTGAATTTCGTCATTATTTGCGATGTCAGAAAATAGCTCAATACCTTTCGCTATGATGATTGCTTGTATAAGACTCGAGTTTGTGATGCCAAAGAAAGGATTGTTATAATGTTATAGACTATCCTTAACTATTCCATATTATAAGTAGGTCACATAAACTACTGATGTGACGTTAAAAGTGTCATAACTTCAAACACATAGATTTAATATAGATGCAAAATAATGATGTATGAATATTTTGAGTTGCGAACTTTCGTTATAAAGTGTTATTAATCCTGTATTTGCCAATCAAACCTGATAGGATTTTATGGGTGTGTTTATTAATTAATTCGTATTTTGATACCCCCTAATTCCGTTACCCTGCAATATACAGTTCAAGAACTATAGCGAAAAGTTTTGGTATTAGGTCGGGGTATGAATACATTTTGGAGTGAATGTATTGGCGTCTACTCTGAAAACTAGGCTAAGATGGACTTGTCTGAAGTAGATTATGTTGTACTAAGGAATTAGAGTTTGTTCTTTATTATATCTTATTAGCCTATTAGTTACTCCTCTTAATATTAAACATAGTCAAAAATTTCTTCCTCCCTTATTGGCATGTTCGTTATGATTAAACTGAACATAATGTGCTGCCGTTAACATACTTATTTGAAAATACACGGTTTTTATTAAGGCTTTCGAACATGTTAATGAACTAAATAATCAATTAACAGTGTCTTCTATTTCCCACGATTGGCCTCTTTGGTTTTCATTTTGATCGTAAAAAGAAAAATAAACAAAAATCTACCGTGTTAAGACAAAGGCGCATAAAGTAAGTCTGCCTCTTCAAAGGACTCCAATGTTCAAGGGTAGTTAGCCCGCTGTGTGAGGCGCTATCAATACCACAACGGTCTCTGATCCCGGTTCGACGCGTAATCTTCCTTCGAGTAATAAATTGCAACCAGCTAGGCCGTGAAGAGAGACGCAGCACCCAGAAGAGACTGATAGGCTTCAAACAATGGGGAGATAACATAGAAGCCCCCAACCCCTTCATATTTGTAGTCATATGTGTGCCGGGTGACCATCCCCAAAACAGAACCAACAAATCTTTGAATAAAACTGTTAATTTTAATTTTCTTCTTTTCTTTTTCAGGGTATACAAATAGACTGTGCATGAAATATTGGAACACTTTTCTTCCCCAACATTTCTTGGTCCACCTAGGAAAAGACATTTTGCGTGGAGGCCCATTTCGCCAACAAATCCTACACTGTAGTGCAAGCAAATTTTCGGAGAAAGTTTCGGTGTCGTCATGCTCCATCAAAAAGCAGAATCTTTGACTGGGTTCAAAAGTTTAGAGAGTATGGGACTGTGCAAAACCTTAATTCTAAAGGTCTGAGGGACACTTATTCTGGTCGGAGAGTGACTGCTAGGGCAGAAAGGAACATTGATGCTCTACACGACTCAATGGGGCGGAGCCCAAATAAATCACTTGGTCGACGCAGTCAAGACTTGGGAATCTCTCGAGTTTTTGAGGTGTGTTCTTAAATCAGATCTTCATTTGTATCTGTACCAGATCCAAAGAAAACAAAAACTTAAGGAAGCGGACATGGAAAAACGCG
Source organism: Ceratothoa steindachneri (assembly GCA_963969495.1). Lineage (NCBI taxonomy): Eukaryota > Metazoa > Arthropoda > Malacostraca > Isopoda > Cymothoidae > Ceratothoa > Ceratothoa steindachneri. The sequence goes on along the minus strand of OZ018324.1, from coordinate 202,521,168 downwards.
TAGCCATCTGTGAATGGTTTTGTGACACAATTGAAGACAATCCAGACTTCTTGGATCATGTTTGGCTCTCTGACGAAGCGCACTTTCTGACGAAGCGCACTTTTAGGAGGTCACCCGGTATACCAAGATCTTAGAGATCTTCCGTGGAGGAAATACGATCCGTTGTTGACAAGAGGAGACGCTTAACTTGCCTGAGTATGTGTATAATGCACTGTGCATGATATAATTTGAGTGACATGCCATCTGCGTTGATAAGAAGTTTCTTTATAGACCAATGAGTAAATCTGTCACCCGTACTTAAATTTGTAGCAAACAAAGAAGCGGTAAAAGTGTTATAGGGAACTACGTCAGTACCATAGGGCTGAACGCCACAGAACGAAGAACATTCATAGTTCAAGTACAAGAAACAGTAAGGCTGCGAATATGCACATCCTACGTGAAATGTTGGTTGAATACAAGAACAAGAAATTGTTCAGATCCGCCACGACAAGAACCTGCTGGAGTATGAGCTTCAAGGTAATCATCGGAACCGCTCAAAGGAGATCGAAAGGTCGTCCACATAGAGTGTAGCGAGAACATCTTCCCGCACCAACGAGGTGATACCGTTGTTGCGCACGGTAGGGTGCCTGACACTAAAGATATTCCTTTCGAGATACCCTCCTCGTATATAATGATTCAGGAGAGCTCCTACCCTGGAGGCCGAATCGTTGATCTCGCAAGTACCCAGACAGAAAAATTGAGAGGCATCCCCTCGCCCACATAAAATGGATGGTCTCAATGATGTGTCTTTGTGTTCTCCTGATGCATAAGCGGTCTTAGGATGGGAGCGCTTGATGGCCTTCATGGCATTGAAAGCACATATACAAAAATAATGTAAAAAATCACATAAAGCTATAGGTACGAAGCGGAGTGAAATGTTGTATTTGAAGGAAAGCCTCGCAGATAATACTCACCAGTCAAAACATACGATTTAAACTGATTTTTACGAAAGCCACACTGTGAATAAGCTAGGTGAGTTACGTTGTCCAAGAAATGAGCTAACTTATCGTTTACCAATTTCTCCATTAACTTGCAAACGCAGGAAGTTAGAGAAATTTGGTGGATGGCATCTGGGGTAGAATGATTTCTTCCAAGCTTTTGTAAAGCTTGCAGAGTAGTGATTTTCCAGGAATATGGGAAGATACACCCCGACAAGATCCTGTTGAACAAAGCCAAAGAAAGGCTAGGTCACATTAATTGACCCCAAAATCCGAGGTTTAAGTCGCCCTCGAGTCAGCAGGTACATAACTTTGCTGCGACGCTTGACCAAGAACAATCTCCTGATCCCGCGCCAACTTTGACCACATGGAATTTCCCTGCCCAACAGGTGAACTTTGTGTTCAACAAAAGTTCTCCCGAAAGACTAAAGTTCGAGACTGGGGCCGTAAATGGGCGCCGAGTCTCAACCTTGTTACGCGATACGGGGTGCACCTGTATCGTGGTGTCAAATAAATTGCTTCTCCCTGTCAGCCCCCAGCACCAGAAGTTCGTGATCGTCCAGGATTTCCTGGGTAGATCAACCAAGTTTCCCGTCGTCAGATGCCACATTCAGTCGCAGTATTTTACTGGCTGGACCGAGGTAGTGGCAGCGCCTATTAGATTCTGCTCAGTATTAATAGGCCAGAGTGCGTAGCTCTCCTCAAATCAGGTGGCTCAGCTAGTAGTCACCCGGATGCCCGCAAATAAGAGGTTCACGGTCCTGACCCCTTTATCTCCTCGTGAGAACCACGTAGACGAAGAGATTAGGTCCCAAGCCTTCGATACAGCCCTGAAAGTAGGTCCGACCCTCCCGCTCCTGGAGGGGAAGGCAGCGAAAAAGGAAAAAGAAAGCGAAGAAAGGCGAATGTTAATGAAAATAAAAATAGAAGAAAGAAGAATACAGAGAGAGAGAGAGATAGAAGAAACAAGAATACGGACGAGAAGAGAAGTGGAAGAAAGAACAATACAGATGGAAAGAGAACTAGCACAAGCAGAAAGAGTAGAGAGAGAAGAAAAAGAAAGAATGCTCGCCCGTGAAAGGGCATCGAGAAAGAGTCAGATGGTAGAAGCGGATAACGAGTATCCTCTACCCTCAAAAGTCTTCTCCCAGAACGAAACGTCCCCAGAGTTACAATTGAAACCCAAGTAGACGCGAGAGCCACGCCCATTAACGATCCCGTAAAGAAAATTTTTCCCGACACCATTTGATCGAATCCAAACCCGATCTCCCAGTTTAACTTGGTAAAGGATGACGAAGGGATTCATGTGCCCATCACTTATGCAACCATGCAACAGGCCGCCCTTGCCATAAGAGGGAGATTAAAGTTAGTCAGTTGCCATAAAAAGGTAGTACAAGTAAGTTGGAATACCATTACCAGTTTTTGACATATTTGGGTAGACCCAATAACCCGAACGGCCGACTCATGCGCTGTAAAGTATTGGTCATCGAGCACCATTTTAACATTAATGATATCAAAGGTCCCGATAAGGTAAAGCTTCTGTATAACCTGAGTCGAAACCCCATCGGGGGTTATTTCATCTCCCGTTAATCTTAAAACCATTCTTCATTTTTTTGTGTTCGTGTTTTGTGTATATATTTAAGTTCTTAAGGTTTAAAAATGTAAGGAAGTAGCTGGCTAGATACCACTTTAGAGTCAGGCTCCTTTTTTTGTGTGTAATCGATGATTTGGGGTGTTTTTTGTTTGTTCGTTAAATTGGGTGTTGTGAAACGTACCCCAGTAGGCTCGCGAAGCCTATGTCGATCACCTGCCTTTGTACGCGCGCGCGTGTGCGCCCGAGTTAAAATAAACTTAAGTTAATAGGATGGTTGACCCCACCTAACCGTAAGAATCAGTATTATGGTCTAACACGTGTAACTTTGCTCTTGTCGATGATGTTTGTTTATTTGTTTTCGTTTTTGGCGGCGTAATACTATTACTTAACCCCCCTCCTCTCTTCCCTCGCCTTGAGTACCACCCGAAAGGCCTTCACACAGTCACGATCTGCACTAATCATCACGTTTCGGGTCCAGCGAGCCTAACATTGGTTAAACCGGCAATATTTCACCTACGAGAGTGTATTTAATTTCACTTCATTGACGAAATTAGAAGAGAGTTGACCAAAAGCCAGAAGGTGCCTTTAGGGCTAAGTGAAAGACTCTCTGAGAAGAACAGTTAGAGGAGGAGTCTTAATTCCGAAGACCTAATCCCCCCACCTCCTTCCCCTACCCCCAGTGGGGTGGTGAAGTATATATGCCGATGACTGCATAAGAAAGAAGAGAAGATCGAGTTAGTCATGGAGACTACGAAGTCCGGCTAGAGGCCCGGCAACTAACGAAAGGGACACAAAAGAAGCTCATCCAGAGCTAATTCCTGGTGATCACACCGAAAGTTAGCATATTGCCTCAGGAAGATCGAGTTTGCGATCGAGACAACGAAGTCCGGCTTAGTGCCCGGCAACCCTACGAAAGGAACACAGAAGAAGCTCATGCTGAGCCAGTTCCTGGTGGTCACAACAAAAATTTAAGTTAGCTTGTATTGAGAAATAAGCTCAACTATCTCTCGTCAGAGAAAACCCCTATCCCGGTTTACAACAAAACTCAGAGATAGTCCTCGCCATTGAGGAATACCCCAAAGTGAACTTCCTCAAACACTCCGCATTCGCCAAAGGATTCACTCGTTTGTTCATAGCTCGTTAATGCGAATTATTCCAAGATTAACCAGAAGATTGGAAGAAGCATACTTTTCCCGTCCCGTTGGTAAAATCATCTTACCAAGATAAGGTGCATAACGCCAGCCGTCGCCCATACCGAATTCATCTGTGGCTTTAAAGCTATCCTACGCTAGAAAAACATCTGGAAGGTATGTGAATACGTCCACGTGCCTGCCCGTAAACAACATTCTTGCGTCTGCATAAAAATTGAGGCCAAGGTCAGTCTCCAACCAGATTCCCTTGTGGTTATTTTTTTTTAAAGGTAAATAAATTCTATTATCTTTTTTTTAAGGTCAATTAGCGTTCAATATTAAAGTGAGCTTTGGGTCAAACAGTACTGTATATTCATTTATGTAATTTAGTAAACTTCACTTAAACTTGTGTAATTCATAACTGTGTAGTTTGTTTTTGTTAGATTTAATTTTTGTTCATGTTGCAATTAAAGGTCTATTTTTCTTTAGAAGTATTTAATTCAATCCTTGAAACGCTGAGCATGGCACTAGAAACCCTCAAAGATTAAAATAACGTAATAATAATAAAAATATAGCACTCTTAGAGAAAACTTAATCAAGGAGTTTTGAAGTACGTAACAAACTTATACGTACGTACACCACCATTCGGTCCTTGCAATATCCCGACATACACCCTGGATCACGCAAAAAGCTTGGTAGGTAAAGTTAGGATTTCTCTGTTCTCTGTGAATCAGTTGTGATGAAACTTTCCCGGTTGATCTGTTTAAGTTGGTAGCACTAAAGTTATTTTTTCATTATGCTGTTTTACACACTTCATTTTTTTTATTTCAGATTCGTCGTTTTTGGGGTGAACCACACTAATAGCATCTATCCTCTTTAAGAACAATGAGACGTCACAGAGGAATCAACGATGAAGAAAAGTCTTTCATCATCAAGGAAAGTGATGAAGACACCTCTGGTCATGTTATTGCGGAGAAATTAGTTCGCCATGTGGACGATTTATGTAGCACCCTTCGCTAAGAAAGAAGCGATCCGATTGTGGGATCTCCAAGACTGTGACAGCTATGGATTTGAGGAATCTTGGCCGCCAGTTACGTGGGAAACCCGGACAAAGAAGCAAAGTCATTTTTACCGCCGTTGGTCGTCATCAATTACCGAAGAACACCAGGAACCGTATCTTCTGGACCATGGTTTCCATGCGAGCTGCCCTGAAACAGATTCCTTTAACTCCACGTCACAAGACTTTGAGGCTTCAATAGGCCCGGAAGTACATAACGTTGGGCATGAGTTGCGTCCTCTTCGCTAACGAGACCAGGGCGACGCTTGATGGACATGGCGGTTGGGTCTATTTTAGAAATGAGCTTCACTTACGTTTGCGATGTCAACAGCAGGAAGAATGAGTCATGTTTTGGGCAGGTCAATTTGGCCCATTCAGGGTGCCTGATGGGGTTAAAGTGACCCAAGCAGCCCACTGCAATCTCTTAAAGGATTTTTTTTTATCCATTCTAGATAATATACAATTGTCACTTCTAAGGACTCTTGTTTTCATACATGACAACGCTCCATCCCACTCTGCCAGGGCCAACCAATCGTTCCTCGGCTCTTACGGCATGTAAGGTGACAAATTGATGGTGTGGTCGCCAGACTCTCCGAATTTCAACCCAATCGAAAATTTGTCATCCATCATTAAACAAGGCCGATGGACGTCAATTTTGGTCTAAAAAATTCTTATGGACGACCATCAAAGCTGCAGCAGAGGCAGTCTCCAACCTGCTATTATTAAGAAATTGACAGATTAGATTCCATGTTTCAAAGGGTTTTTGAAGACATCCGTCGAAATGGCGCTCATTTGGGTAAATAATGCATTATGTCCATCAATTGTGTAATATAATTATGGTTTTCTCTTAAATATATTCACAAGGTATGCTTAGTGTTTATAATTATCCTTCGTTTTCTCCGAAATATGGCTAGACGGGCTACTTTCATTCCCAAAGCTATGAACGTGGTTCACCCCCATAACGAATAATCTGGGATAAAAATTAGAGCACGTAACACAGCATAATGAAACATGACATTAGTGTTCCTATAGTGTGCAGACCAGCTAAGAAGGCTTTCATCAAAATTTATTCACACAGTATCGTGAAACCCTGACTTTCCCTACCAAGCTATTAGCGTGGTTCAGAGTGTATAAGTATACGCAATTTTATTTGTTGAACTATTAATTTCATTGCATTATATACGCGTAACCCAAATTCAGGACAATTTAGGAATGAATTTATTATCTAATCAATTCATTGGAGTACACGGTCGATAAAGTAAGCGCTTACCATTCTCAAAAGAGGACATCCTGAATATGAGGCTGAAATTTTCACGCAAAACTGATCGGTTTTGACGACAGATTCTATTATTTTATAAACGAATGACATTTAGAAGTTCGATAAATAATTAAGGTTTTAGTATTATTTTTGTTAGCATTTTTAATATTAAAGCGGTTACGATAGCGTAGCAGATTTAGAATCAATCGTGACATCATATCATAAATGCGTCATTGCAGCCTATTCTAATTAATGTTATACCGGAAGTTTCTATTTACATTTGGTTATATCTTGAAAAAAAATATATTTAGAAATGATTAAAAATTATATTCTTATGGTTTATTTAGTCTGACCGACATTTCAGGAAAAAAATAACGCCTCGAGGACTTTATTTATAATTACTTTCGCTTCTCTTTCTCTTTCCCTCTTTCACACGTGCCATGTGGAAATCAGCTGGTTTACATGTTCCTTGACCTCTAGGGCTGCTATTTACTTTTAGGAAGCCTACCGCAGAGGGCGAGATGGCGGCTGGAAGCAGCAAAGGCTCGGAGAAGGCGAAAAAGGCGGGCTCCGAGAAGAAGCGCAGGAAGAAACCGGGCAGCCTTCCACCCCTCCCAAGGGCCCCCAAATCCCCCATTTCGGCGTCACCAGTGGCATCGATGACTCCTGTGGTAAATAAATTATCAGTTTTTCTTTGATTTTAATGTAATATTTTGTATTTTCACTAATTAATTAAATTTAATATTCAAGAGACCCCCCGTCCCCTCCCTATAAGGATTCTAAGGCCTTCGTCTGTTCATCATGGCCTTTTGCAAGAAGTAGCGGCATGATTTAGTTTTCGACAAGCCATGATGCAGTTTATGGGGTGTGTGTCTGATAGGCCCTTGTAGCCATGTATGACTCCACTTAGAAAAATTAGTGGGCGAAGTTTAATAATTCTGCGACATTCGTTATTATATTAATAGTGACTCTATTGACTCATCGTTGCTGGGCTTAATGGCATTAAGGTATATTAATCGAAGCTTGGTCGGGAGAAATTTCTCCTTCTTTTTTTGAAGTGAGGCGCTGGTACAAAAGCGTTGCGGGTGAAATTTGCCGCTTCCCTAAATTGGCGATCGGAGAGGGACGCCAATTGCTTACCTTAGGTCAGGAAAAACAGGATTATATAGAACGTTGTGTCAGGTGAATAAATGAAGATATTCTTGTAATTATTAGGCCTATGTCTACAGAAATTCAGTTTTGTAATTTAATATGGATTTTCTACCTCTGTAGATTATGTTTGTTTTTCTTGAATGAATTTTATCAACCGGACAAAATATATACAATTTTGTATTTGCTACGTTAACTTTACGAATGTGGGGAGAGAAATACCCCGTTATTCATGATCCGAGAGTCGGAATTACAGGGTGACCATAATAAACGGGTCCTAACTTTCAATCGGTTTTATTCCTTAATTCGACAAACAATTAAAGGAAGCCTATTGAAGTTTAGGACCCGTTTTGGGGGGCACCCTGTAAAAGTTCCTTTTTTTCTAACGTTAAACAAAAGCTCTAAATTCCTTACATTACAATTTCTTCGAACTTCTAACCATTTCTAAATATCTAACTATTTTTCTAACTTTATTTAGCGTAACGTCGTTCGAAGCTCGGTATGATTCACACTCGGACGTTATTTGTGCGCAAAAGGAAGAAAATTACTATACATAATTCGAGGGCGACAAATTTATTCAGCGGATGAAAAGAAAACAGAATAAGAAACAAGGGCAACAAGCCTAAGTCGCGTGCTCTCAATTATTCTGACTTACGACCTTCAAAACTTTGAACGCCTGAGCCAATCCGACTCATAGTTAGTTTTCATTTAATAATTCCCGGACTAACTTTGGGAGGACCTTGGCAATTATATCATTCGGAAGAGAATGTAAAACAACATAAGGGTTTCAAATTTCGTTAGAACGGGAATTATTTGGCAATAACATCCTAACTATTCGGCTGATTCTAACGAAATTTGAAACCCTTGTGTTGTTTTACATTCTCTTTCGAATGATATAATTGCCAAGGTCCTCCCAAGGTTAGTCCGGGAATTATTAAAAGAAAACTAACTATGAGTCGGATTGGCCCAGGCGTTCAAAGTTTTGAAGGTCGTAAGTCAGAATAATTGAGAGCACGCGACTTAGGTATGTAGTCCATGTTTTTTTGTAGATTTACAACCTGTAGAATTGTATTTGTAGAAAGATTAATATTCTTGCAGCTCGAATCAGCCAATTTGTGCCCCAGATTTTAATACCCTAACATAAAGGATTATAACTGGTGATGGGCAAGTACCACTGAATGTGAATGTCTTTACAGGATACACAGACCTACCGAACCTTCATCGGATCCCCGCCTCCGTCAGGATTCAGGAAGAAGCAGGAACCCTGCTCAATTCAGACCTTCCAGAAGGCTGAGGACGAGGAAAGTGGAGAGGACGCCTTCCTCGACGAGGAGGTCACTGCTTACTCGCCTACGCCTTCCCTGGAGCAGTCGTACCCCAAAATCACCATCAAAAGAGCTCCAGGGATGTTGTATGAGGAAGAGGATGTGGAAGAGACTCCACCGCAACAAGAGAATGCCATCGTCAGTGCCTCTTCACGCCGCTCCGATCAAGTGTCCATTTCGTCCTTGATTCGAAGCACCTCCTCCTTGAACCTCAATTCCAGCCTCTCCCTCCCACCCAAACTTCTCAGTTATGTGGCTGAAGACGGATCTCCTGCTGTTCAGGTGAATCACTCTTTGTCTCCACTTCTCTTTCTTTAACGTTGAAATGAACGCGAGAACGACTGAACGCCACTGTTACTGTAGGTGATCTGTCGTGTACGCGCAATTCATGTGCCCAAAACATGAAATGCATGGATAGTCAACATCGATTGCGTAAGCACTGGTAAAAAGAACTATCCGCAATTACATAGTGATTGTCATATGTGACAAGACCAACAACGACCGAACAATTTTAGTTCCCACATACCTAGAAGGAAATGATTGCTCCTGTAGCAATTACTATACTTTAAAATTTCACTCCACCTCTATTCTTTCCGTTCTATAATTTGCATTAATGGATGCCGCTTTTTTCTTTACCAATTACTTTTGTAGCTTTGTAGTAAAATAATTTCTCGAATATAGCTTTATTAACAGACGATTCCCTAAAATGCAGGATCCTAACCTATAAAAGTTCTTCCTGGCGTTTAGGTTAAGGACACGCACATATGGGCAATACAAAGAGCAGATGCTGCAGATCACCAAGAGGAATCAGGGAATGTTTCCTTCCCATTACACTACCTATCTGCTCTTTGGGCAGGCCAACAAGGGTCAACTTTGAAACTCCAACACGTTTTATTTTTTTTTCACATTTCACTTCTTCTCTACCACCCCCTCCCCCGCGTATTAAACCTCTCCCATCTCCCGCCTGTATTATTGTGTTCTATCGGCCAAAATCAAGCCTATGAGAGCGTGGGAGAGAGAACTTGAGGAAAGGTAAGCCTTGGATGGTCCGTTCCTGCCTCTCCAAACCCGGAGGGGACGGAGAGGGGGTAGTGTACACCCATATGGTTGTGCTATGCCTTTCCCTTAATCATATCATTCCGTAGCCATTATTTATTGGTTTAAAACTATGTGAATCCATTACTGACCTGTATAGGATTGCCTTTAAACACCTGACGGTCTGTTTTCGCCGTATTTTCTATTAATTATGCTCATTTTGTTCCTGAGTTGCTACAATTTAGCTAATTGTTCGAACAATTATTCTTTTTTATACTTATACACATGCACGTTTACTGATTAAAGTGTAATGTTGCGAACGTGAGTATAAAAAGGTATGATGCACCTAGGATAGACGCGGAAAAAAGAATAGATAGTGAAGATGAAAATGAAGAATATTGAAATAGAATAGGGTTGACCCACCAATTTACATAGTAGTTCTTCAATCCTCTAATTTTCATGGCTTCATATTAAAAAACATCCTTTACAGGAATGGGTTCCAGAAGATAGAGTCTTAAGTGCATCGATAACTCGACGCTGTTCAACCCCATCAATTAGGGACCTTCCTTCGCCGTTAAGGGGGGTTTCCCCACTCGAAATTGTCCCTAGACGGCCGCCAGAAGCGAAAAAACTCTCTAAACCTAAACTTTCTCCATTAGCGAAGTGATTTCCTCTAAGAGGCTTCTCTGATAAATATTGTGATTTCTGGCTCCAGAGCAGCGTCAAATATCTTCCTCTCCTCGCTGTTGCTTAGGCCAACTCGCCGGTCACTTGCTCAGGAAGTGATTCTGGAAAATGATATGAAACGAATTACATTTTTTTTTAGAACTTGGCGTTTTCAGAACTCAAAATAACTATTTTGTATATTATATCGTAATGAATATAATTAGAAAATGTACATGATTAACGAATCCTTGCGTTTATTTATTTCCCTTAGGAAATATTATATTGGTGGATTGTTTTTAGCGTTAGTCACTTCAATGAAATTGCCTAGAACTACTCCGGGCTTTGAGCAAGAAAGAAATTCGAAAATAGAAATTCTCTTAACGGTGTGGTTTTATTTCCGATAGCACAGGATTAGTTGTTAATGAGAGTGTCTTTAAAATATAATTTTTAGGGATAAATCATCCTAAAATCTTGTTTTTTAACCATAGTTGCTAGGAAATATTTTTTATCTCATGACTGCCATATCCAATCGTACTCATTTGTAATTTAGCGACATCAATTCACGAATTAATGATGCTTCGTTTATATACAGGTTTAATAAGTTATATGAGCAGTTTTGATTTTGTTTGGTGTGTTTTATCTTTGGATAATTTAGTCGTCAAATGTGGAAAAATAAAATATTTGGCACAAATATTTTTTTTTACACAATTTTACAAAATGTGGTACATTTTTAATGGGCACTACCACTACTAACTTATGGAAATGTAACTTTAAAGATGAAAGTATGAAAAGATAAAACCATCGAAGGAACGTGCGATTGTTTTAAGTGGAAGGGTGGTACGCAGCTGTTTTAATTGTTTAATATCAACATTCAACATAAAATATGTTTAAGAAAAGGCGAGAAATTAATTATTTTTTAGAATATTATAGCTATAAATAAATAAGTAGTAGTAAGGGTTCGCCAACCTGTCTGGTTCAGTATGACAATCGCTGGTGAGCCCGAGGGCACCAGGGGCCGGTCCTCTTTGGAGAGAGGTACCAGGAAGTATTATTATGTTTTGACACCAAACAGCGTTCAGGTGGAACCTTCCTCCCCCCGGGGGAGAGGACCTGTTCCGTGTCAGAGGTTGTGGATATAGATACCCATCGGCAGGATTCCTTAGAACAGAGAGTGTGTATGTTGTGCTGCGAAGACGGGAGAGGAAAGAAAGCAGCGCTGTAATGAGAAATGTAAGATCTACCCACCCGAATACAGGGCTGAGCACAGCGCGTCCACCAAATGGTAGCCAGATCTCGACATCCACTGACGTTTGTGTCCGCTCATGCCGGGATCGAACTCGGTACGAACGCCATCTCTACTCGGCTAGCAAGAGCTCTTAAATAAATAAGTAGAAATTTAATATGGCTACAGACAAAACTGTCTTCGATGAGCTACAATAATGTATCGCCAAAGACTCAATGGACAGACATAGTGACAGTTAATAATGACAAGTTTAGCCTAATATAGACAGCTATGGCCGACGGTGTTCGAGTCGGTGTTACTTACCGAAGTGGAGTTCGAGACCAACGGTAGAAACAAAAACTCACGCATGGTGATAAAAATGAACGGGAGAATGTTTATACTCTGCGGGGAAGTGCTAAATGCCAGGAAGGAGCCAAGTTTCATTTGAAACATTGATACCGACAAATCAAATATTAATGCAAAATAGTTAACTTTATTGGCGAGTAGCAACATCCATTTTAAGGAAGACGAACCGTCCCTTTTCAGAGTTTTTCGAATTTCTTCCTTTTTATTCATGGCTTTTTCAACGATATGATTTCTGATACCTTGCCTTTCTAGAGAAACCCTAAGTTTCATAACCATTTCGAAATTTAGGACTTGAAAGGCTGGTGCTAAAATAAAGTTAAGGCAATACTATTTTTTTACAATCAGTTCAAAAAGATGTTTCTTAAACTTTATTCTAGTAATTGTTAAGCTAACTTTCTCTGATATCAAGAATGGTGTAAGTGATGTTTGTCCTTCAGTAGATTTCTCTTTTGCTGAATTTGATGTTGTTGGAAGATTTTTATTGCCTCTCTTATCTTTCTCCTTGGTAGTTCTAATTCTTTAGGGTGTAAGAGCTCCAAATGTTTGGGTTTTTTTTCAAATTTGATGCTTTAGGTGGTGCATTTTTATCTGAACCAGAAGAAAACAACTAATTTCTGCATTGCCTAATTTTCCATCATCGTCTTTTATCATACATTGACACAGAAAATGTTTTTCATCGGTACTCAATGCAAAATAATGAAAAACATTAGATTTAGTATTTGCTTTCTTTGCCATTTTATGGGTTTTTTTATTTAGAAAATTAGAATTAACTCAAAAAAGTTGAGAATTAGGAATAAAAATGTTCTAATTTCTGAAAATGAAAATTAATTAATGGTATTAGTCTGTCTAAAATGGAATTATTAAAATTTATATTGAGGTTGAAGTCGGAGTCGGAACATTTTTACCGACTCCGACTCCAGCAGCAAAAATATTGCTTCCGACTCTGACGCAGACTACACAGCCCTGGCTTTTACACCTATGTAGTCTCACCCATCTTTCTATTATTTTTCAAAACCATGTTTGAAAAAAATCGTTTGACTTTTATTTTAAAAAGTTATTTAAGTTTTTTTCCACCTCATATTGTTATCTTCATTCTCTTCAGGTGATTCGCTAAACTCTGAAGCTTCAAAGATAGTCATCTGATTGGGCTAAGTCGGATAAGAATGAAGGATGACTCATTAGTTCGTATTGTTAAGCTTTGTATTGCATCTCTTGCGATATGAGGGCGCGTGGTCTTAATGAAAGAGCACTCTTCTATTGATTAATGTTGGTCTTTTTTATTCAAGTACTCCATATAAACGGTCCAACTGAGCACAGTAAACCTCTTTGATGATATTCTGATTAGGGTTAAGAAGTTCAAATTGGATTATGCCATTCATATCGCACCAAACGATCAAAAAAATATTCCGTGGATGTGACCCCTGTTTCAGCTGAGGTAGTGTTTTTTCCCCCCAGGAATAGGCACAGATAAATATGGAAATCTAAATAATAATCAGTACGACAAAAGAATATTATGACAGGAAAAAATTAAGGAAACTAGGTTCGGGAAAATATATAAGGGATCCAATAAGATGGATTGAATGATTTAGCAAGTCTATTGGCGTTACACCAAATGGTAATCCATTGTCTAGACCAGTGGTATTCAACCTTTTTATGCTAGTGGCACCCTAATTGCTATCTAGAAGCCTCTTTGGTACCCCTATATAAAATAATTTACGTATAAATATTAAATGTATGAAAAGCACTTCAAAATTAACCACGATTAACATTTAACCTAATTTAAACGAAATGAGTAAAAAAAATTAGGAAATAAATAATTTTTAACTATAAAAGTCCAATGGGAAATTTAGCTTGATGATTATAAAATTGAGACATGGAGTCGAGAAAGCAACTCTCATTTGATTCACTGTCTCCAATCTTTCTCTTTTTGTTGTTTTTATGTTGCACAATGGAGAGAAGCTAGTTTCAAAATACTTTCTAATGTCGTTAGATTTTTTTAGAAATGTTTGAAATACATATTTTTTGCAATTTAGGCATTGAAAAAATAATTTCTTGGTCGCTCCCGCGGCACCCTTAGTTGGCTCTCGCGGCACCCTAGTTGAAAAACACTGGTCTAGACAGTTTAATATTATTGTACATAACCCACCTTTCGTCTCTTGTAACAATCCTGCTCAATCGTGAAATCTTGCCTATTTCCTTTAAATGGCGATTTAGAGTGCAATAAGTTGAATGTAATTTTTTAGACAATTGTTCAACAGTTGCAATTGCATTTTCTTTCATTGCTATTATTAAAAGATCTTAAGCAAATTTTGCTGGTCATCCTGAACGGGGTTCAACTTTGAGACTAAAGTTTCCCGAGCAAAAAATCTGACATCATCTTTGGCACTCAATGATTCACAATAATTGTTCCTTCTCCGAATAGTTGACACAAAATTTCTGTTGTTAATTTATCACTGTTACCTTTTCTAAACTACCAATTTGCGGCAATTTATGCTCTTGTTGGCGTCGCCAGATGGGTGGCTTTAAAGAAAAGAAAATCAACTACCAAACCATAACGGTGTTAATGTTCTCTCTGACGCTTCCATCATATTCATTATATAACGATAAACACATTGAATCAACACTAAGAATACAAAATTAATAGCCTAGAAAATGACGACTTAAGTATATCGAAATGTAAGTCTACGCTCGAATTTACAAGACTAGGCTAGTACACAAACAAACCTGCTTTCGACTATTTCTATCTATAAAACAAGGATAAACATTAGCAAAATGCCGCATTACTTTTATGATAACCTTATATAAAGATAGCTATAAGTAGCCTCCTCCATTTGGCAAAGCAAATTATGGTATATGCGAAGATTTAAGATCATAATCGCTTTCACGAAAAAAAAATCTTATTTTTTAAGGTGCTATAAATGAATCTGGCCTTCATTTCTGTCGCAAATGAAGAGTTACCGAGATAAGTCTAACCTAATCACCTTCTAACCAAACAACCCCTAAATAATTAACCCATCCTAAAATAACTAACCTTCTAACTTAACCAGCTTAACCTTAAAGCAAGAAAGAAACTGTAATAAAATTATTTAAACAATACCTGATTACTTTTTATCTTCAAAATCAGATTCAGTTGGTAGAACCTGAAATCTCGTCAATGCGCGAGATTACGTGCGATTAGTTAATGAATACAGTCTAATAATCTCGGTAAACCTGAAGATCGGCGACGCGACCGATGGGACGCAAAATATTTCATCCCTGTTCCAATATGTTTCACCTTTTTTGAGTAAATTCAAGGGGACTGCTCGCGGGGAAGATATCACTGCGGGGGGACCCCCTACGATGATCCTGAGTTTCAATCAATTTTTTTTTGGGGGGAGGGGTCTGTTCTAACGTTTTTTTTAAACATTTTTGTTCAACCAAACGCGCATGAATATTCATGAGCGTGTGAACGAAACATGAACGAAACTTAATGTGGTTTCGGCTGAAAAAAATGTACTTTTTCGGGCGCGCCGCCGATCTTCAGGTTTACCATATTCTCTAATACCGACGTTAAATAGCTTTTACGAAATTTTCCATTGTCTACTTTCGTCAATTTTGTGAGAATAGATTTTTTTTTAAAATCTTCCTTGTTGAAATGGCTTCGTCGGTCTCAATTTTAATAAAACATAAAAGGCAGAGTACAATTTTCTGGATGAATTTTAAATAGAGTTTTATAAGTGAAATTTATGCATCAATTCCAAGGGAAATTGGTAAACGACACTAAGTTGCGTTTATGTTTCGTTCACCCGCGCATGACTATTCATGCGCGTTTGGTTAAATAAAAACGTTAAAAAAGTTAGAATATTATTCTATAAACAATTATGATTATATACTGCCCCCCCCCCCCCAATTGACTGAAACTCAGGATCATCGTAGGAGGGGGAGGGGGTAGTGATATCTCCCCCACGAGCAGTTCCCTTGACTTTACTCAAAAAAGGTGAAACATATTGGAACAGGGACGAAATATTTTGCGTCTCATCGGTCGCATCGCCGATCTTCAGGTTTCCCGGGAAATTTACTTTGACCTTGTCGTCTTTGAGTTGTTGTTATCCCGATTTCAAAGAATACTGAACACCAGGAGATACCAGTGATCATTATAGTCTGAGATTTAAGAACGACGTGGCAACTTTCATTCTATTAATTCATTTATACTCCTCGGTCTTTTGGACAATTCAGCCTTTAAAATTTGGTCTAAAAAGCAATTCAGAAATTTGAGACCATTCATGGTCCATTCCACAAATCTATTTTAAGTAACGGAAAGTACAGTTATTTCTTTACTCTCATACTTTTACTGACTAAAGGAAAAAAAAAAACCACAACGTTTTTAGTGGCGTTGACGCGACTCCATAAGTTACGATGCCGGTTTGTAGGTCGTCGGTCGGATGGTAAACATTTTACTTTTCAATTCGTTTTTTTGCCAATAACATCGTAACTATTCGGCCGCTTCCAACGAAATTTGAAATTTTTATGTTGGTTTACATTCTCTTTCGAATGATGTAATTATCAAGGTCCTCGCAAGGTTAGTCCATGAATTATTAAGCAGAGCTGGGTTGAGACTATCATCGGTGTATGTTTGTCTGTTAGTACACAGGATGTCTGGGTTGAGGCTATCATCGGTGTATGTTTGTCTGTTAGTACCCAGGATGTCTGGGTTGAGGCTGTCATCGGTGTATGTTTGTCTGTTAGTACACAGGATGTCTAAACAGAGCTGGGTTGAGGCTATCATTGGTGTATGTTTGTGTGTTAGTCCACAGGATGTCTGGGTTGAGGCTGTCATCGGTGTATGTTTGTCTGTTAGTACACAGGATGTCTAAACAGAGCTAGGTTGAGGCTATCATTTGTGTATGTTTGTGTGTTAGTACACAGGATGTCTAAACAGAGCTGAGTTGAGGCCATCATCGGTGTATTTTTGTATGTTAATACACATGATGTCTAAAACAGTTATTGAAGGATTTAGATAAAATTTTGCAGAATCATCATCCTTGGCCAAGGAAGAGTTAACTAGATTATGGTTAGGATGATCCAGAGAGTTGGTATTTGCTGATTTTTTTTTTTGGCCATATCATAAATACAATGGGTGGAAAATACCAAGGAGAGAACACCCAAAGAAGCAATTTAATCCGGATCAAGTTCCGGAGGTGTGAGATCAAAATATATATTTGTAGGGGAAATCTTTACCGAGGCACAGTAAAGTAATGGTGGGGGGTAGAAGGATGGGACTACCAGCACTGTGTAGATGACATAATGTAAATTTATGTGCTTCAAACAAATTTTGTGTATCTTTTAAAGGTAAAAAGTTATATTAGAACGAATACAAAATCCGGATCTGCCCTAATTGAAAATCAGTTCTCTTTATATGTATGCAATTCAAAATTCGTAAGATAGACACATGATTCGTCATATGAAGGGAGGGGGGGGGCGGTTAATGAATTATATGGCGTTACTTAATTTGACCCATGATTCGGAGCAAAAATCCGGATTAATTCCGCCATTGTGGAACAAGTGTTTAAAACAAGGGCGGTGACGGCCGTACCAGGTATTGCAAAATTCTTGTTACACTCGTTACGATGCTCTCAACAAAGAACACACGATAGTTTCGATGCACTTAGACACTTTTTTAATGTTTAAAAATATAAAGGCGTGTTTACATTGTAATATTAATCAATGTGGCTGCCCTAGGCGGCGAGCTCTGACGTCTGCTCACATATTGCAGCTGAAGTCCTTCCTTGTGGTAGCCCACACGCGGTTGACCGAGGACTTCAGCTCGTCGACGTTGCTGTAGCGGACCTTGGATGCCTTACCCTCGATACACGCCCACATGCTGTAGTCGAGGGGTTTAAGGTTGGGCGACTGCGGGGGCCAAAAGTCCTTCGACTAAGAGTTCATGTTCGACCTTAACCACTCTTGCTCGGTCATGGATGTGTGGGCCGAAGCACCGTCCTGCTGAAAGACGTAGTCCACATCTCGATTCCTCTCACTATTTTCTCGGCACACTTGCACATAATGAAAAAGGCGTTTTAATGACACGTGCTGGAAAAGTAGAACTTTAAATTTGTTTGACAAACCTTTCTATCAAACAGGTAATTTTTTCTAAATATAAAAAACCCAACCCGGTATGCAATATCTGAGCGCTTTCGATTTGTTAACCTTTGAGAAAAATGAGACATCCACGTTACTTCAAGATGCCCTCCGTCGCCGCTATGCTACGGTCATTCTGGTATCACAGTCCCTGCATGTGCATTTCTCATGACCCTCCTTATACGGACCCGATGGTGGACTGAAGCTTGATGGCCATGTCAGCATCCGTAGTCGCCACTAAGTTTAACGTATGTACCGTGCACCTCATCTGTTTGGGCAGGTCATACGAAGTACCACCATCGGACGACTACTGAATGACGATCTGAAAAGCCTCCGTCTCGTCCAATAAGACGAATCCCTGGCTCTTCGCGTTCGAGGGGGTTGGGTATGCTCTTATTTTAGTTCTCTAGGATATTTTGTTATGGTGAATGAGAGGTGGTCAGAGGATAGTTCGATGTAGGGTTGCCATTTTGCCTTTTGTGGCTAGGTTTGGTAGACAGAAGGTGACACTAGGCAGTTGCTTTGATAGTAGGTGTTGAAGGATGGGTAGGATGTTCAGGGAGAATGTGTGGTTTAGGTGTTTAATGACGTAGGGGGAGTGAAGTCCCCAACTAAGAAGGTATTACCTTGTTGTATCGAGAGGTAGTCTAGAGATGGTGTGTAGTTTGGTGGGGGGGATGTGCGAAAGGGTATGCACAGGTTGGTGAAAGTGTTTTCTGTTTAGATGATGCGTGTTCGGATGGTTTAGTTTATCATTCTGTCATAGAGAAGGATGGATTTTTTTCTTTATAGCGCCCATCTGGGGACACCCACCAAGGGCACATGTCACCGAAATTGCTTCTCAGCACAATACTAAACAAATCAATAAAAAAACTAAACCCCACAAAACGCAGAAAATAAACTAAAGCCAAAAAAGAACAAACAAAAGCAAAACGAAGAAGGAAACACGCCATCCCGCGTGGTATGAGCATAGAAACAACAACAAAGAGAATAAAATAAAATGGAGGCTAACCTCTTTAAGAAATCACAGACTTCCCAAGTCTGTATGTACGACCCGTCCCGACGACAAATGGACAAGCGGTAGCGACCCCGCTCGTCTCGGTACTGGGACAGGTAGCGTACGCTAGGATCACCCAGACTGGGAGGTTCAACAAGAATGCGGCGGGCTGTCTGGAAAACAACGCAGTGGTCGAAATAAGGTACAGGTGAGCGCTCCGTCGAATGGCGGTGTGACCCGCGAGTGTGTCCAATTCGAAGACGACAGAAAAGAACCTGAAGCCGTCGCGGCGGCATTGGGAGGTAGTTCCATGAGAATCGGCGTGGCGCGATTGTACGCAACTTTAAATTCCCATTCTTTTTGTCGGGCAGCCTGGAGGGCTGACCTAATTCCTGCCATGTAGTTAGCCTGAAGAAGAGCGAAACGCTGGTCTGGTCCGTCTTCCAGCCCTCGAGGACTATTTGGCATCCTGTTCGGCGTGCTCATTCCCCTCAGTCTCTACATCTCCACGAACAGAGTGGAAGATAATCTCGACATCCACCCGGCTTGCTGCGACTGTGGCGTCACGAATACCACGAACCAGGGGGTGCGGAAATTCCAATGCTCCAAGAGCACGCAGAGCGCTTTCTAAATAGATAAAGACCACAAGTCAGTCTGTGAAACTGACACTGCGCGTTACCTCCCGTACCAGTCTGTTTTTTTAACTAGTTAGGCTGTTAAGACATACGAGGAGCTTAAAAGAGCCTTGCTGCCTTAAAACAGGAGGAGTAATATGGCAGGGAGGCCGATCTCTCTTTTGGACTTGGAGTCATAGGTATACAATGGCAGGGACCTAGCGTGACACGGAGTGTAGTCTATAAAGGTCGAACGCAATAGTCTCGGCCCTGTAGAAGCTTTGGGAGCATAGGCAGGGCGAAAAATAGGTGATGCTTGTATCCTCCGGTTTGGCACCAACGGCGAAAACCAGAGGAGCCACCGGCTCCAGAGCTACACGAGCTCTCGAATGAGTTTCCTAGCCCTTAATCCGAAGGGCTTAGGGTACGACTGGAGCAGAATCAATGGGAGCATTGGATTCTAGGCAGCCTGCTTTTTTGACAGGCCTATGTGAAAGAAATGGAGCTAGACATGTTCCGTGAGGTGACCCCTCCAAGTTCGGTGCTGAGCACCGAAACTGAGTCCGCCCTTGTGCAAGCTTTTCCTCAGGCGGCTCGGACCCCCAGGATTCAGAAGGAGAGGAAGGACCGCCTCCTCTGACTGATGACCCTTGACAGGCAAACTTTACTCCATTTCGGAGAATGATCTTGCACTCTTCCATGAACTCTGTGAAAGGAGTGGTTTATGAAAGGAAACTCGTAGACTACTCCTTACAAGACATCACTGAAGAGCTGGCCAACAACGGGGCTGTCAATGTCGAACGTGTTATAAGAAAACAGGGAGAGGCTTTGAGACCCAACCCTATATTGTTCGTCACGTTTAACCGTGACACGCTCCAAAAGTCGATGCGTGTTGTTGTCTTCACTGCCGCATGAAAGCATTAGGGCTACTGACGCTGAGCTGCGACTACTGCAACCAATTTGGCTACACAAATCGCTAGTGTAGAAGTGCAAAGTCGGGGTTACCCGAAGTCAGTGTAACTTGCCCCAAGGCCATACGCGATAAGTCCAAATCGTGTATGGACAAGTGTGTTAATTGCGCGGAGCCTCATTCTGCTTCTTAGCAGCAATCTAGTGTATATTTCCTAGAAAAGGAGATCCTGGGCATTCAGGCTGAGCATCGGCTCTCATGCCACGAGGCTACGGAATTGGTCTTGGTGCGCACAGACCTCCCTGTGCCATCTCATGCCAAAATCATGAAAAAACACGCTTTGCTCTTATCCCCTCCAGACCTAGAAGCATGATCGTTTCCGCGCACATTTGGAGCTCTATTCCCCCACCCGGATGATACCCTAGCAGAACCTGCGCCACGAAGGGTTTACACCCAGCCTCGGCTGAAACCAGGCTCCCTCCCCTCCCCTCTCCCAGCGTGACTGTTTCCAGTAAAGCGAAAGGGCCCCGCGCCTCCAACGAGTCGTTAGATTCACATGAGGCGAGCCCTCTGAACGTGGTCCTGAGGCAGTTTTCTCGGCTCCTACGCCCTCACCCATTGTTGGATTGGGTGGCTCGGAGACGATGAATCATCCAAAGAAGGGACTCACGCCTCCGATGCCAAAGGATTCAAAGTGGAAAGAAGAAAAGACTCGTATAGCGTGCACATCCTCCAATAAATCATCGAAGGCAACAACGCCTTTTGCGTCTTGTTCGGCGAACAGCACCCAGAATCTTCCCCCCAGGAAGCATATGGCCATTCCCGTGATGGTCTTCTCTTTGAAGACGGTACCCGCTTCTCTTCCAAGCTAGGCCTGTGAAAAATATTTCTTCAATTCAATTGCCGCGGACTCCAGGCCAACTGGGAGGAACTGTGGAGGATCGTATCCTCCCGTTCCACATTAGCTACCTTTCTGTAGGAGTCCTTGCTAAGCGCATACCCCTTCTTAATCTCTAAAAGCATACATAAAGGTTTTGCAAGACTGACACGGGATGAGGGGCGGGCAGGAGGATGCGCGATTTACATCCGTCATGATGTCTCCGTTCTTCGATTTGCCATAAATACCTCCGATCATGAAGTGGTAGTGAAGGTGTAAGAAAAGGTATACTCTAATTTCTGCGTGCATTCCACTGTTAGGCGACTTTGACGCGGAGGAATTCCGCCAAGTCGTGGCACATTTGACGATGGACTTCTACTCGGGTTCAATCCCACTCGTCGAATCCTTGACGACCTGATCGACGAGCTGGACATAGGTGTCTTACTCATCACTGTGTGAGAGCCGCGTTATTTTCAGCCTTGATCTATACTTGTGTTTTCCAGATGCACAGCCTAATTTGGATTAGGAGGTCGCCGATGACCTCCATGGTAGTGAACACTTTCCAATTCAAATATCATTCTCTGGACGGCTGCAACCTGGAAGACAAGCCTGGTGGTGCTTGGAGCAGGCGCAGTGGTACGCATTTCAGGAAATGACTGTTTTATGTGTCTAAGTCGAAGAGTTTACGTCTGTGGATGAGGAAGTTGAGTTCTCCTGCAACCTAATCGCCGTCGGCATAACTACTATTCTTGGAAGGTCTGACAGTTTTTCACGCCGACCGCTTCCGTGAAGCTCTGCCGAGTATGAGACGGCACTTAGACTTAAGCGTTATGTGTACATGCGCTACAAGCGCCACCCGGACGATTTCACTGAGGTTTAATTTCGTTGAGCTACAGCTAGGTTCCCGTATGTTTCGAAGCACACCAGCCGCTCTTCCTGGTTGGCATACGTGTCTTCACTTACCGGGAAGACCTTGCTTGGAGAGGTGTGAAACCGAGTCGAAAGTATACAGGGCAAGTTCTCGCAGCATTCAATTCACGTCATGATGTCGCCGAAGGCCATCAACTGGACTTTACCTCCAGAGGTGGAGAACTCTTTGACGATAGCTTTACATTAAGCAAGTTGCGTTCCGCTCTCGCTTAATGCACGGATACCGCCTTTGTTCCAGATGATCTCCCGTATGTCATACTGTGACGCTTAGGTGGACAAGGCATGGCCTTTCTGTTATATTTCTTGAACAGGATCTGGACTGAGGGTATCCTCCCAGATTCGTGAAGAATGACTACTGTGCTTGCTCTTCGTAAACCTGGAAGTGATCACTCTACCTCGACAGATTTCCGCTCAATCTTTCTTAGCTCCTCTAGGTTCAAGAAGAGAGCCGTTGAGGTATCTGGGTTCAAGTAGATAGAGAAATTCGTAGATCTTTAATTAGCCTTTTTTATGGAGGGCGAAGGCCACCTGTCATCTGCAAAGTGCAGCTTCCAGAAGTTCCATGCACTTTGGATGCTCTGGAGAAAATGCCGTCTGCGAGGCCTTCCTTCGTAAACAACGCTACGGTGTTTTTCGATCTGGAGAAGGCTTATGATAATGCATGGCGTTACGTTGTCATGGAGATTCTCCATAAGATGGTGGCGAGGGGACGCCTCCCAATCTGTTTTTATGTGTTTCTGAGAGATAGTTGATTTAGCGTACGGGTGTGGGGTGCCCTCTTCGGCCAAATGGAGCAGGAAGAGGGCGTCCCACAGGGAAGTTTCTTCAGTATCACACTCTAGGCACTGAATATGAACGGCATCATCTCAGTGCTGCCGGAAGGTGTTATCTCTATGCTCTACGTGAATGATCTTACACTCATTTTTTGTGCGGCTCAGATACCAACTCTTCAGCATCCCTCTCTATGTCGAAGCGCACAAGTTTATGTTTACCTTGGCCAAGCCTAAGGTGGTGCACTTCTAACGCCATCCATAGCTCCATCCTGACCTAGACTTGTTCCTAAACGGGTTCGCTTAGAAGTGGTGGATTAGCACCGTTTCTTTGGTTTATTTTTACCTAGACTCAACTGGGAGGCTCTTGTGACCCTGCCATAGAAATTTTTTGCTACTCTTACGTCTAGTGGGCGGGCATACACTATATCTATCATATCTTAAAAGTGGGTGGCACTGGAAACGTATGACGTCAAGCAGAAAAGATTTTGATCGTATAACAAATTCCTAAGCATTTTATTCAGAGTAATATTTAAGTTAGGCAATTTTTTCAGCATGTTTTGGTTTTGCTGCTTACATGGCACATTGCTGCCGTGATATCACTGAGATCTGGGAAAAAATGAAATACAGAATGTAGTCAGCAGACTAGAAAGTTGGATACAATGAACAGCTGAGCTTTGAAAAAAAATGTAAGCTTCTGCGAACAGCTTATCGTTTAAGTCGTATCTATTCGTCTATCTATTATCTAGCTATTTAATTATATGCAAATGTTTGTTTCCTAAGTATGAAAGGGATATGGGGCTTCCCGTTTTATCTAACTAGGCTATAGTTAATTGGTTGTTGAGGCACTTAACATTTTTACTTGTGGTAGTTGGGAGTGCTCATCTTTTCTAGCCGTCTTTGGGGGTGTCATTTCACTTTGCGAGATGTTTTGGCAGTAAAATATAAACATGTCTTCTATAATTAAACGTACATGGTAATATACGCCCAAAGTAAAAAGATGTAGAATTCAGCTCGTCATCCCTTAACTTCAGCACTCTCGTGGGCCTCATCTGTGTTTTTCAATAACTAACTAACGATAAATGAGTTATTTAACTCCCTTATATTTTCGTAATATAACTTGTGTATTCAACTTAAATAATATTTATAATGAATCATGATTATAATTTCCTCCGCTTTCCAATTGTCTGAAACATTTCGTGTGGTTTTGGTCGATTAATTCTAATACGAGTTTTTTTTGTTTTCGTATTTAACCACTAAAGTAAGCATCTGATTCTTTTATCATGCAGGAAGTACATCGTTAGATATTTATTTTCCAGTTGAAATCCTTAAATCCCTCTCCCCACCCCTTTGAGTACTGCGATCGCTAAATTCACTGCCATCAGACGGGTCATGTATCCTGCAGCCTTTTTTATGATGAACGGCCGAGTTTAAACGCTAAGTGATGCTCTCCACGGCAGACTTGTATAACCATATTGTGTTTTCTCGTTGCTGCCATGGACACATTTGTGGCCATCGTCTGGGAGGGAATGGTATGCGTAGGTTTCATGTTGCAGAAAATGACTATTAACTGTTTCCATTGGAATGAATTAAGGCATTTACGAATATCAATTAAAAGAATTTAGAAAACGCCCGAACATTCTCGGGTACCTGATATTTTAGCGTATATCAAGTTAATGTAAACAAACAAATTTCACTGCTAAACACTCATTACTGTTCTATTACAGCCTGCATCTTATATATTTCCCTTCTTATATTGGTGTTAGGATAGTGTACATGACTCCGGGAGCAAATATGCACAAAAATATATGACTTTTGCACCCTCTATTGTGTACTCAAATATTTTAAAAGCTTTAGATTATACCCAACGTGACATAACCTACCGCGCTTCCTACTCATTCCAAAGCAAATATTTCACAAGATTCACTCATGATTCCATTTTAAATTTAAATTACTATAAATTTTGTCTCATACTGGAGGAGCTACCATCTTAAAAAACTCCAACAAAAGGTATTTTTTTTGCATTGTAAATCAGAAAAGGCGGATCACGAAACCTTTAGCTAGTATACTCCTTATTGCAAGTGAGTGTGGTTTTCAGACTCTTACTGAGGGTGAATTTCTTACTTCGTCTCATTTTAGAGTTGGTCTTCGAATGGTGTGGAACGGGAAAACCGAACCAATTTAAAGATGTCTTTTTAGTAGTCATGCGAATGTTTAAGTGATTTCATTACGCAGGTATAGGTCAACAAGGATCGTTTTGAGCGCGCATTGGAGTAACTTCACCAAAAAACTGTAAAGGTAAGGTTGTGTTCTGGTTCTTATTCTTTGATTAGAATTACACTTAAAGCTCTTTCGGTATGCTGCATTGTTTTGTTAAAATGAGGCACAAGTATGGTATAAGGGTAATGTTACTAAATTTCCATTATTCACCTTTTCGAGGAAAATTTTAGGCAGAAGAGTAATAGAGAACTTCTGGTAGCGAGGGGCTAGTTTGCTGCTTTGATCTAGGGTTGTGTTTAAGCATCTGGAACTGTAACCGGTATAGTTTAATTTTCATGGTTCCATGGCTCTTTTAATATTACTAAAATATGGCAAGTTTTGGTCTTTAGTATTTTATCGCTTTTTCTTCCATTTGGATCTATCAAAGATTTACAGAAAAATCCTATTAATTCCAAATGTTTTATCCTGGTTGGCCGATAGAAATCTCCTAAGCTAAAATAACTTTAATTCATAGTGGGGAACTTTTATATATCAGATCGTTTAAGCTTTAAACATTTTCCGTCTGATTCTCTTTATTTGAGTCCTGCTACTTTTGATCCCAAGTTCTTTCATTCCATATTTGTCCAATCAATTCTAATTTATTAAAAATTCCATTGGATTTTAGCGCTTAGAACCTATCACGTACTTTTTTTGGTAAATATGTAGATTATCGGCGCGAACGATGGGACGTACTATTTCGTCCGTGTTCCAAAATGTTTCAAGTTTTTGGAGTACATTTAAGTTGACGGCTCGTGTGGGGGTACACACAATGGGACACTACACTACGATGATCCTGAGTTTCATTAAATGGGGGGGGGGCTGGGGGGCACAGACCCCAGTATATAATCCTGATTGTTTATAGAATAATAATTCGAAAAGGACTCAAATGCGCATGAATATTCCGACACGAGTGAACGATAATATTTACACAAATTTTTTTTCGGCCGGGCTGCTAATCTACATATTTACCGTTGAGGTAAAGCTTAAAGGCTAAAATCTGACCAAAAACCGGCTAAAATTATCGTGCAGTGTTCTCCTTGAAAATGGAAAAATATTCCCAAGCTTATGGCTAAATAAGTGGCAATACTGGTCAGGAAACCTCGCATTCGAGTATCTCTTCTAGCTTTAAAGTATATTAAAACTAGGCTATTATTACTCTTTTTGTAATATAAATTCCTGAAGTAACTTCATAGATGCTTGCTTCCATATTGAACCCATAGACTAAAACCTAAATTTGAAAACTTTTTTTTTAGGTAAATATGTAGACGAGCGGCCCGGCCGATAAGATGTACTATTTCGTCCGTGTTCCAAAATGTTTCACATTTTTTGAGTACATTTATAGGGGACGGCTCGTGGGGGGGTTAAACACGATGCATGGACCGCACTACGAAGATCCTGAGTTTCATTAAATTGGGGGTGGTCTGGGGGGCACAGCCCCCCCAGTATATAATCCTAATTTTTATAATTTTCTGACGTTTACAGAGGTGAATGCTTTAACTACATCATGTCAGCGCCTTTAATAGTTTTGCGAATTATAATAGGGGTTGGGGGTGGCGTATGACGTCAGAAATGACACGGGTGAACGATAATATTCACACAAAATCATTTTTTCTCGCCGGGCCGCTCGTCTACATGTTTACCGTTTTTTAATTGCCATAATGATCATTTTATTGTCTAAAGGTCTTGCACAATACAAGTGTATAAAAAAAGAAGCCTGCGCCCGACAACCAATTTAAGGTAATTTTCAAGTAAAGCGCCGCACGATATTTTGCGGAACTAATACGTGTTAAATTTACAAGACGATCCAAGCCCTCTTCTTTTATATTACGAATAATCTCTTCCAACAAACACTTTGTAACAATTTTGACTTTTTGAAATTTATGCCACTTCCAGCCGTAATTTAACCAAAATTTGAAAAAATGGGGCGTTCTTTAAATTACCCATTTAATCCTGATAATGGCAGCGGATATGATATAAATTCAGTTAAGAGAGGTTCAGCACGTATCAATCATCGCTTGGAGCAGCCCTTTTTATCCGTTAGCCCTTCTCCACTGTTAATTACAGGGTGGATCAGATTGATAATAATTTTCTCAACATAAATGTAAGCAACAAGAACATAAAAAATAGAAACGGTAAATATCATAGGATAAAAGTTGTCCTAAAAAGGACGGGCGAGGCATCTAAAGCTGATCCTTCGATGAGGTATGAGGCATAGTTTTGCCATCTTTGAGGAGTGAAGGGAATCATGAGATCTCGAGCTCTTGCACGGATTACTAGCCTACCAGGTAGTGTCCTTTCATTTCCAACCACGCATTAACCAAACTTTGCCAGTTTAAAACCAGACTGGTTTGACCGGTTGGTGTTATGATGAAAAGCCAGAGGGTGTGCTACATTCATTAATTAGGTCACGAATGCGCCATGCATTCTCCTGTAGACTACTCGAAAGACGTTCCCTGCACATTTTCAGTTTCTATAATTTCACCGCGTCCTTCACCCCTCTTCAGCCTACCCAATGCCGTTGACGTCGCTACTCATGAGGGGTTGTGAGAAAGTCTGATTGGAGTCTCGTATCTTCGATCCGATCCCATTAACATACCCCCCGCTTTCCCTCGCTGTTGAACGTGCTCGACCCGTTCAAAGTTTGGGTATTGAACTTGCTGACCTCGTTCAAAGTTTGGGTATTGAATTTGGTCGACCCTCTTGGGGCCCATAAAGGGCATGGCGATTTGCTTTCCTGGCCGCACTGCTGACGTGACTCGGCGCCCCGTCCAGCTCCAGCTTAGCCTCTCTTCCCTCCTTCGCTAACCCTTAATCTCGGTCTCCTGTACCAACTCTCCCTCAGTGTACCCCTGCTTTTCCGTCATCGCGTTACAATCATCTTTTCTCTACCCATGTGTTAGCCCCTACTTACTTCCCCTGCCCATGGACCTTCTCGATCAACAACCGGCGCTCATTTGAATCACGGAACCAAAGACTCCTACGACAAGATACTAGGCGTAGTGACCCTAACCGCTCAGAAGCCGGTTACCAAGCTGGCTCCATCATCCCGACCTGCCTACTACGCCATGTGTAGGATTTGGTACCGATTTTCCCAAGGGGTGACGGAAAATGCGTATACCACTACGCCCAGCAATAGCGGCCGCGGCCAATCAAAGGCGCTCAGTAGTGCCCTTTCCTTGTTGGGGTCAGTGTCGGCCATCACAAGCAGGGGTGTTGAAATCTTGTTTACGGCCATGGGGAATGTCAAAACCCCCCCTCTCCCTTTACCCCTCGCTTACCATCGTCGGAGCCCCAGTAGGGGGCGCGGTGATTTGCCTTCCTGGCCGCCGTGCTGACGGGACTCATTGCCCCGTCCGGTCCTAGCTTAGCTCCTCTTACTTCCGTCTCTGTACCACTTCTCCCTCACTGCACCTCTAACTTTCCTTCGTCGCTTTACATCCACCTTTTTTCTACCCTTTTGTTGGCCCCTTCTTCTCCTGCCCATGGACCTCCCTGATCACGACCCGGCGCCAATTTTCATCGCACAACCGAATACTCCGACGTAAAGATGTTAGGCGTCGTGACCCTAACCACTCAGAAGTCTGTCACCAAGCTTGATTCGCTACTCTGATCAGCCTACCATGCTATGTGTGGGTTTGGTCCGGGGTTCCAAAGGGGTAGCGGTGAAGGCGTATAATGCCCCGCCTACTGGTACCGGTCGGGGCCATGTAAAAAGGCGCCCAGAAATTCCGGTCTCTTGTTAGGGTCAGTGTGGGCCGCCACGGGCAGGGGTGTTGAATTTCACTTATTGGTCATGGATACTATTCTTGACTCACCAACTCTACAAAATAAACAAACAAAACCCCCACAAAAAACAGCAAAATGCCAAAAAATAAACGACCTCAGAATAATATTTGGACCGGCTTGTTGGTCCAGATACATAACTCTCAAAACCAATAGAAATGAACCATTCTGTGCCCTCGAACTGCGAGAACTACTAAAAGTCGTTACAGAAGAATCACAACCAGAATTCTCAATCAATCCTGACTGAACAGAGGTTACAGTTAAAATCAAGTAAGAAAAAATATCAAAAAAACTACTGGACCTCACCGCCTTAGGTGATAATCAAATAAAACCAGTGGACAAAAATAATTACAACCTGAGAGTAGGTTCGGTTCTACTCAACAGATTTATCCCTGGACCCAAAAGTACGGAGGCCTTCATATGCCAAGAGATACAAAGGCTGTTTGAAGATGACCGCCATCAAATACTGTGTCCCATCTTCGAGAGAAAATCGCCCACACACTCAACTCCGCTGAAAATCGCCCAAATAACATTCAAACAGCAAACTATCCCAGAAATAATCAGATTCGCAGGCAGAACAATCCGAATACAGGAAGAACTGCCCACTCCAATTCAATGTCGATCGTGCCTGATGTTTCGTCAACCGGCCAAATATTGTAAAACTGATCCACAATTATGCTCAAATGCAGCGAAAAAGGACAGAACAGTTAACAAGGCAAAGCAAAGGAAAGATGCATTAACTGTGGAGATAACCAGCACGCATTAAGCACCCCGAAACAGACTTACCTAAAGCGCAATCACAAAAAAGAAGTCACCAAGAATCTCCTAAATCTGCCACTTCCTCCTCCACACCAACTAAAAGCCCAAAAGTCAAAGCAACCCGAAGAAACGGCTAACCGAGCACAGAAGTTATATGCTACGATAGCGAGCTACTCTCACCCCGGCACAACAAACTCATAAACCCACAACCCCTGACACCAGACTTCCATTTCCCGGCATCTCAAACCGAGAAAACGGCACCGTTTGGCTCAAGCACACCAACACAAAATAGAAGTACAAAGCCCCCAAAGACTCTTTCCTTTCCCAAATATCACCACATAGAGTACCAAACTCTCCACCAAGGTCCACATATTCAACTACAAATATAGAAGAATTAGCAATAAACAAGGAACTCTATACCAATAAGAATGCCTTCAGACATACAGACCCACTATCAATACAATGTTAACAACGAACACTCTCGCCTGCTAGCCAAAGAGAAATACCTTTATTAAGCACCCAGCGCAACACAAAACCAAAGCTGCAGCGCCCACAGGTAAAATATTCGGAACCTTTCACTAAGAAAACAAAAAATACGGAGAGAAACGTAACAAAACCCGATGATACCAGGCACGTCGAAACAAACTACACACAAACTCTATACAAAGTCCGGTAGCTCCACCCAATACGGAGCCTCCAAGCCTCCTAATAGATCTACAGACCAAAGAATATGACAAACAAACTAAAATCCTGCAATGGAATATTCGTAGCCTTCAAGCCAACTTCAAATAATTACAAAACATAATCACAGAAAAAGACCCACTGTGCATTTGTCTCAACGAGACTATGCACTCAAACCCGCAGTAGCATCTGAATAACAAATGATTGTCATTTCATTACAACTGACTCGACCAAAAGCAACGCAATCTACACGCGACGAAATAACGCAATACCATTTAAACACCCCTAAATGCCATAGCTGTTCGGCTACATTGTCTAGAGCTCATAACAGTATGTTCTATATACTTGTCCGCTAACCTGCCCCTAAACTGCCAGGACTTCGAAGCCCTCTTCGAGCAACTACCAGAGCCACTTCTCATCCTTGGCGACTTCAACGCCAAAAGCCACTACTGGAACGATACGAAAACAAATACTCAAGGACGCATCATAACATACCTAATAGAGCGCCAATACATCAACATCCTAAATACAAATACCCCAACACATTATCACCAACAAAACAACACATTTTTTAACATAGACTTAAACCTAACCTCCCTTAATTTCCCCACAGAAACTAATTGCAGCGTTTACTCACCTATGTGGTAGCGATCACCACCCACTGGTTTCTTGCTTAAAGAGCCCCCACTTTCCAGCGAAGGGAAATTTGTCTCAGCGGTCTTTTTTATATTGCCAAGGGGTATGACACAGTTTAGCGACGTCATATACTCAATAACATACACGAGCTAGGAATCAGAGGTCCACTCGCACTATTCATCAAAAACTTCCTTAACAATAGAAAATTCACAATAGAACGAAAGAGTACCACAAGGAAGTGTACTCAGCACATCTCCATAATAGCAATCAACAATTTGACTCCATGTACCTTTACCATTAAATGCTTATTATAGGTGGACGACTTGACAATTTGACTCCCAGGCACTAGCGCAACAGAAGTATCAAATCGCCTACAAGAAGCAATAGACAAAATAGAGAACTACTCAGTACAACACGGCTTCACAATTTCAAGTGAAAAAACAACCGACATAACCTTTACAAGAAAGACAAATTCCGCATATTCCATTGCTACTTGAACGATGCCTTATCACTTTTCAAAATAACATGAAATTTCTAGGTCTCGCATTGGATCAGAAGCTTACATGGAAACCCCACATCTTAAACCTCAAAAAAGCGGTGCTACAAAATCACAAACATTCTGACTAAACTGTCGCATCATCACTGGGGGGGGGGGGGGGCAGACAGAAGCACCCTCCTGTACCTTTACCAAACTCTCATCTTGTCTAAAATAAACTACGGATGCCATCTGTCCGCGTGAAAGCATTCGTACCACTGCCGCGGAAGTGCTACTACTGTCACCGCTTCAGCCATACTAATCACTCTTGTAGCCGAGCAAAGTCGGGGGTTACCCAAAGTCTGTAAGATGCTCCATGGCCGCACATGATAAGTCAAAATCGTGTGTGGCCAAGTGTGTCAATTGCCAGTGCCACATCCTGCTTCTTCGAAGCAATGTGGTACGTATTTCCTTAAGAATAAAATCCTGGCCTGGCAGGCCACGAATCGGTTCTCATTTCGCGAGACTAAGGACTTGGTCCTGGCGCGCCTGGGGCTACCTATGACGTCCTAGACCTCAATGTTAAGACAGCCTCTGCTCCTAGCCCCTCCAGGCCTACGAGTACGGTCGTTTCCGCGCCCATTCGGAACCCTTTTGCAGGTTCTACCTACCCCGGGTGCTCCCCTGTTAAAGTTTACTGCACAAAGGGGTTCCCCCTCGGCCTGGACTAAAGCCAGGGCTCCCTTCCCCTCTCCCAGCGTGACCGTTTCTCGTAAGATGAAACTGCTGCGCGCCCCTACAGAGTCGTTATACTTACAGGAGGCAACAACCCTGAAGATGGTTGTGAGGCCATCTTCAACCCTGAATATGGTCGTGAGGCCCTCTTCAGAGTTTCCTAAAGCTGCCTCCCGAAAGGAGGACAGCACTAGAGGAGCTTCGGCTGCTTCGCCCACACCCAGTGGTGGGCTGGATAGCTCGGCGACGGTTTATCCTCCAAAAGAGTGACCCTGGCCTCCAATGCAACCCCGCTTGCATAAGGTTTCTAGGCGGAGAGAGGAAAAGACTCGAATGGGAAGCCCAACCTCTCCCCATAAGTCCTCGAAGGCAACAGCGCATTCAGCGCATTATCTGGGCAACAGCGCTATAGTTCTGCTTCCGGGAAGAATACGACCATTCCCGTGAGGGTCTTCTCTTCGAAGTGGGCCAACGCATCTTCTCCGAGCTAGCTCTGTACGTCATATTCCTTCATTGGAATTGCCGCGGACTCCGGGCCAACTAAGAGTGGCTGCTAAGCCTCGTCCTGCTCCACGTTAGCTATTTTTATTGCACGAGGCCATGCTGGGTGCATTTTCCCTGACTGATTTCTCTATATCAGTCGAGGAGTTTAGGTTGGTTGATGAGGCCGTGGAGTTTTGTCCGGCAACCTCATCGCCGTAGGCCAGACTACTATTCCTATAACGTCTGACCGTTTTGCACGCCGACCACTGCCGCGGTCGTCGAACCAGTATGAGACTGCCTTAAAACAGAAGGGTTATGCCTATATGCGCCGCCCGAATGACTTCACTGTCTGAATTTCGTCGGGCTAGGTTCTGGTATATTTCCGGTGTATTCACAGTATTGGAAGACCTCTCTAGCAGAGGTGTGGAAGCCAGTTAAAATTATTCGGGTCAAGTTCTCGCAGGACCCTCACCCCTCCCGTTCTCTAGGAGAATGGGACCACAATTTCGGACCCCGCGTCCGTGGCGGAATCCTTCGCGACCGCTTTCTCCGTATTCTCTAGCCTTGCTCCTCCAGCATTCATTGCGAGTTGTGATGTCGTGGAAGGCTGCCGACTGTACTTTACCTCCAGAGGCGGAGAAGCCTATAATCACAGGTTTAGTCAGTGAGTTGCGTTCCGGTCTCGTTTCGTGTGCTGACACCGTACTTGGTCCGGACGATATCCCGTACCCCATGTTTAGACACCTGGGTGAGCGAGGCATGGCCTTTCTGATAGATTTGTCCATAGGATCTGGGTAGAAGGTATCCTCCCAGATTTATGGCAAATCGCTACTGTCCTCGCTTTTCGCAAACCAGGGAGAGATTACTCCCCCCTGACTGGTTTCCGCCCAATCTCTCTACCCTACTGCGTGTACAAGTTTATGGAGAAATGGGTAAATGTTAGATTAGATTTTTTATCTCTATAGCGGAGGCGATCCGTCTTGTGCACAGTGCATGCTTCCGTTAGTTCCATTCCACGTCGGATGCTCTGTTCCGATTGGAAAATGCCGTCTGCGAATCCTTGCTTCGTATACAGCACCACGCCACGGTGTTTT
Organism: Ceratothoa steindachneri; assembly: GCA_963969495.1. Lineage (NCBI taxonomy): Eukaryota > Metazoa > Arthropoda > Malacostraca > Isopoda > Cymothoidae > Ceratothoa > Ceratothoa steindachneri. The sequence continues at coordinate 202,487,269 of OZ018324.1, read as the reverse complement.
TCGATCTGGATAAGGCCTATGATACCTCATGGCGATATGATATCGTGGAGACTGTCCACACGATGGGGGCGAGGGGACTCAATTTTTAGATCTGAATTTTTGCGGGATAGTCGATTCTGCTTCCGGGGGTGGGGAGCCATCTCCAGCCCAATGGAGAAGGAAGAAGGTGTCCCGCAGGGAAGTGTCCACAGTGTCGCACTCTTTGCTCTGAGCATCAACAGCATAACCTCGGTCCTGCCGGAAGATGTTCTCGCTACGCTCTATGTGGACGACCTTTTGATCTCTTTTGACACTGTCCAGATGCCAACTCTGGAGCGTAGGCTCTAACAAACACTGGACCCTGTCTCTGTCTATGCCGAAGATTGCAGGCTTCGTTTTCCCTTAGCTAAGTCTAAGTTGGTGTACTTTTGCCGCCATTCACGACTCCACCTTAACCCAGACCTTTTCTTAATTGGATGCACCTGAAGGTGGTGGACTTGCACCGTTTTCTTCGTCATGTATTTAACTGACGCCACACTTTGGAGGGTCATATTCGCAGCCTGGGCGCGGATAGGGCTATTGCCTTACTTTTTTATTGATCATTTGTTCGTTCGAAGCTCGACTACGGATGTGAGTATTATGCATCCGCAGCCGAGATCGTATTGCGGAAGGTGGACTCTATCCAGCACACCGGCCTTCGCCTGGCGACCAGTACCTTCCGCACTTCCTCCATCGAGACCCTCTTGTCGATGCTGAGGAGATGCCACTCGCTCTGCGCCGTGTACACTGCATTATTCTTCTCTACGCCCAAGCCCGACGCCTTCCTCAGTCGCCAATAGCTCTCACTGCATCCGCAGCTGATTTCGATGGTTCCTATGCCGCCGAGAGACGCAAGTCATAACCTAGGCCCTTTGGGTTTAGGGCTAGGAAACCCCCTCGAGAGCTAGGTATAGCTCTCGGGCCGTTGACGCCCCTTGTTCTGCCTAGCACGCAACCCTGGACGCTACCAACTCTGATTATTTGTCACCACGCCTCCGTAAGGAAGCTTCTACAGCGCTGGGACTATTCCGTTCGGCATTTTGGGGGCACACTTCGTGTCACGCTGGAACCGTTACAGTGTATACGGATGGCACCAATTCCCAAGAGGGGATTGGTTTCCATGACTTATACCCTCTATTTGAAGTCGACGGGGGCTCTTCCAGGCGCTGCGTTTCTGTTCACGGCCGAACTGGTTGCAATACACCTCTTGGTACGTTTAATAATGCGAGGTTCCCGGTTCGGGGACCGGATTGTCATTTATAGCGACTCACAAACGCCATAAGTGCTCTCGGAGCAATGGAATCTCCGTATTCCCTGGTCAGCGATTTCCATAACGCCACGGTTAGGCGAGGCGGTAGAATTTCGAGATTATCTAGTGCTGGGTTCCTAGACATGTATGAATTGCGGGGAATGAGCACGCCGATGAGGGTGCTAAAAGAGTCCGCGAGGAGTGGGTGACCAGACAATCGTTTTGCTCTTCCTCACAACGATTACATGGTATGAAAACGGGCAGCTCTCCGGGTTGCTTGGCAAAGAAGATGGGAGACGGTCGAGTTGAACCTAAAGTTGTGTGCCATTGCGCCGTGACTGTCCATATGGACCTACCCCAAAATTCCCTGACGGCTTCAGGTTGCTTTATATAAGTCTCCGAATTGGACACACTCGCGGGACTCGCCGCCATTTGATGGAGAGCTCGACTGCGCCTTACTGTGACTACTGCGTTTTCCCACAGACTGAGCTGATCTCAATGGTGCCTATGCCGCCGAGAGACGCCAGTCATACCCTAAGCCCTTTGGGTTTAGGGCCAGGAAACTCCTTCGAGAGGTAGATATAGCTCTCGGGCCGGTGGCGCCCCTGGTTCTGCCCCGGACGCCACCCTGGAGGGTACCACATTTGGCTATTTGTCGCCACGCCTCTGCTCCCAAAGCTTGTACTGCGCCGGGAGTATTGCGTTCGACCTTTTTGGAGCACATCTCATGTCACGCTGGTACCGTGCCAGTGTATACGGATGGCTCCAAGTCCCAAGAGGGGGTCGGCTTCCACGCCGTATCCCCTCTGTTTGAAGTCAGCGGGGCTCTATCAGGCGCTGCGTCTGTCTTCACGGCCGAGCTGGTGGCAATACACCACTCGGTACGGGAGATTACGCGACGTGCCCGGTTCGGAGACCGGATTGTGATCTATAGCGACTCACAAAGCGCCCTGAGTGCTCTCGGGGCATTGGAATCTCCGCATCCCCTGGTTCGCGAAATCCGTGACGCCACGGTTTTGGCGAGCCGGGCAGATGTCGAGATTATCTTCTGCTGGGTTCCTAGACATGTAGGAATTGCGGGGAATGAGCGCGCCGATGAGGGCGCCAAAAAGTCCGCGAGAACTCTGCGACCGGACCAGCGTTTCGCTCCTCCTCACACTGACTACATGGCAGGAATACGGGCAGCTCTTCGGACTGCTTGGCAAAGAAGATGGGAGACGGTCGAAGGGAACTTAAAGTTGCGTGTCATTGCGCCGCGACTGTTCCCATGGACCTATCCCCCAATGCCGCGGCGGCTTCAGGTTGCTTTCTGTCGTCTCCGAATCGGGCACACTCGTGTGACGCATCGCTATCTGATGGAGCGCTCGCCTGCGCCCTATTGCAACGACTGCGCACTCCCCCAGACTGTTCAGCACATTCTTGTCGAATGTCCCAGTCTGGGTGATCTTCGCGCACGACACCTGTCCCGGTACCGGGATGGGCGACGTCGCTACCGCCTGTCCCTTGTGCTCGGGATGAGTGCGTGTACTTTGACTGATGGACTTATTGACTTTTGGGGGGAGGCCGGCCTTCTCCCTTTTATTTAACCCGGTTTAATTGTTGTTGTTGTTTTTGTAATTGTTTTTGTTATTGCTTTGTTATTGTTATTTCTTTTTATTGTTTTCTGTTTAATTTTTTAAAGTAGCCTAGAACTAGATAGCCCCTTAAATAAAAAAAAAAAAAAAATTCCCCCAGACTGTTCGACACATTCTTGTTGAATGTCCCATTATGGGTGATCTAGGCGCATGTTACCTGTCCCGGTACCAGTACGAGCGGGGTCGCTACCGCTTGTCGCTTGTACTCTGGACTGGTTCCTTCAAACTGACTTATGAACGTTACAACTGTTTGGAGGAGGCTGGATTCTTACACTTTACTTAACTTTTTCGTGGATCGCACGTTTCTCCGCCGGAGGCAGCCAGGCCTACCCCCGACGCTGGTGTTCTTTTCTCTTGTAGCTTTTTTTCTGTTGTAGTTTTTCGCCTTTTCTTTCTTTATTTCTTAATTACATAGTTGTGTGTTTTGTTAATATTGCCTAGTAGTAGATTGTGATATGCTTTCGGCGACTTCTGCCCTAGTAGGCAGTCGCCAGATGGGCTCGTCAAATAAAAAAATATATTGCGGGGGGCACTTAATGGCTCCCCAGTGAGCGTGCGTTACGCTGCACTCTATAATGATTTTTGTGATAGTAGTAGTATATGCAAGGGAACTCTTGCGCTACTCTATAGATGAGATAACATTAGAGATGGCCGACCAAGGGGCGATAAAGGTCGAATGTGTGATGAGAAAACAGGGAGGTGTCTTAAGACCCACCCCTACACTCTTCGTCACGTTATACTGTGACAAGCTCTCTGAGTCGGTGCGTGCCGGTTAGTATCGCTACCGTGTGAAGGGATTCGTGCCACCGCCGCGGAGGTGCTACTACTGCCATCGCTTCGGCCACATGATCCATCTTGTAGACATGCAAGGTGAGGTTACCCCAAGTCTGGTTAAGTTGCTCCAAGTGTGTCGATTGCTGAGAGCCACACCCTGCTTCTAAGAAGGAATGTGGTGCGTATTTCCTTGAGAAGGAAATCCTGGCTGTTCAGGCTCAGGATTCTCTCTCACTTCGCGAGGCTAATGACTTTGTCCTGCCGCGCCCGGCGCTACCTGATACATCCTAGGACTCAATATTTAGAAAGACACACTCTTCTCCTCCCCCCCTCCAGGCCTATGAGCACGGTCGTTTCCGCGCCCATTCGGAACCCTTCTGCGGGTTCTACCCCTACCTGGGCCATCCCCTGCTGGTAAGGTTGGCGGCACAAAAGGTTCAAACCTAGCCCCGGCTAAAAGCAGGACTCCCCTCCCTTTCCCCAGGGTGACCGTTTCCCGTAAGGCGAAAGAGTCGTTCGCCTCAACCGAGTCTTTAGACTCACAGGAGGCAACATCCCTGAAGTTGGTCGTGAGGACATTTTCTGGGGTTCTAAAAACTGCCTCCTGAAAAGAGGACGGCACTAAAGGAACTTTGGCTCCTACCCCTACAGAGTGCTAGGTTGGCTGACTCGAATTTGGTGAACCCTTCAAAGGAAGGACCCCCGCCTGCCTTAAGTTTCGAATTGGAGGGAGGAAAAGAGTCGCATACAGAGCCCAACCTCCCCCAATATGTACTCGAAGGCGACAGCGCCTTCAGCATATTGTTCAGCCAACTGCGCCCGGGGTTATGTCTGTGAAGCGTACGACCATTCCCGTGAGGCGTACGACCATTCCCGTGAGGCGTACGACCATTCCCGTGAGGCGTACGACCATTCCCGTGAGGGTTTTCTCTTCTAAGAGGGCTCCTGTATCTCTTCCATGCTAGGCCCTGTGGGCATATTCCTTCAATAGAAATGCCGCGGACACCGGGCCAACTGGGAGGAGCTGCGGAGGCTCGTCTCCTCACGTTTTCACTTTCACCACGAGACGCGGGCTGGGCAGGATGATGCGCCATTTACCCCCAGCATGATGTTCTTCCTTTCTCTTTAGATACCTCCTTTCAGGCAGTGGCTGTGCAGCTGCACCTTGATAGGAGGTATACCGTTATTTCTGCGTACATTCCACCATCAGCTGACTTCGACGCGGGGGACTTCGGCCGTGTTGTGGCACGGTTGCCGAGGCCCTTTCCCTTGCTTCGAGATCTGAACGGCAGGCATCCTCTCTGGGGGGATTACTCAATAAATCCCAGGAGACAAGTCCTTGCCGACCTGATCGACGAGCTTGAGATGGGTGTCCTAAATGTGGATGAGTTTACGAATCACTGCCCGAGAACTGCTTCATTTTCTTGCCTCGATCCATCTCTGTGCCCCCCGGATGCACAAACTGATTTTGGGTGGTGTGTGGTCGATGACCTCCATGGTAGTGATCACTTGCACATTCAAATAATTTTATGGGCCGCTGCCCCCTTATAGCGCACACTGGTGGTGTTTGGCGCGGGGGCAGTGGTTCGCATTTCAGGAAATGACTGATTTCTCTGTCTCAGTCGAAGAGTTAAGGTCAGTAGATGAGGCCGTTGAGGTATTCTCTGGCAACCTCATCGCCGTGGGCCTAACTATTATTCTTAGAACATCTGGGCATTTTTCACGCGGACCGCTTTCGTGGTGGTCAGTCGAGCGTGAGGTGGCCCTCAAACAGAAGCGTTATGCCTACATGCGCCGCCCGAACGACTTCACTGTCTGTGAATTTCGTTGGGCTAGGGCTAGGTTCCGGTATGTTTCGAAGCATGCCCGCCGTTCTTCTTGGCGTGCATGCGTCTCTTAACTTAACGGAAAGACGCCTCTAGCAGAGGTATGGAAGTGAGTCAACAGGATTTGGGGCGAGTTCTCGCAGCCCACCCCCCTTCCTCCCGTTCTCCAGGATAAGGGGGACCACAATCTCGGAATCCAATGCTCTTCCTCATGTAGAGAAAGGCTGCCTACTGGACTGTAACTCCAGTAGGCGATGTCCTGTACACCATGTTTAAACACCTGGATGAGCCAGGCATGGCGAGGCAGTAGCGATTCCTGGCCAATTGCTACTTTGCTATCTTTCGGCAAACCGGCCCTGTCCGCGACACCACTCTGGATGTTACTGCCCTCTGACTATTGGTCATTGCGCCTCTGCTCTCAAAGATTTATTAGTGCGTGGAGCATTGCTTTCGGTCATTTTGGATCACACTTTGTGTCACGCTGGAACTGTCAGTGTATAGGGTTAGTTTAAATTCCTAGGGGGGGGCTTGCTTTCACGCCATACTAACTTTTAAGTCATTGCGGCTCTAGCAGGCCGCACCCCTGTCTTCAGGGCTGAACCGTTTCAATACACCGTTCGTTTCGGAAGAGAACTCATCGTACCTATTTCGGAGATTGGATTGCGCTTTTAAGCGATTTGCAAAGCGCCTTGAGTGTTCTCGTGATAATGGAATCTCCACACAACCTAGTGTGTAGTATCCCTGACACCACGGTTGTCGCCAGCCGGGCGGATCTCGCGATTATCTTTTGTTAGATTCCTAGACATTATGGAATTGCGTGGAATGAGTGCGCAAAAGAGGGCATCAGAGTCCTCGAGGACTGGGTGACCAGACCAGCATTTCGCGTTTCCTCACACCGACAACACGGCAGGTATCACGGAGCGCACCGCCATTTGATGGAGCGCTTGTCTATACTTAACTTGACGTCTGTGTTGCCCCCAGACTGATGGCACATTTTTGTTAAATGTCGCAGTCTGGGTGATCTTCGGCCACGTTACCTGAGCCGGTACCGAGAAGAGAGAGATCGCTAACTTTGGTCCCTCTTTCTCATTACGAGTTCGCGCATATTCTTGCAGGTTACCCGACTTTTGGATTAGGCTGGCTTTCTCCAGTTTACTTTTTGGTGTTTGTCGCATGATTCTACCGCGGAAGGCAACGGGCTTCTCTCGACTTTGGGACATGCTTCCTTCTTGACTTTATTCTTTCTTATTTTTTTTTATCTTTGGCTTCTGCTTTATTTCTGCCTTTGTAGAATTTTAAAGTAGCCTAGTAGTAGGCTGAAATTTTAATTGCGGCGATTTATGCCCTTGAAGGTATTCACCAGATGGCGCTGCAAAGAAACAAGATGTTAATTCCCTTGTACTCGAGATGTGTTAGTGATACTCCTGACAAGGGATTATTTACCTTTTGGGAAGAGGCTGGCCTCCATTTTATCAGATTCTTGTATTTGGGTATATACTCCTGCACCTGTTGAGGTGGGCCTCTTTCCGGCGACGGATAGACCTAATTTTCATTTTGCTTTTTTTCTAGTTTAGATTTTTTCTTTAGTCTCTGTTGTTTGTTTTCGTTTTAATGTAGGGTCAGGCTATTTTTTTGGAGGGAAACACGTGCCCTCAGAGCCAGGCGCCAGAAAGGCCCTTATAAAACAAAGTAAAACAAATGTAAGCTACAATACAAATTGACAATACCTCACGTAGATGAATTGCTGGCTCCCTTCAAGATTTAAGGGGCCCTGCAGCCTTTTTTTCTTATGCTAATGTCAAGTTCAAAAGGTACCGGGAGTGTTCTAGGCATGACGGTGGCGGTGGGCTGATTTTATAAAGATAAAATTTGAATTTTATTAAATAAAAAATGCTACTTGTTTACTTTAGTGGCCCTCGATTTTGTTGGCGATTTTCCCCAACTGTTTTGCTATATTTTAGTGTTTTTCAGCCAACTCACTGGCCAATCAGCGATCTCTATTAAATACGGTCATTGGCTAATCATAAGAGTTTATTTTTTCCAGCTTCCTTTTTTGCTTCTAAAGACTGGTAAGTAGGTTTGTTTTTATTTTCTATCTTTTCTGAAGTTGATTATCGATCACAAAGCGCCTTAAGTGCGCTTGTGATGATGGAATCTCCACCCCATATAGTATTTAATTGTATTCCTGCTCATATTTATGAAAATAAAATTTTCCTTCTGATATATTTAAACTCTTTCTTAATTTTTTGACAATCAATTTTTGCCATTACCGCTAAATAGCAATACATTGAATCGGGTAACCATAATTGTGAATTACCATTGCAGAATATTGATGTGCTTAAAAGCTGCTTTTAAGAACTGATGATTGATCAGAAGATTCAAGCACCAAAAACACTTCGTTTGTAGAATATAATTTGAAATGGATTTGGCCAAGTAAGGCAAACCACTTTTTTCGTCTATTTATAAGGAAGGATTTTAAAGCATAACTATGAATGAGGGTCATTGAAAGGGGGCAAAATAAGGGATTTTGATAAATTCCATTTGTTCGTCAGATAATTAATGGCCATCGGTGGAAAAGGCCGTATCCTTATCAGATTTTAAAAATGGGGCGGGATCGGAAAATTTCCTAACGTAGTTTTATAGAATATGACTAATAGTGACAAAATATTAATGACGAGATACTGATACAAAATGCTACATAAACGATTGTTACTATTTTTCTGTTCGAATTGGCAAATTCAGTCCGTCTCCCCATTAGAAATTAATATATGGATGTTTAATGCTATTAATTCCCTTTTCCGACATGGAATTTTCAAGATGCTTTTAGCTGATGTAACACTGAGAACGATCTTTCGATTGTGCCTGGGGTAACATTCCTAACGGGGCTTATCTCTACATTAATAAAAGTTTGTTCCTCCAAGGCCATTTAGTGCATGGTCGATTGCGTTCTTTCCTTCTACTTTATTCTCGTTAGTTTCATTTTCACCTTCCCATTAATAACAAACATGTTTTGTATAAAATCCATAGATGATTTCATTAGCATGTATGGCTCTCCTCCGAAGTGGAATACTTTTTTTTTCGTTATACCTACAACCTTGAGGAACTGCACATCCTCTCGACACGAGTGCCTGCAGTAAAGCACTTTCTGGCACGGCCTCCCGGTAGATTGGCAACCGCTGTACATCATTCCTGCTCCAATGTGCGCAGGACCCTTTCCAAGCAGATATCGCCTTATGATTAGCAAGGAGGAGAAGATGGTGCAACCTGGGGTAATGCCCCTGCTGCAACTGAAACTTAGATCGACATGTGCGCCCTCTCACTCAGTGCCGAGATATGATAATAGGTGAACCCACCCTACTCTTATGTCGACTTTCCTATCCCTATTACTCTTTTTTTTTTAATACTTTAGTCTAGTCCATCCCAAAGTTTCCTCATATTATCCATAGAGGTTGTGGTTCTGTAGCAGTCAAAGAGTTTAGGTCGCTTAATGAGGCCCTAGAATTCTTCTTCTCCAGCAACTTGATCGTCGTGAGCCTAAATACTACTAATAGAATGTCTGGCAGTCTTTTGCGCCGTCCGGTTCTTTGGTGGTCGACCGAGTAAGAGACAACGCCCTCAGACAGGAGTGACGCGCTTACGTGCGCTATAAGAACATCCCAAACTATTTCACAGAGTGGGAATTTCGTCGAGCACGGGCCAGGGTTTGATATGTTTCGAAGTACAACGGCATTAGTGGTTGTACTTCGGGACAAGTTCTCGCAGGAACCCTTCCCTCGGTTCTCAAGGAGAACGGGACCGCAATCTCGGACTTCGCGTCTATGGCTGAATCTTTCGTGACTGCTTTCTTCACATTCTATAACCGGAATGCTGCCTCGCCAAGATTCAATGCAAGTCGTGATGTCGCTGAAGGCCGCCGACTGGACTTTACGTCCAGATGTGAAAAAGCATTCAACGACATGAATACGCTGTGAGAGATGCGTTTCGCTCTCCCTTCGGCAGAAGACATTCTTCCTGGTCCGGACGATGTCTCGTGTGCTATGCTTCGACATCTAGGTAAGCAAGACATGTCCTCTGTTCAAGATTTGTTTAACAGCATGTGGACAGGGGTATCCCCCAAAAATGCAGGCGAAAGGCTTCTGTGCTCGCTTTTCACATATCGAGAAGAGATCACTAACCGGTAGGTTTATACCAAATTTTTTAACCTATTTGCGTATGAAGAAATTGACAGACCGTAGTTTATTCCTTGAGAAGGGTGGTTATCTGTTTTTTGCACAGTGCGGCTTCTCTAAGTCCGACTACAAATTGGAAGCTCAGCTCCAATTGGAAAAAAAATATGCGAGACCTTTCTTCGTAGATAGCATTACGCCATGGGATTTTTAAATATGGAGAAGCCCTATGATACAGAATAGCAATACGCTACTATAGAGATCATTCACACGATGAAGGCGAGGAGACTCCTCCCACTTTTCATATGAATTACTAAGGATATCGTGGATTCAGCGTAAGGAACATCTTCTCGTTAGGTTCTACGTCGACGCTCTTTCTCTTTAGGGCCAGCCTGTCTAAATTGTACCTGGAGGATTTGCACGTCCTCCAGGCCTGAGAGCAAATTAGGAAGGCGCTGGGTTGAAAAGAACTCTCATGGGACCTTGGGTTGAAAAGAACTCTCATGGGACCTTAGAGGGTTGTTAGTACAGCTTCTCCTCGCTCCATCTCGGCGCTACTTGACATTTATATTTTCTAGCCCGCTGGCTTCAAACACACCGGTTATTCGCTCCAGTCATGGCAGCATGTTGGCGAAAAGCAACATGACCCATCAGAGTAGAACACAAGGCCGGCCCGAGGCATAAGCGAATTAAGCGGTCGCTTAGGGCCCCCACGAGCGCTTGAAATGTAAAGTTGTCATGATAAAACATTTTTAAATAAAAGGGAAACGATGAGTAATAATATAAATGAAATATTACAGATATTACCCCAAATCCATTTTTATATCATTTCCATATTTGGTACAATAATTGGTTAATCCTGCTGCTGACTGCTGCCACTGTGCAGCAGTCGGCATTCGTGTGTCATTCTGGCAATAGCCAGAATGACACACGAAGGACGGTATGGTGTAAATCAACTACGAATAATGCATATGATAGTGGATGCGTTACACTGACAGTGTGGCCTATGAAATGATCAAGCATCTAGTGGCGGTGCGGGGGGCCCCCACATGAAATTGTGCTTATGCCCCATAAAGGCTTGGGCCGGCCCTGATAGAGCCCTTGCTAGCTTGATTGGAAGAGAGCCGAAGCTGTTCTGTTTATCGTATGGCAACCTCCTGGCGAATGGATCGGATCACTCTGAGGCGGCCGTGAATAGTGCCCTTTGGACACTTACTTGTTGGCACGACGGTGAGTGTGACGCAGCACTCTACCATGAACTTCGTGATAGGAGTGGTTTACGAGTAGGAAACTCTTGGAATACTCAAGGATGACGTCTCATTAGAGCTATCAGATTATGCAGAGGTCAATGTTGAACGTGCAAGGAGAAAACGGGGAGGGGGCTCGAGACCCACCCATACAATCTTAGTCACTTTAAATCCTGAAAGGCTCCCTGAGGTGCCTCGTGTCGGTTGTTATCGCTACCGCTTTAGGGCATTCATACCACTACCGCAGAGGTGCTACTACTGCCATAGCTTTGGCCATACAAATTACTCCTGGAAACGTGCAAAGTTGGTGTTACCCGAAGGGTGTGAAAGTTGCTGAAAGGCCATGAACAACAAGCCCATATCGTGTGTGGCCAAGTGCGTCAATTGTGGAGAGCCGCACGTTTTTTCGAAGCAATGTACTGCCTATTTCCTTGAAGGAAATCCTGGCCGTTCACGCCCAGGATCGTCTGTACTTTCGCAAGGCTAAGGGCTTGGTCCTGGCGCGCCCGGCTCTGCTTGGAACCTCCTATGCCCCGATGTTAAAGACTCCCTCTGTTCCTGACCCATCCAGGCCTACGAACACTGTTGTTTCCGCGCCCATTCGGAACCCTTATGCGGGTTCTAGCCACACTGGCGACACCCTGGTATAGCTTTTGGCACAAGGGGTTCACCCAGCCCTGGCTAAAACTAATGACCCCCTTCCCCCAGCGTGACCATTTCTCGTAAGGCGAAACGGCCGCGCGCCTCCACAGATTTTTTTAGACTCGCAGGAGGCAGCTCTCGTGTAGATGTTCGTGAGGCAGTCTTCTGGGATTCCTAAAGCTGCCCCTCCCACCCCGAAAGTAGGACTAAAGGAGCTTAGTCTCCTACGCCCACACGCAGTGCTAGGCTAGGTGACTCGAAGACGGTGGATCCCCGAAAGCAGCGACTCGTGCCTCCTAAGCCGTCCCGCCCCGCCCTCCTAAGCCGCCCCGCCCCGCCCCACCCTCCTAAGCCGCCCCGCCCCCCCCCCCGCCCCACCCTCCTAAGCCGCCCCACCCTCCTAAGCCGCCCCGCCCCACCCTCCTAAGCCGCCCCGCCATCCTAAGCTTTAGAGGCAGAGGGAGGAAAAAATTCGCATGTGGAGCCCAACCTCCCTCGATATGTACTCGAAGGCGACAGCGCCTTCAGCGCATTGTCCTGCCAACAGCCTCCTAGGTTCTTCCTCCGTGAAGACTGAATCCATTCCCGTGAATGTATTCTCTTCGAAGAGGGCCTTCATATCATCCGAGCTAGGCCTGGAGTGCGTATTTCTTCATTGGAAATGCCGCGTACTCCGGGACAACAAAGGGGAGCTGCTGAGGCTCTTCGCTCCCCATTTTGCCTTGGATATCTCTTTGGAGGAAACCATGTTGGGCACGTGCTTAATGTCCGCCCTCCCGGAATAAGGGTTTTTCGACACCACCACCATGGTATGAGGGCCGGGTAGGAGGATGTGCTATTTACACACATGATTTCTCAGTTCTTCTTTGCTTTAGATAGCTCCTTTCAAGCAGTAGATATGCAGATGCACCTGAGTAGGAGGTACTGTTATTTCTGCATACCTTCCACCGTCAGCCGACTTCGACACTGGACTTTCGCCGCGTCGTGGCACGGTTGACGAGGCTCTTTCTCTTGCTCGAGGATCTGAACAGTAGACACACCCTCTATGTAGAGTACTCGATTAATCCCAGGTCCTTGCCCACCATATCGGCGGGCTAGAGATGGATGCCCTAAATGTAGAAGAGTTTACGCATCACTACCCACGAGCCGCTTCATTTTCCCGTCTCTCTATCCTTGTGCTTTCCGGATGCACAGCTTGATTTGGGGTCGAGATTAATCGATGACCTCCATGGTAGTAATCAATTTCCCATTCAAATATCATTTTCAGGGCCGCTTCCGCCTGAAAGCCAGCCCAGGTGGTACTTGGCGCGGACTCGTTGGTCCGCATTTCTGGAAATGACTAATTTCAATTCTCAGTCGAGGAGTTGAGGTCGTTGGATGAGATCGTTGGTATTTCTCGTGCAAACTGATCGCTGTGGGCCTAACTACCATTCCTAGAACGTCTGGCCATTTTTCACGTCGATAGCTTCCGTAGTGGTCACCCGAATGTGAGGAGACACTCAAACAGAATAGTTATGCCTGCATGCGTTATAAGCGCCGCTCAAACGATTTCACTCTAAGTGAATTTCGTCCACCTAATGATAGGTTCCGGTATGTTTTGAAGTAAGCCCGCCGCTCTTCCTGGCGAGCATACGTGTCTTCACTTATCGGTGAGACACTCTAGCACAGTTCTGGAAAAGAGTCAAAAGGATTCGGGGCAAACTCTCGGAAGACGCCTCTCCCGTTCTCCAGGAGAATGAGACTGCAATCTCGAACCCCGGGTCCGTGGCAGATTCCTTCCCAACCGCTTTCTCTAGCCGAGATGCTGTTCCTCCAGCATTTAATGCGCGACGTGATGACACTGAAGGCCGCCGACTGGACTTTCCCACTAGAGGCCGAGAACCATTTAACGACAAGTTTACATAGGTTAGGTTCCGCACTTGCTTCGTGTTGGGACACTGCCCGTGGTTCGAAAGATGTCCTGTACGCCATGCTTGGACACTTGGATGAGCGAGCCATGTCTGTTATGTTAGATTTGTTCAACATGACCTGAATAGGGGGTATACTCCCAGACTTCTTGCGAATCGCTACTGTGCTAGTTTTTCGCAAGCCGGGGAGAGATCACTCTACTCCGGCTAGTTATATCCAAATCTCTTAACTTTCTGCGCTTCCAAGTTGATGAAGAAATTAGGAAATGCTAAATTAGCCTTTGGCTGGACAGCGGAGGAAACCTGTCTTCTGCACAGTGCGGCGTCCGCAAGTTCTACTTCACGACGGACGCTCTGCTCAGACTGGAAAATGCAGATTGCCGAGACCTTCATTCGTAGACAGTTTACGCCACGGTGTTTTTCGATCTGTAGAAGGCCTATGATACCGCATGGCAATATTGTAGAATGGACTATCCACATGATGGGGCCGAGGGGACGCCTCTCGATATTAATATCTAAATTTTTGAGATCGTCGATTCGGCGAACTGGTGGGGCGAACCCTCTCCGACCCAATGGAGGAGGAAGAGGGTTGTCCCACTAGGAAGTGTAATCTGTGTGCACTCTTTGCTCTGAGCATAAACAGAATCAGCTCGGTGCTACCGGAAGATGTTCTTGCTACGCTCTACGTCGACATTTCGATTTCTTGTTGCGCGTCCCGGATGCCAACTCTGGACCGTAGAGTCCAACAGGCAGTGATCTGCGTCTCTTGGTATGTCGAAGCACACAGACTTCGGTTTTCCTTGGCCAAGACTAAGTTGTTTCAATTCTACCTCGATTCACGGCTCCAATCTAACCCATACTAGTTTCTCAATGTAGTGCGCCTTGAAGTGGTAGACTTGCACCTTTTCCCTTGTCTTGTATTTGACCGTCGCCTCACGTAAGAGGCAGCCTTAAGGTCTCGTGTACCCGCGCCATGGATCTTCTTCGTTCCGTGAGGTTCAGTACTTGAGGCTGTGATATGGCTACTGCCTTAATTTTTTATCGATCCTTTGTTCGTTAGAAGCTAGACTACGGATGCGAGTTTTATGCATCTACAGCCAACCGTGTATTGCGGAAGGTGGACTCGATCCACCGCACCGGCCTTCGCCTGGCGATCGGTGTCTTCCACACTTCCCCCATTAAGAGCATACTTGTCGATGCTGGGGAGATTCCACTCACTCTGCGTCGTGTACAGTGCATTATTCACCTATACTCGCGAGCCCCGCGCCTCCTCCTGTCGCCAACTGCTCCCACTGCATTTGACGCTGATCTCGACGGTGCCTATGCCGCCGAGAGACTCCAGTCATATCATACCCTTTGTGTTTAGGGCCAGATAACTCCTTCAAAAGCTAGGTATAATTCTCTGGCCGGTGGCGCCCCAGATTCTGCTCAGTGCCACGCTGGACGGTGCCACCTTTGACCTTTTGTTGCCACACTTCTGCTCTCAAAGATTCTACTTTGTCGGGAGTATTGCGTTCGGCCTTTTCAGAGGACACTTCGTATCACTTTGAAACCGTGCCACTGTATAGGAATGGCTCCCAAGAGGATGCTCAGTTTCTACGCCGTATCTTGTCTTTTTGAAGTCAAGCGGGGTTCTACCAGGCGCTGCTTCTGTCTTCATGGCCGAGCTCGTTGCAATACTCAGGTCGGTACGGGAGATTACGCGACGAGCTCAGGCCGGAGACTGAGCGGATTGTGATTTATAGAGACTGACAAACCGCCCTAAGTGTTATCGGGGCATTGGACTCTCTGCACCGCATGGTTCGCGATATCAGTGATGCCACACTTACAGCGAGCTGGGTGGATGTCTAGATTATCTTCTGCTACGTTCCTCTACATCTGGGCCACGTAAGGAGCGCGACAATTTTCCTTCCTGGCTGCCGTGCTGACGGGGCTCAGCACACCGTCTGGCCCCATCTTAGCCTCTTATCCTTCTTTCTGACAGCCAGTATTTCTCCCCTACTTCCATACTTTCCCTACAGCCTCTAATTTCACAGGGTAGATGCCGACCAGCTTGCTCACACCCAACTATCCTAAATCGGGGCTGAAAGGGGAGGGGACAAAGTTCCCTGACCCCTGGGCTCAAGTCTGGGTTGATGGGGTTTTAACAATCCATTTCATCCCTATCCACTCCTTCCTTTCTTCCTCCTTTCAATTTCTATCCATTATACGCCGTGCCCAATGTGGAGCCGCCATGCCGATGGGCTGCAAGGCCACTAGGCGGGAGTAGTGTCCTCAAATGGTGGCAGCTGGCTCTGCCGTCTCCGTACTCACCCATGGCAGAGCGAGCTACTGCGTGGGGTGATTAGTGTTTGCATCTGGTATTTATAACAGGGTACCCATGCCCATATATGAAAATTATCAATCTAATGCTGCCACTTTACCTTCCCCTGTACCATCGACGGAGCCGGCTTCATGCAGCTCCAATGAAAAAAAAATAGGTCCTTCCCTCCCTGTGCTTCCGCAGGGGACCTTCCGAAACCCTTAAACCGGAGAGGACGCTTACTCTTCTCCTTAGCCTACGCGTGTAGGGGTCTCCCCCTCGCTCATTCCTCTGGAGGTGCCCTCGGGTACCTCCATCTTTGCAGTGGCAGTCCCCCCTTTACTGTCTAAGGGGACTGCCAAGAAAGGCAGGCGTCCTATAATCGACCGTTCTCGGTGGCTGCGGCATGATAGAGCCAAGCCCTTTATGGGAGGAGGGAAGACAGGCCCCGTCGGCCTCTTCGCTTGAAAGACCTGCGGGCTCGCATATTGAGCTTAGAGTCCGCGGAGACGGATGGAGTCGCTGCCGTTTTGGTAAGTGACCAAGCTAAGATCGGCACATCCGGCCCCGTTGCTTCCCGTGTGGCGAGTCTCGGACGAAGACCAGAACTGCGCAGAGCGGAGCCTTGATTACGTCGGGGACCTTCATTTAGAGGCTACCTGGCGTTTTAGAGCCCGTAGGCTTCAAGAGTTTCCTCTTTATTCGCTCCAATAATGGCAGTATGTTGGCTAAGGGCAACATGATCAATTAAAAGAGAGCTCTAGCTAGTGTGATTGGTAGAGAGCCGAAGGTAACTCATTTTTTTCGAACAGGAGTAGTTTATGCGAGAGAACTCGTGGACCTCTATAGATGACATCACTTTAGAGCTGGCCGGCCATGGGACTGTCAAGGTCGGACGTGTGATGATAAAATAGGGAGGAGCCTCGAGACCCACTCTTACACTCTCACGTTTGACTCTGATACGCTCCCTGAGTCGGTCCGTGCCGGTTGATATTGCTATCGCGTGAAGGCATTCGTGCCACTGCCGCAGCGGTGCTATTACTGTCACCGCTTCGGCCATAATAATCGCTCTTTTCGACGTGCAAAGTCGTGTTTACTCGAAGTATGTGTAAGTTGCCTCAAGGCCACGCACGATAAGTCCAAATCGTGTGTGGCAAAATGTGTCAATTGCGGAGAGCCGCACGCCGCTTCTTCGAAGGAAATCCTGGCCGTTCAGGCTCAGAATAGTCTCTCATTTCGTGAAGTTATGACTTTGTCCTGACACGCTCGGCGCTGCCCTGGACGTCCTGTGCCTCAATGTTGAAAAAGACACGCTCTGCTCCTGGCCCATCCAGGCCTACGAGCATGGTCGTTTCCGCGCTAATTCGTAACCCTTCTGAGGGTTCTACCCACCCCGGGCACTTTCCTGATATAGCTCGCGGCACAAAGGTTCCACACAGGCCCCTGGTTAAAACTAGGAGTCCCCTCCTTTCCCTCAGCGTGAACGTTTTCCGTAAGGCGAAAAGGCCGCACACCACCAAGTCGTTAGAATCGCAGGAGGCAACACCCCTGAAGCTGGTCGGGAGGCCATCTTCCGGGGTAACAAAAGCTGTCCACGGAAAGGAGGACGGCACTAAAGGAGCTTCGGCTCCTTCGCCCCTAGCAGGCTGGGTAGCGCGGAGGCGGTGGATCCTCTAAAATAGGGACCTCCAGCTCCGAAGCACCTCCACTCGCCTAAGGTTATGAGGCGGAGGGAGGAAGACTCTCATGGCTTGCCTAACTTCCACCGATAAGTCATCTAAGGCGAGAGTGCCTTCAGCGCATGGTCCGGCTAACAGCGCCAGGAGTTCTGCCTCCCGGAAGCGTGTACGGCCATTCCCGTGAAGGTCTTCTCCTCGAAGTAGCACCCACATCTCCTGAGATAGGCCTGGAAGGCATATTCCTTCAATGGAATTGCCGCTAAATCCGGGCCAGCTGGGAGGACCTGCGGAGGCTAGTCTCGTCACGTTCCCCGTTAGGTATCCTTTTGCAAGAAAGCATGCTGGGGGCGTGCCCCTTGCCCACTCTACTGGGGTATAAGACTTTTGACACCCCTACCATACGGGATGGGGCCAGGCAGGGGGATGCGCGATTTACATCCGGCATGAGGTCTCCATTCTTCTCTGCTTTAGATACATCCTTTCAAGTGGTAGTTGTGCAGCTGCACTTGGATAGGAGGTATGCTGTATTTCCGCGTACATTCCACCGTCAGCCGACTAAGACGCGGGGGACTTCCGCCACGTCGTCACACGGCTGCCAAAGCCCTTTCTCTTGTGCCGAGATCTAAACAGTAGACACCCACTCTGGGAAGACTACTTTATCAATCCCCAGTGTCAAGTCCTTGCCGACCTGATCGACGAGCTTGAGATGGGTGTCCTAAAGTTGAATGAGTTTACACATCACTGTCCGAGAACGGCTTCCTTTTTTGTCTTTATCTATCTTTGTGCTCTCCGGATGCACAGCCTGATTTTGGGTGGGGTGTGGTCGTTGATCTCCAAGGTAGTAATCACTTTACCATTTAAATATCATCTCCTGGGCCACTGCCCCCCTAGAGCCCGCCCCTGTGGTGTTTGGCGCGGGCACGGTAGTTCACATTTCAGGATATGACTGATTTCTCAATCTCAGTCGAGGAGTTTAGGTCGGTAGATGAGGCTGTGGCGTTCTTGTCCGGCAACCTCATCGCCGTGGGCCTGACTACTATTCCTAAAATGTCTAGCGGTTTTGTACGCCGACCACTCCCATGGTGGTCAGCTGAGTGTGAGACGGCCCTCAAACAGAAGCATTATGTCTACATGCGCTATAGGGGCCACCCGAACAATTTCACTGTCGGTGAATTTCGTCCGTGTCTAGGTTCCGGTATATTTCGAAGCACACCTGCCGCTCGTCTTCACTTAACGGGAAGACCTATCTTGCAGAGGTGTGGAAGCGAGACAGAAGGATTCAAAGCAAGTTCTCGCACAACCCCATTCCCGTTCCCAGGAGAATGGCACCGCACTCTCGGATTCCGCGTCCGTGGTGGAATCCTTCGCGACTGCTTTCTCGGCATTCTCTAGCCGGGATGGAGCTGAAACGACATTCAATGCACGTCGTGATGTCGCGAAAGGCCGCCGACTGGACTTTACCTCCAGAAGCAGAGAACTCTTAAACGACAAGTTTACTCTGAGTGAGTTGCGATCCGCTCTCGCTTCGTGCGCAGATACTGCCCCTGATCCGGACGATATCCCGTACGCCATGCTGCTTTGACACCTGTGTGAGCGAGGCATGGTTTTTGTTAGATTTGTTAAACAGGATCTGGGTATAGGGTGTCCCCCGTAAGGGGCGCGACGATTTGCCATCCTGGCCGCCGTGCTGATGGGACACGGCACCCCGTCTGACTCCAGCTTAGCATCTTCTCCTTCCTTCAAAAGACTGGTTTCCTCGCTATTCATACAACCTCTCCCATATCTTTCAATGGTCAGCCTCTAATTTCACAGGGTAGATGCTGACCTTCTTCTCAGTCAACCGTCCCGGATCGGGGTTGAGGGGGAAGGGGACAATGTTCCCTAACCCCTAAGCTCCGGTTCAGGATGTTTTTTTTAACAACCTGCTTCATCCTCACCCATACCTTCTTCACATCCCTTTTCCTCTCCTCTTCACATTCTATCTATTTTTGCGCCGTGTCTAAGGTGGAGCCGCCATGCCGATGGACTGCCAGGCCACCAGGCGGGAGGGGTGGTCCGAAATGGCGGCGCCTGGATCTGCCAGGCCTGTAAGCACCTCTTGCAGTGCGGGCAACTGCAAGAGGTGATGAGCTATTGCGTCCCGTATAAAAAAGAGGGTCACCATGCCCATGTATGAAAAAACAACCAAAAAAAACCCAGCCCCAACTTCTCCTGAAACAGCGACGGAGCGCCCTCGGGCACCTCCAGCCAAAAAATGGAGGTCTGTCCCCCCTGTGCTTGCGCAGGGGACCCTCCATATCTCTTCAACCGGAGAGGAGGCTTACTCCTACGCCTACGGGTGAAGGGGACTCCCCCTCACCCCCTTCTCTGGAGGTGCTTTCGGGCACCTCCCTCTTATCAGCGGCAGTCCCCTCTGTTCTTTCCAAAGGGACTACCAAGAAAGCCAGCAATCAGCCCTTAGCCAGCCGCTCCACATAGAAGCGGCTCGGTAGGGCAAACCTCCTTAGGGGAGAGAGGAAAGCCAGGCCCCTTCGGTCACTTCCCTCAAAAGACCTGCTGGCAAGAATATTAAACCTTGCCGGGGTCAAGGCCTGTGCCTCCCCACCAAAACCTCATGACGCTGCCAAGGGGACCTGCGATGTCCTGGGAGGGGATGGCCAACTGGAGGCCCCTCCTGTGATAGACATGGTCCTTAAGGAAAACAAGCTTCAGACGGTAGGGCGTTCCATGGGGGAAAATCCAGGCTCGGCGCCAAGCACCGATTCCGCCCCTATGCAAGGTCCTCCTCAAACGGCTGGGGATTCTCAGGCAGTACAAGGAGGGAAGGGATCTCCTCCAGATGATGCCCCTACGACCACCAGGACCTTCTCCATTTCGGAGAAGGACCTGGCTGAGGCCGGAAAATCTGGCCTGGGGGCTTCTACCGGCCGAGGTGATAAGCGGGTTCATTCCCCACCCTCCTCTCCTAAAAAGAAAAAGAAGACAAGAAAGACTAAAAAGACTCGGGGCTCCTCTCCATCCGCGGGGGCTGCGGGGATGGATGGGTCTGCTGCCACTTCGGCAAGCGACCAAGCCAAGATCGGCACATCCGGCCCCTCTGTCCCTCCGGGTACGGAGCTCCTGACCATGACAAAGACCAAAAGTGCCCAGGGCGGAGCCTCGATGACATCAGGGCCCCTCATTCAGAGGTTACCTGGCGTTTTCGAGCCCGCTGGCTTCAAACGCTTCCTCGTTATTCGCTCCACTGATGGCAGCATATTGTCCAAGGACAACATGATCCATCAGGGGAGAGGATTAGCTAGTGCAATTGTAGAAAGCCGAAGGTGACCCGTTTCTCGGACGGGAGCCTTCTGGCGAATGCGGCGAATCCCGCCGAGGCGGCCAAGATAAGTGCTCTTCGGACACTTCATGGCACCCCAGTGAGTGTGACGCCACACTCTTACCATGAACTTTGTGAAACGAGTAGTTTATGCGAGGGAACTTGTTGACTACTGCATTGAGGACATCACCCTAGAGCTGGCCGACCATGGGGCGGTCAAGGTCGAACGTGTGATGAGAAAACAGGGGGGGCCTCGAGACCCACCCCTACACTCTTCGTCACGTTCGACTGTGGCAAGCTCCCTGAGTCGGTGCGTGCCGGTTGGTACCGCTACCGCGTCAAGGCATTCGTGCCACTGCCACGGCGGTGCTATTACTGTCGCCGCTTCGGCCATTCGAATCGCTCATGTAGAAAGTTGAGTGTGGAGAGCTAGTCCTACAAAGGAAACAGTTCACCTGTTGTAAGAAAGAAACTGGGGAATTTGTGTGTTGCCGTCACGGTACTTGTAGGTGCCAAACTTCTCGAAGACCCCTTCCCCCCCTTCAGAGTCGGAGGTTACACAGGACCTCTCTCTGCGGATTACCCTGTAGGGGTGCGAAGATGTACGAGAAAAATTCCTTCCAAATCGATAATATAAATAGCCCATTAAATTACCAACTCAACACGGACTCAGCCGTAGCGTGATGGCTAAGAGCATTGACGTTTAGATCTAAAGGTACCACGTCGAAACTCAAAGTCCACAACCTTTAATGAAGAAATAACCAGAAGAAAATGGAATCAAGGAAAACGCTTAAAGGAGTAACTAATCAAGAAGGACCAAGAAATCGACTCAAGAGAAAATGGAAGTCGAGGAAAGCGGAAAGAAAACGCTTCAAGGACCAACTCATAAAGAACAACTCATCAACTCAGCAAAAAGAAATCATCAACTCAAGATAATTGAAAGAAATATGAAGATGCATCAAGAAAGAAATCGAAGATCGAGAATTAACCCAGCTAACTTAAAGAAGAAAGAATCTCAGCCAACAAGAATATTAAGTCGAAGAGAAAATAGAAGACAAATGTTTGAAGGGGCAACTTCAGTCTAGAAGAAATAAATAGATTCGAATATAAAGAGATAAAATTCAAGATAAATACAATAAACTTGCTAAATAAGAAAAATTATAATAAATGCCCCCCCTCCCCCATAACCCTACACGTAGCTAGGTAATCGGTTTTAGCTACCCACTCCAGGAGCCGAATAATCGGACAGTCACTTCGAGGAAGAAGAAGTCCGATTTGAGCCACAGTTTGGCTCACCTTCGTGATCCGGCATAGGATCATTAAAACACCCGTCTAGGAATATCTTCTCATTCGGTAACCTCGGAAGGCCGGACTAAGTGCGATCATCGTCACCAGACGGAGATCTTCAGTCATTCTCATACTTATGAACTCAAATGTATCGTTAAAGTGAATTATCCCCTCACCTAACTTCGCCAGTTCATTCGTTTACTAGAATTCCCATCCCGAGCCCATAACCTCGACTATTAAAAGTGATTAATTCATTGCTTAATTCAATCATATTATTCCATTCATTCTATCGGGTGCCATTAAGACGCAAGCATCCTAGTGAGTAATTTTCAAGTATAATTACCACCACATTATGTAGACTTACTTATTCAGTGCAAAGACTAATTCTATATATACCTATATACGCTTTCATATTTCTAATTCATGTACATTAAAGATTATTTTTGTTTCTGTGTGTTTTAACTATTTTGGACGATCCTTTGGCAATTATTAAGCAATCCACTGGGCTTAAATCTCAATATTACACAGGACCACCCATGTCTGGCTTTTACTGAGTGAGGACACGACGGGGGATCATTATCTTAATTTTGATCAAAAGGGAAGCACCGGGGTTATTCTTATTCACCGAAAGTGGCTACGGTAGGTGTATTGGATACACTTCACCTCCGCTTCACCTTGGTGCAGTAATAAAATATATGTCCAGGAAGTGGGACTGGGATTGCCCACTCACTAAACCTCGACACCCCCAAATCTTAGTACATTTTTTGATTTATGTTATTCTTTCTAATTTAGCCTAGATATGCTGGTCATTAATGTTGGCAGCTGTCTTTAATGCCGATCGCCATATGGGAAGCTTAAAAATTAAAAATATTAATTGCCATGTCGAATAAAACTATTTTTTAGTCGATGGTTTTGGGATCAACCGGCCAATAACTTGGAGGCTGGCCACACCGCGCCTTGGCAATTACCTCAATCTTCCCACACAAATGAATCGAACAGCTTAGTTTCGGTGGGAAATGGTTACTCACAAAATGGTTCAGACAGCAACTGCGACGCCCCTCCGCCATTTTTCAAGACTAGTAAGTGACCGATCCTTTAACTTCGGGAGTAACCAGATGTGACTCTCTGAAATGTCTTTCTAACCAAATTACCTGTTCCTACACCTTGCTTCCAGATAGTTTAGCATCGATTGCCTCGTGCCACTACTAGGGCCGGCCTATATGATTGGGAATCCTCAGCTGAGCGAAATTAAGCCTATGTTCGTCAAATGTGGTTAATCGCTGGATGAAGTTTGATTCGTGTTGACTGCACATTGTCATTTGTGGGACGATTAAAGAATTCGTAGAAAGATTAATAAACATCTGAAGTATTAATTTTCTATTCTAGCCTTAGAAAAGTAGTTTCTAACGACTGTAGTATTTAAACAGGGTGATTTGATGGATAAGCAAAGAAGAAACAGAAATATGTAAAGTCCCCAATTTGAGTAGCATGACTTGTTAACTAAGAACAAACCTCGAATTTTTGGTTATATTGGTGTAAGTAGAATAAAATGATATATGGAAATTTTATTCTTGTGATACACTTAAAAATCATCAAGAATTTGATGGTTCTCTCTCAATTTAACGCCCCTTGGTGCTCCAATGAAGGGGAAGATTTTTTAAAGCTGGTCTTTTCGTTGGTAATCTATCAATTCACTTCCTGACTTCAAACAGCCATGAGATTTACCATGCTGGGACAAATGTGGGAATTTAATGTATTTGTTTTTAATTATTTTATACCAATTTTTTTGTTAATCTTTAGCATACTGTGGCGACCAGAAGCTAGAGTTGCTGTATTAAATGACACAGAGAAGGCCTCGAAGATCCTTAGTAAAAGGGAGATAAAATCGTAGCACTGTCCCACTATTTCAGAAAAAATGGCTCCGGTTTCTTTAGATTCATTTACTTTTCATTGTTCTTGTTTCAGGAGGTTCTTACACACAAAGATCTCGAGCGTTTTCTTGGAATACTAATTCTCAAGTTCAACAGTTCGACGCCTACTCTCAATTTGACTCGTCCCGGTAAGCATCTCAATCCAGCAGACTTATTGGGTTGACGTTATTCTGCGTTGTTAACCTCATTGATCTCTGTAGGGAACAGCGGAATGCAATCAACGTCTGGTCGGAAACCCCAAGTGGAGGAACTCCCACCTTTTGCGCTCCTACAGACGCTTCTTCATACGGGTTGAATAATCTTACCATGGCAGACGCATCTGAGGTAAACTACTGGCTTGTCCTTTAAGATCATTTTTGTATCATTTCAAATACCTCTTTAATTAAAAGCCTAGCAGAGGAATATCATGTGTATACTGCTACATCTAAGAACTAGATGAGCGCCACGACTTCCCAGTTTGAGTGCTATTAGCGGAGAAATGGCTCACTGGGTTGACTATAACTCTTTAGCAATGGCTGTGGATGCTGGTGCGTTCCTCCCTTTCCTTTCCTTCTATGTACCTACCTTAGTTTGAGAACTTCCTTTGTACTTCCTCTATTTATGACTACCAAGGGTCCTAGGCGTTGGGATGCGATTAATAGGAAGATTGGTTAGGTCCCAATAACTTCAGTGCGCTTAATGAGCTGACCACACCCCACTGGTCGTTCTCAGATGCATAAGGTTGCACAGCTTATAGCTTGGCTGCCAGGCCAACTAAAAGTCTAGGGTAACACTGTCGCCACCCACCCCCCCTTTCTCCAGATGCCTTGTTGAGAGCTGCAGCAATTGATAAACGACCGTTCCCTGGGCAACTTCGGTCCCCTGTTGAAGTGCGACCCCGTAAGGGGCGCGGCGATTTGCCATCCTGGCCACCGTGCTGACGGGATCCAGCGCCCCGTCCGGCCCCAGCTTAGCCTCTCTTCCTTCCTTCAGATAGCCTGTATTCCTATCCTACCTCGTCGCTTTTCATACAACCTCTCCCACAACTTTCTCTGGTCAACCTCTAATTTCACAGGGTAGAAGCTGACCTTCTTCTCAGCCAATCGTCCCGGATCGGGGCTGAGGGGGGAGGGGACAATGTCCCCTAACCCCTGAGCTCCGGTCTGGGGTGGTTGGCTTTTAACAACCTGCTTCATCCCCACCCATACCTTCCTCACATCCCTTTTCCTCTCGTCTTCAAAATCTATCCGTTTTACGCCGTGTTCAAGGTGGAGCCGCCATGCCGAAGGACTGCCAGGCCACCAGGCGGGAGGGGTGGTCCCAAATGGCGGCGCCTGGCTCTGCCGGGCCTGTAAGCACCTCTTGCAGTGTGGGCTACTGCAAGAGGTGGTGAGCGATTGCGTCCCGTAAAACAAAGAGGGTCACCATGCCCAATGATGAAACAAAAAAACATCTCCCCTTAATTCCCCCTATAACAACAACGGAGCCGCCCTCGTGCAGCTCCACAGAAAAGATGGAGGTCCCCCCCCCTGTGCTTGCGCAGGGGACCCTCCATACCTCTTTAACCGGAGAGGAGGCTTACTCCTCTCCTACGCCTACGGGTGTAGGGGACTCCCCCTCACCCCCTTCTCTGGAGGTGCTTTCGGGCACCTCCCTATCTCCAGCGGCAGTCCCTCCTATGCTTTCTAAGGGGACTGCCAAGGAAGCCAGCAGGCAGCCCATTGCCGACCGCCCCTCGTACAAGCGGCTCGGTAGGGCAAACCCCCTTATGGGGGAGAGGGAAGCCAGGCCCCTTCGGTCGCTTCCCTCAAAAGACCTGCTGGCAAAAATATTAAACCTTGCCGGGGTCAAGGCCTGTGCCTCCCCACTAA
The DNA here is from genome assembly GCA_963969495.1 of Ceratothoa steindachneri. NCBI lineage: Eukaryota > Metazoa > Arthropoda > Malacostraca > Isopoda > Cymothoidae > Ceratothoa > Ceratothoa steindachneri. The sequence continues at coordinate 202,461,438 of OZ018324.1, read as the reverse complement.
AGACTTATGACGCTGCCAAGGGGACCTGCGATTTCCTGGGAGGGGATGGCCAACTGGAGGCCCCTCCTGTGATAGACATGGTCCTTGAGGAAAACCAGCCTCAGACGGTAGGGCCTTCCATGGGGGGGAATCCGGGCTTGGCGCCAAGCACCGAACCCGAATCCGCCCCTATGCAAGGTCCTCATCAAACGGCTGTGGATTCTCAGGCAGGACAAGGAGGGGAGGGATCTCCTCCGGATGAATCCCCTGCGCCCACCGGGACCTTCTCCATTTCAGAGAAGGACCTGGCTGTGGCCGGTCCATCTGGCCTGGGGGCTTCTACCGGCGGGGGTGAGAAGCGGGTTCATTCCCCGCCCTCCTCTCCTAAAAAGAAGAAAAAGACAAGAAAGATGAAAAAGACTCGGGGCTCCTCTCCATCCGCGGGGGCTGCGGGGACGGATGAGTCTGCTGCCACTTTGGTAGGCGACCAAGCCAAGATCGGCAAATCCGGCCCCTCTACCCCCTCGTGTGCGGAGCTCCTGACCAAGACTAAGAAGAAGAATGCACAGGACGGAGCCTCGATGACATCGGGGCCCCTCATTCAGAGGTTACCTGGCGTTTTCGAGCCCGCTGGCTTCAAACGCTTCCTCGTTATTCGCTCCACTGATGGCACCATGTTGTCTAAGGGAAACATGATCCATCAGAGGAGAGGATTAGCTAGTGCAATTGGTAGAGAGCCGAAGGTGACCCGTTTCTCGGACGGCAGCCTTCTGGCGAATGCGGCGAATCCCGCCGAGGCGGCCAAGATAAGTGCTCTTCGGACACTTCATGGCACCCCGGTGAGTGTGACGCCGCACTCTACCATGAACTTTGTGAAAGGAGTAGTTTATGCGAGGGAACTCGTTGACTACTCCATTGAGGACATCACCCTAGAGCTGGCCGACCATGGGGCGGACAAGGTCGAACGTGTGATGAGAAAACAGGGAGGGGCTTCGAGACCCACCCCTACACTCTTCGTCACGTTCGACTGTGACAAGCTCCCTGAGTCGGTGCGTGCCGGTTGGTACCGCTACCGCGTGAAGGCATTCGTGCCACTGCCGCGGCGGTGCTATTACTGTCACCGCTTCGGCCATACGAATCGCTCATGTAGACGTGCAAAGTCGGGGTCACCCGAAGTCTGTGTAAATTGCTCCAAGGTCGCACACGATAAGTCCAAATCGTGTGTGGCCAAGTGTGTCAATCGCGGAGAGCCGCACCCTGCTTCTTCGAAGCAATGTGGTGCATATCTCCTGGAGAAAGAAATCCTGGCCGTTCAGGCCCAGGATAGACTCTCATTCCGCGAGGCTAAGAACTTGGTCCTGGCGCGCCCAGCTCTGCCTGGGACGTCATATGCCTCAGTAGTTCGAAAGGCACCCTCTGCTCCTGGCCCATCCAGGCCAACGAGCACGGTTGTTTCCGCGCCCATTCGGAGCCCTTCTGCGGGCTCTACTACACCCGGGCGCTCCCCTGGTAGAGCTGGCGGCAAAAAGGGTTCACACCCAGCCCCGGCTAAAACCAGGGCTCCCCCCTCTTCCCCCAGCGTGACCGTTTCCCGTAAGGCGAAACGGCCACGCGCCTCCACCGAGTCGTTAAACTCACAGGAGGCAACACCCCTGAAGATGGTCGCTAGGCCATCTTCGGGGGTTCCTAAAGCTGTCCCCCGAAAGAAGGACAGCAACAAAGGAGCTTCGGCTCCTTCGCCCACGCCACGAGGTGGAGCGAGTGGCTCGGAGACGGTGGTTCCTCAAAAAGAGGGCCCCCCGCCTCCGAAGCCGCAGCGCCCGCCTAAGGTTTCGAGGCGGAGGGAGGAAAAGACTCACATGGCGAGGTCAACCTCCCCCAATAAGTCCTCGAAGGCGACAGCGCCTCCAGCGCTTTGTCCGGCCAACAGCGCCCGGGGTTCTGCCCCCGGGAAGCGTACGGCCATTCCCGTGAGGGTCTTCAATTCGAGGAGGGCCCCCGCGTCTCCTCCGAGCTAGGCCTGGAGGGCATATTCCTTCAATGGAATTGCCATGGACTCCGGGCCAACTGGGAGGAGCTGCGGAGGCTCGCCTCGTTACGTTCCCCGTTAGCTATTTTTTTGCAGGAGACCATGCTAGGCGCGTGCCCACTGCCTGCCCTCCCGGGGTATAAGGGTCTTGCAACCCCACCACCGCGGGACGGCCGGGCTGGGGGATGCGCGCTTTACAGCCGGCATGATGTCTCCGTTCTTCCTTTCTCTTTAGATACCTCCTTACAGGCAGTGGCTGTGCAGCTGCACCTGGATAGGAGGTATACTATCATTTCTGCGTACATTCCACCGTCAGCTGACTTCGACGCGGGGGACTTCCGTCGCGTCGTGGCACGGTTGCCGAGGCCCTATCTCTTGCTTGGAGATCTGAACGGCAGGCATCCTCTCTGGGGAGATTACACCATAAATCCCAGGGGACAAGTCCTTGCCGATCTGATCGAAGAGCTTGAGATGGGTGTCCTAAACGTGGATGAGTTTACGCATCACTGTCCGAGAACCGCTTCATTTTCTTGCCTTGACCTATCTTTGTGCTCTTCGGATGCACAGCTTGATTTTGATTGGGGGGTGGTCGATGACCTCCATGGTAGTGATCACTTTCCCATTCAAATATCATTTTCAGGGCAACTGCCGCCTGAGAGACCACCTCGGTGGTGCTTGGCACGGGCGCGGTGGCCTGCATTTCAGGAAATGACTGAATTCTCTATCTCAGTCGAGGAGTTTAGGTCGGTAGATGAGGCCGTTGAGTTCTTCTCCGGCAACCTTATCGCCGTAGGCCTGACTACTATTCCTAGGACGTCTGGCCGTTTTGCACGCCGACCACTCCCATGGTGGTCGGCCGAGTGTGAGACGGCCCTCAAACAGAAGCGTTATGCCTACATGCGCTATAAGCGCCGCCCGAACGATTTCACTGTCGCTGAATTTCGTCGGGCTAGGGCTAGGTTCCGGTATATTTCGAAGCACGCCCGCCGCTCTTCTTGGCGGGCATACGTGTCTTCACTTAACGGGAAGACCCCTTTAGCTGAGGTGTGGAAGCGAGTCAAAAGGATTCGGGGCAAGTTCTCGCAGGACCCCCCTCCCGTTCTCCAGGAGAATGGGACCGCAATCTCGGACCCCGCGTCCGTGGCGGAATCCTTAGCGACCGCTTTCTCTGCATTCTCTACCTGTGATGCTGCTCCGCCAGCATTCAATGCACGTCGTGATGTCGCGGAAGGCCGCCGGCTGGACTTTACCTCCAGAGGCGGAGAACCCTTCAACGACAAGTTTACTGTGAGTGAGTTGCGTTCCGCTCTCGCTTCGTGCGCGGACACCGCCATGGTCCGGACGATGTCCCGTACGCCATGCTTCGACACCTGGGTGAGCGAGGCATGGCCTTTCTGTTAGATCTGTTCAACAGGATCTGGGTGGAAGGTTTTCTCCCAGACTCCTGGCGAATCGCTACTGTGCTCGCCTTTCGCAAGCCGGGGAGAGATCACTCTACTCCGACCGGTTTCCGCCCAATCTCTCTAACCTCTTGCGTGTGCAAGTTGATGGAGAAATTGGTAAATGTTAGATTAGCCCATTTCCTGGACAGCGGAGGCCATCTGTCTTCTGCACAGTGCGGCTTCCGTAAGTTTCACTCCACGTCGGATGCTCTGCTCCGACTGGAAAATGCCGTCTGCGAGGCTTTCATTCGTAGACAGCACTACGCCACGGTGTTTTTTGATCTGGAGAAGGCCTATGATACCGCATGGCGATACGGTATCATGGAGACTCTCCACACGATGGGGGCGAGGGGACGCCTCCCAATGTTTATATCTGAATTTTTGCGAGATCGTCGATTCCGCGTACGGGTGGGGGGAGCCCTCTCTGCCCCAAAGGAGCAGGAAGAGGGTGTCCCGCAGGGAAGTGTCCTCAGTGTCACACTCTTTGCCCTGAGCATCAACGGCATCACCTCGGTTCTGCCAGAAGATGTTCTCGCTACGCTCTACGTGGACGACCTTTCGATCTCTTTTGGCGCGGCCCAGATGCCAACTCTGGAGCGTCGACTCCAACAGGCATTGAACCGCGTCTCTCGCTATGCCGAAGCGCACAGGTTTCGGTTTTCTTTGGCCAAGACTAAGGTGGTGCACTTCTGCCGCCATCCACGGCTTCACCCTGACCCAGATTTGTCTCTTAAGGGGGAACGCCTGGATGTGGTTGAGTCGCACCGTTTCCTTGGTCTTGTATTCGACCGACGCCTCACCTGGGAGGCTCATATTCGCAGCCTTAGGGTCTCTTGTACCCGCGCCATGGACATTCTCCGTTCCGTGACGTTCAGCGCTTGGCGCGCTGATAGGGCTACCGCCTTACTTTTTTATCGATCCTTTGTTCGCTCGAAGCTCGACTACGGATGCGAGTTTTATGCATCCGCAGCCGAGCGTTTATTGCGGAAGGTGGATTCAATCCACCACACCGGCCTTGGCCTTGCGACCGGTGCCTTCCGCACTTCCCCCATTGAGAGCCTGTTGGTCGATGCTGGGAAGATGCCACTCGCTCTGCGCCGCGTGCAGTGCATCACTCGCCTGTATGCGCGAGCCCGGCGCCTCCCTCAGTCGCCAACAGCTCTCACTGCATCCGCAGCTGATCTCGATGGTGCCTATGCCGCCGAGAGACGCCAGTCATACCCTAAGCCCTTTGGGTTTAGGGCCAGGAAACTCCTTCGAGAGGTAGATATAGCTCTCGGGCCGGTGGCGCCCCTGGTTCTGCCCAGGACGCCACCCTGGAGGGTACCACATTTGGCTATTTGTCGCCACGCCTCTGCTCCCAAAGCTTGTACTGCGCCGGGAGTATTGCGTTCGACCTTTTTGGAGCACACATCGTGTCACGCTGGTACCGTGCCAGTGTATACGGATGGCTCCAAGTCCCAAGAGGGGGTCGGCTTCCACGCCGTATCCCCTCTGTTTGAAGTCAGCGGGGCTCTACCAGGCGCTGCGTCTGTCTTCACGGCCGAGCTGGTGGCAATACACCACTCGGTACGGGAGATTACGCGACGTGCCCGGTTCGGAGACCGGATTGTGATCTATAGCGACTCACAAAGCGCCCTGAGTGCTCTCGGGGCATTGGAATCTCCGCATCCCCTGGTTCGCGGTATCCGTGACACCACGGTTTTGGCGAGCCGGGCAGATGTCGAGATTATCTTCTGCTGGGTTCCTGGACATGTAGGAATTGCGGGGAATGAGCGCGCCGATGAGGGCGCCAAAGAGTCCGCGAGGACTCTGCGACCGGACCAGCGTTTCGCTCTTCCTCACACTGACTACATGGCAGGAATACGGGCAGCTCTTCGGACTGCTTGGCAAAGAAGATGGGAGACGGTCGAGGGGAACTTAAAGTTGCGTGCCATTGCGCCGCGACTGTTCCCATGGACCTATCCCCCAATGCCGCGGCGGCTTCAGGTTGCTTTCTGTCGTCTCCGAATCGGACACACTCGTGTGACGCATCGCTATCTGATGGAGCGCTCGCCTGCGCCCTATTGCAACGACTGCGTCGTCCCCCAGACTGTTCGGCACATTCTTGTCGAATGTCCCAGTCTGGGTGATCTTCGCGCACGATACCTGTCCCAGTACCGGGATGGGCGGGGTCGCTACCGCCTGTCCCTTGTGCTCGGGACAGATTCGTGCACACTGACTTGTGGACTTGTTGACTTCTTGGGGGAGGCCGGCCTTCTCCCTATTATTTAAGCAAGGTTTGTTTGTTTTGTTTTTTGTTGTTGTTTTTTGTTGTTTTTTTGCATTTTTTGTTTTTTGTTTGTTTGTTTTTTTCTTTAGTTGCACGCTCCTGCGCCGGGGGGACCTCTCCCCGACGCACCAGCTTGCTTCCTTTCCCCCTTTTGGGGTGTTGTTTTTTTTTTTTCTCTTTAATTTCATTTTAAAGTAGCCTAGAACTAGGCCAGTTTTAATACGGCGACTAATGCCCAAGTAGGCAGTCGCCAGATGAGAAAAAAAAAAAAAAATAAAATAAATGTTGAAGTGCGAACACCACGAAAGGTCCCGAAAGTTGAGAAGATATATGCAGGAGAGGTTGGAAGAGGGATATGGTCCACTAACCTCAAAAAAAAATATGAGCACTATCTTTAGATTTGATGTGTTGGTTATTTTTTACTAGTTTCCATTTAACTTCTAAATATTAAAAACTGGTTCAAGCTCAGTGTTAGTGGTTGAAAAACCTGAAAAAAAAAAATCTAACCTGTGGATTGGTTCTCCTCTCAACACGCCCTATTAGAAGAGTTTTCCCTTTAATACTTCTGGAGCGGCCCTCGGGCAGCTCCACCTCTGTAAACACCCACTGTATCGTATAAGGACTGTCACACGTGATACTTGAAGGAACAGAAAGTTCTCTACCCAGAGGGAAAACTGGATAACTGGGTTAACTTGAGCTCTGTTAACTGGCTGGGGAAGCCGATGCGTTCCACTTTGCCTATGCACTATTTTTTTTTGAGTACCCTCTTTCTCCACCCGCAAGACGGTAGATAGTGTAGCCGGGAATAACGCCCTCAACTGAAAACTGGAGGACCAGCCCGGCCTCCTGGTCAGAGTGCCTGCAGGGGTCTGCCCTGTGTCGACTCCTACATCCACGTAAGGGGCGCGGCGTTTTACCATCCTGGCCGCCGTGCTGACGGGATTCAGCACCCCCTCCAACCCCAGCTTAGCCTCTTCTCCTTCCTTCAAAACACTTGTTTTTCCCCCTGTTTCCTCGCTTTTCATACAACCTCTCCCACAACTTTCTCTGGTCGGCCTCTAATTTGACAGGGTAGATGCTGTCCTTCTTCTCAGCCAACTATCCCTGATCGGGACTGAGGGGGTAGGGGACAATGTTCCCTAACCCCTGAGCTTCGGTTTGGGATGGTGGGTTTTTAACAACCTGCTTTATTCCCACCCATACCTTCCTCACATTCTCTTTTCTTCTCACTTCACCATCTATTTGTTTTTACGCTGTGTCTAAGGTGGAGCCACCATGGCGATGGACTGCCAGGCCAACAGGAGGGAGGGATGGTCCTGAATGGCGGCACCTGGCTCTGATAGGCCTGTAGGCACCCCTTGGAGGGCAGGCTACTGCGAGGGGGGATGAGCTATTGCTTCCCGTGGAAAAAAATAGGGTCACCATGCCCATGAATGAAAACAACAAAAAAAAATCTCCCACAATTTCTTCTTGTTCATCGAGGGAGCCGCCCTCGGGCAGCTCCACAGAAAAAAAATGGAGGTCCCTCCAAACTTCTTGAACCGGAGAGGAGGCTTACTCCTCTCCTACGCCTACGGATGTAGGAGACTCCCCTCAACCACTTCTCCCCCGTAAGGGGCGCGGCGATTTGCCATCTTGGCCACCATGCTGACGGGACTCGGCACCCCGTCCGACCCCAGCTTAGCCTCTTCTCCTTCCTTCAAAACACTTAGAATTTTAGAATGGCCTTTTTCCTGGACAGCGTAGGCCATCAGTCTTCTGCACAGTGTGGCTTACTCAAGTTCCACTCCACGTCGGATGCTCTGCTCCGACTGGAAAATGCCGTCTGCGAGGCTTTCATTCGTAGACAGCACTACGCCACGGTGTTTTTTGATCTGGAGAAGGCCTATGATACCGCATGGTGATACGGTATCATGGAGACTCGACACGATGGGGGCGAGGCGACGCCTCCCAGTCTTAATAGCTGAATTTTTGCGAGATCTTCGTTTCCTCGTACGGGTGGGGGAGCTCTCTCTGTCCCAAAGGAGCAGGAAGAGGGTGTCCCGCAGGCAAGTGTCCTCAGTGTCACAGTCTTTGCCCTGAGTATCAACGGCATCACCTCAGTGCTGCCGGAAGATGTTCTCGCTACGCTCTACGTGGACGACCTTTCGATCTCTTTTGGCGCGGCCCAGATGCCAAATCTGTAGCGTAGACTCCAACAGGCATTGAACCTCGTCTCTCGCTATGCCGAAGCGCGCAGGTTTTGGTTTTCTTTGGCCAAGACTAAGGTGGTGCACTTATGCTGCCATACACTGCTCCACCCCGACTTAGATTTGTTTCTTAATGGTGTGAGCCTGGATGTGGTTGAGTCGCACAGTTTCCTTGGTCTTGTATTCGACCGACGCCTCACCTGGGAGGCTCATATTCGCAGCCTTAGGGTCTCTTGTTCCCGCGCCATGGATATTCTCCGTTCTGTGACGTTCAGCGCTTGGGGCGCTGATAGGGCTACTGCACAACTTTCTTATCGATCCTTTGTTCGTTCGAAGCTCGACTACCGATGAGAGTTTTATGCATCCGCAGCCGAGCGTATATTGCGGAAGGTGGATTTGATCCACCGCACCGGCCTTTGCCTTTCGACCGGTGCCTTCCGCACTTCCCACATTGAAAGCCTGTAAGTCGATGCTGGGGAGATGCCACTCACTCTGCGCCGCGTGCAGTGCATCACTCACCTGTACACGCGAGCCCGGCGCATCCCTCAGTCGCCAACAGCTTGCACTGCATCCGCAGCTGATTTCGACGGTGCCTATGCCGCCGAGAGACGCCAGTCATACACTAAGCCATTTGGGTTTATGGCCAGGAAACTCCTTCGAGAGCTAGGTATAACTCTCGGGCCGGTGGCCCCCTTGTTCTGCCCAGGACGTCACCCTGGAGGGTACCACATTTGGATATTTGTCGCTACGCCTCTGCTCCCAAAGCTTGTACGGCGCCGGGAGTATTAAGTTCGACCTTTTGGGAGCATACACTCGGACACACTCGTGTGACGCATCGCTATGTGATGGAGCGCTCGCCTGCGCCCTATTGCGACGACTGCGTCGCCCCCTAGACTGTTCGGCACATTCTTGTCGAAAGTCCCAGTCTGGGTGATCTTCGCGCACGTTACCTGTCCCAGTACCGGGATGGGCTGGGTCGCTACCGCCTGTCCTCTGTACTCGGGACAAGTGCGTGCACATTGACTGGTGGACTTGTTGAATTTTGGGGGGAGGCCGGCCTTCTCCCTTTCATTTAACTAGGTTTAGTTGTTGTTTTTGTTATTGTTTTGTTATTGTTATTATTTCTGGGAGTCGAACTCTATTTATGTTCGAGGCTCTCCCCGAGGGGGGTTAGCGGGAAACGGCTCTCCTCTCAAATGGCCTCGAATCTTCTTGCAGAGGCTATTATAGTCCGCATAAAGGTGAATCGTGGGGACGCGGTTCGAGGCTACCGCTTGTGGAAGGAGGGGTTGGTTCAGGCTTACCAATTTAGGCCTAACCGGGCCTTCTGCAGCGCGAGGAAGTTCCGTCTGTTCAAGAGATTCCACGAAGGGGGTTTAAAGTAGCCTAGAAATAGGCTGTTTGTTTACGGCGACTTATGCCTAAGTGGGCAGTCGCCAGATAGCCCCATAAAAAAAATAAAATCACCCCTTTCTCTAGAAGTGTTTTCGGGCACCTCGATCTTCCCAGCCGCAGTCCCCCCTTTTTTTCCAAGGGGACTGCCAATAAAGGCAGCAGGCAGCCCATAGCCGACCGCTCCCCATTGAAGCGGCTTGGTAGGGCAAACTCTCTTAGGGGGGAGAGGAAAGCCAGGTCCCTTTGGTTGCTTCCCTCAAAAGACCTGCCTGCAAGAATATTGAACCTTGCTGGGGTCAAGGCCTGGGCCTTCCCATACATGACTTGTGACAACGCCGCCAATGTTACCTGCGATGTCCTGAGGGGAAAGGAAGGGGGGGGGGGGCAACTGGAGGCTCTTCCTGAGATAGACATTGTCCTTGAGGCAACCAAGCCTCAGACGATAGGGCCTTCTAGGACGGTGGAAATCCGGGCTCGGCGCCAAGCACCGAACCCAAATCCGCCCTTATGCAAGATCCTCCTCAAACGGCTAGGGATTCCGAGGCAGTACAAGGAGGGGAGGGATCTCCTCCGACCTGTGCCCCTACCACTGCCAGGAGCTTCTCCATTTCGAAGAAAGACCTTGCTGAGGCCGGTCCATCTGGCCTGGGGGCTCCTTGCGGTGGAGGTGAGAACGAGCCCCCGACCATCACCAAGACCAAAAGTACAAAAAACGAAGCCTCGATAACATCGGGGCCCCTCATTCAGAGGTTACCTGGCGTTTTCAAGCCTGCTGGCTTCAAACGCTTCCTCGTTATTCGCTCCACTGATGGCAGCATATTGTCCAAGGGCAACATGATCCATCAGATAAGAGGATTAGCTAGTGCAATTGTAGAAAACCGAAGGTGACGCGTTTCTCGGACAGGAGCCTTCTGGCGAATGCGGCGAATCCCGCTGAGGCGGCCAAGATAAGTGCTCTTCGAACACTTAATGGCACCCCAGTGAGTGTGACGCCGCACTCTATCATGAAATTTGTGAAAGTAGTAATTTATGAGAGGGGGAGAACTCGTTGAGTACTCCATAGAGGGCTGACAGGGGGGCGGTCAAGGTCGAACGTCGGACTTGGTCCTGGCGCGCCTGGCTCTGCTTGGGACGTCTTATGCCTCTGTGAGGGAACCCCACGTGGAATCTTGAACAGACGGAACTTCCACGCGCTGCAGAAGGCCCGGTTAGGCCTAAATTGGTAAGCCTAACCCAACCCCTCCTTCCACAAGCGGTAGCCTCGAACCGCGTCCCCACGATTCACCTTTATGCGGACTATAATAGCCTCTGCAAGAAGATTCGAGGCCATTTGAGAGGAGAGCTGTTTCCCGCTAACTCCCCTCGGGGAGAGCCTCGAACATAAATAGAGTTCGACTCCCATGAGGAGACACAGAGTTTAGAAGTCTCGCCCAGAACCCAGATTTCCCATTGTTCCAAGTCAAGTGCTAGCAAGAAAGCAAAGTGACAGCTGAACTATTTTGTGTATTTGGAATTAGCCCCAGCCAGGAGGTAATTCCACTGAACGATCGCCCCGATTGATTTTCCTGACTTCTTTGATCAACTCCTGTCGAAGCCCTCCTCATTTCATGAAGCCAAAAAACTCTCCCCTGGACCGGAAGTTACCCCCCCCCCTAACTTCATAGCCTGATTTATAACTAAAATTCCCCCTTTCATTTACTGATGTGATTTTGCCCGTTAACACTCTCGGGTAATTTTACCCATCAATTCTCTCATTATTTTTGTGTAAATAAAATTATATTTTTGGAAATGCCTCTTTAAATAACCTTCAGCTTTGCCATTGTCCATAATTTACGTGACCTCGTTGCACCCTCTCGCTACTCAGCCCGTTTGAACTCGTGCTTTTCTGTCCCTTTTGTCGGTTCGCTTTAAAGTTATTGGTCTCCCCGTAAGGGGCGCGGCGATTTGCCATCCTAGCCGCCGTGCTGACGAGACTCAGCACCCCGTCCGGCCCCAGCTTAGCAACTCTTCCTTCCTTCAAAAGACTCGTTTCCTCTCTTTTCACACAACCTCTCCCACAACTTTCTCTGGTCAGCCTCTAATTTCACAGGGTAGATGCTGACCTTCTTCTCAAACCAACCGTCCCGGATCGGGGCTGAGGGGAAGGGGGACAATGTTCCCTAACCCCTGAGCTCCGGTTCGGGATGTTTTTTTTTAACAACCTGCCTTATCCCCACCCATACCTTCCTCATCCCTTTTCCTCTCCTCTTCACATTCTATCCATTTTTACGCCGTGTCTAAGGTGGAGCCGCCATGCTGATGGACTGCCAGGCCACTAGGCGGGGGGTGGTGGTCCGAAATGGCGACGCCTGGCTCTGCCAGGCCTGTAAGCACCTCTTGCAGTGCGGGCAACTGCAAGAGGTGATGAGCTATTGCGTCCCGTATAAAAAAAGAGGGTCACCATGCCCATGTATGAAAAAAACAACCCAAAAACCCCCAACCCCCAGCTTCCCCTGAAACAGCGACGGAGCCGCCCTCGCGCAGCTCCACCGAAAAAATGGAGGTCCCCCCCCCCTGTGCTTGCGCAGGGGACCCTCCATATCTTTTCAGCCGGAGAGGAGGCTTACTCCTCTCCTACGCCTACCGATGAAGGGGACTCCTCCTCACCCCCTTCTCTGGAGGTGCTTTCGGGCACCTCCCTCTTACCAGCGGTAGTCCCCTCTGTTCTTTCCAAGTGGACTGCCAAGAAAGCCAGCAGGCAGCCCTCAGCCAGCCGCTCCACATCGAAGCGGCTCGGTAGGGCAAACCCCCTTAGGGGGGAGAGGGAAGCCAGGCCCCTTCGGTCGCTTCCCTCAAAAGACCTGCTGGCAAGAATATTAAACCTTGCCGGGATCAAGGCCTGTGCCTCCCCACAAAAAACTCATGACGCTGCCAAGGGGACCGGCGATGTCCTGGGAGGAGATGGCCAACTGGAGGCCCCTCCTGTGATATACATGGTCCTTGATAAAACCCAGCCTCAGACGGTAGGGCCTTCCATGGGGGGGAATCCGGGCTCGGCACCAAGCACCGAACCTGAATCCGCTCCTATGCAAGGTCCTCCTCATACGGCTGGGGATTCTCAGGCAGTACAAGGAGGGGAGGGATCTTCTCCGGATGATGCTCCTACGACCACCAGGACCTTCTCCATTTCGGAGAAGGACCTGGCTAAGGCCGGAAAATCTGGCCTGGGGGCTTCTACCGGCCGAGGTGAGAAGCGGGTTCATTCCCCGCCCTCCTCTCCTAAAAAGAAAAAGAAGACAAGAAAGACTAAAAAGACTCGGGGCTCCTCTCCATCCGCGGGGACTACAGGAACGGATGGGTCTGCTGCCACTCTGGCAATGACCAAGCCAAGATCGGCACATCCGGCCCCTCTGCCCCCCGGGTACGGAGCTCCTGACCATGACAAAGACAAAAAGTGCACAGGGCGGAGCCTCGATGACATCGGGGCCCCTCATTCAGAGGTTACCTGGCGTTTTTGAGTCCGCTGGCTTCAAACGCTTCCTCGTTATTCGCTCCACTGATGGCACCATGTTGTCCAAGGGCAACATGATCCATCAGAGGAGAGGATTAGCTAGTGCAATTGGTAGAGAGCAGAAGGTGACCCGTTTCTCGGACGGGAGCCTTCTGGCGAATGCGGCGAATCCCGCCGAGGCGGCCAAGATAAGTGCTCTTCGGACACTTCATGGCACCCTGGTGAGTGTGCCGCCGCACCTACCATGAACTTTATGAAAGGAGTAGTTTATGCGAGGGAACTCGTTGACTACTCCATTGAGGACATCACCCTAGAGCTGGCCGACCATGGGGCGGTCAAGTTCGAACGTGTGATGAGAAAACAGGGATGGGCCTCGAGACCCACCCCTACACTCTTCGTCACGTTCGACTGTGACAAGCTCTCTGAGTCGGTGCGTGCCAGTTGGTACCGCTACCGCGTGAAGGGATTCGTGCCACTGCCGCGGCGTTGCTATTACTGTCACCGCTTCGGCCCTACGAATCGCTCATGTAGACATGCAAAGTCGGGGTCACCCGAAGTCGGTGTAAATTGCTCCAAGGTCGCACAAGATAAGTCCATATCGTGTGTGGTCAAGTGTGTCAATTGCGGAGAGCCGCACCCTGCTGCTTCAAAGCAGTGTGGTGCATATATCCTCGAGAAAGAAATCCTGGTCGTTCAGGTCCAGGATCGAATCTCATTCCGCGAGGCTAAGAACTTGGTCCTGGCGCGCCCGGCTCTGCCTGGGACGTCATATGCCTCAATAGTTAGAAAGGCACCCTCTGGTCCTGGCCCATCCAGGCCAACGAGCACGGTTATTTCCGCGCCCATTCGGAGCCCTTCTGCGAGCTCTACTCAACCTGGGCGCTTCTCTGGTAAAGCTGGCGGCAAAAAGGGTTCATACCCAGCCCCGGCAAGAACCAGGGCTCTCCCCCTCTTCCCCCAGCGTGACCGTTTCCCGTAAGGCGAAACGGCCACGCGCCTCCACCAAGTCGTTAGACTCACAGGAGGCAACACCCCTTAAGATGGTCGCTAGGCCATCCTCCCGGGCTCCTAAAGCTGTTCTACGAAAGAAGGACGGCAACAAATGAGCTTCAGCTCCTTCGCCCACGCCCCGAGGTGGAGCGAGTGGCTCGGAGACGGTTGTTCCTCGAAAAGAGGGCCCCTTCGCCTCCCAAGCCGCAACGCCCGCTTAGGGTTTCGAGGCGGAGTGAGGAGAAGACTCGCATTGCGAGCCCAACCTCCCCCAATAAGTTCTCGAAGGCGACAGCGCCTTCAGCGCTTTGTCCATCCAACAGCGTCCGGGGTTCTGCCCCCGGGAAGCGTACAGCCATTCTCGTGAGGGTCTTCAATTCGAGGAGGGCCCCCGCGTCTCCTCCGAGCTAGGCCTGGATGGCATATTCCTTCAATGGAATTGCCGTGGACTCCGGGCCAATTGGGAGGAGCTGCCGAGGATCGTCTCGTCCCGTTCCCCGTTAGCTATCTTTTTGCAGGATACCATGCTAGGCACGTGCTCCCTGCCTGCCCTCCCGGGGTATAAGGGTCTTGAGACCCCACCACCGCAGGATAGCCGGGCTGGGGGATGTGCGGTTTACACCCGGCATGAAGTCTCCGTTCTTCCTTTCTCTTTAGATACCTCCTTTCAGGCAGTGGCTGTGCAGCTGCACCTGGATAGGAAGTATACTATCATTTCTGCGTACATTCCACCGTCAGCTGACTTCGACGTGGGGGACTTCCCCTGCTTCGTGGCACGGTTGACGAGGCCCTATCTCTTGCTTGGAGATCTGAACGGCAGGCATCCTCTCTGGAGAGATTACTCCATAAATCCCAGGGGACAAGTCCTTGCCGATCTGATCGAAGAGCTTAAGACGGGAGTCCTAAACGTGGATGAGTTTATGCATCACTGTCCGAGAACCGCTTCATTTTCTTGCCTTGATCTATCTTTGTGCTCTTCGGATGCACAGCCTGATTTTGATTGGGGGGTGGTCGATGACCTCCATGGTAGTGATCACTTTCCCATTCAAATATCATTTTCATGGCAACTGCAGCCTGAGAACCTACCTCGGTGGTGCTTGGCGCGGGCGCGGTGGCCTGCATTTCAGGAAATGACTGAATTCTCTATCTCAGTCAAGGAGTTCAGGTCGGTAGATGAGGCCGTTGAGTTCTTCTCCGGCAACCTCATCGCCTTGGGCCTGACTACTATTCCTAGGACGTCTGGACGTTTTGCACGCCAACCACTCCCATGGTGGTTCAGCCGAGTGTGAGACGGCCCTCAAACAGAAGCGTTATGCCTACTGCGCTATAAGCCCCGCCCGAACGATTTCACTGTCGCGGAATTTCGTCGGGCTAGTGCTAGGTTCCGGTATATTTTGAAACACGCCCGCCGCTCTTCTTGGCGGGCATACGTGTCTTCACTTAACGGGAAGACCCCTTTAGCTGAGGTGTAGAAGCGAGTCAAAAGGATTTGGGGCAAGTTCTCGCAGGACCCCCCTCCCGTTCTCCAGGAGAATGGGACCGCAATCTCGGACCCCGCGTCCGTGGCGGAATCCTTAGCGACTGCTTTTTCCGCATTCTCTAGCCGGGATGCTGCTCCACCAGCATTCAATGCACGTCGTTATATCGCGGAAGGCCGCTGGCTGGACTTTACCTCCAGAGGCGGAGAACCCTTCAACGATAAGTTTACTGTGAGTGAGTTGCGTTCCGCTCTCGCTTCGTGCGCGGACACCGCCCATGGTTCGGACGATGTCCGGTACGCCATGCTTCGACACCTGGGTGAGTGAGGCATGGACTTTCTGTTAGATTTGTCCAACAGGATCTGGGTGGAAGGTCTTCTCCTAGACTCCTGGCGAATCGCTACTGTGCTTGCCTTTCGCAAACCAGGGATAGATCACTCTACTCCGACCGGTTTTCGCCCAATTGGTTAATGTTAGATTAGCCTTTTTCCGTGACAGCGGAGTCCATCTGTCTTCCGCACAGTGCGGCTTCCGCAAGTTCCACTCCACGTCGGATGCTCTGCTCCGACTGGAAAATGCCGTCTGCGAGGCTTTTCTTCGTAGACAGCACTACGGTATCATGGAGACTCTCCACACGATGGGGGCGAGGGGACGCCTCCCAATGTTTATATCTGAATTTTTGCGAGACCGTCGATTCCACATACGAGTGGGGGGGAGCTTTCTCCGGCCCAATGTAGCAGAAAGAGGGTGTTCCGCAGGAAAGTGTCCTCAGTGCCGTACTATTTGCCCTGAGCTTTAACGGTATTACCTCAGTGGTGCCTCGAGATGTTCTTGCTACGCTCTACGTGTACGACCTTTCGATCTCTTTTGGCGCGGCTCAGATGCCAACTCTGGAGAGTCAACTCCAACAGGCATTGAACCGCGTCTCTCGCTATGCCGAAGCGCACAGGTTTCGGTTTTCTTCGGCCAAGACTAAGGTGGTGCACTTCTGCCCCTATCCACGGCTTCACCCCGACCCAGATTTGTTTCTTAATTGGGTGCGCCTGGATGTAGTTAAATCGTACCGTTTCCTTGGTCTTGTATTCGACCGACGCCTCACCTGGGAGGCTCATATTCGCAGCCTTACGGTCTCTTGTACCCGCGCCATGAATATTCTCCGTTCCGTGACGTTCAGCGCTTGGGGCGCTGATAGGGCTACTACCCTACTTATTTATTGATCCTTTGTTCGTTCGAAGCTCGACTACCGATGAGAGTTTTATGCATCCGCAGCCGAGCGTTTATTGCGCAAGGTGCATTCGATCCACCACACCGGCCTTCGCCTTGCGACCGGTGCCTTCCGCACTCCCGCATATAGAGCCTGTTGGTCGATGCTGGGGAGA
Organism: Ceratothoa steindachneri; assembly: GCA_963969495.1. Classification (NCBI taxonomy): domain Eukaryota; kingdom Metazoa; phylum Arthropoda; class Malacostraca; order Isopoda; family Cymothoidae; genus Ceratothoa; species Ceratothoa steindachneri. The sequence continues at coordinate 202,444,795 of OZ018324.1, read as the reverse complement.
TGCCACTCGCTCTGCGCCGCGTGCAGTGCATCACTCGCCTGTACGCGCGAGCCCGGCGCCTCCCTCAGTCGCCAACAGCTCTCACTGCATCCGCAGCTGATTTCGACGGTGCCTATGCCGCCGAGAGACGCCAGTCATACCCTAAGCCCCTTTGGGTTTAGGGCTAGGAAACTCCTTCTATAGGTAGATATAGCTCTCAGGCCGGTGGCGCCCCTGGTTCTGCCCAGGACGCCACCCTGGAGGGTACCACATTTGGCTATTTGTCGCCATGCCTCTGCTTCCAAAGCTTGTACTGCGCCGGGAGTATTGCGTTCGACCTTTTTGGAGCACACATCGTGTCACGCTGGAACCGTGCCAGTGTATACGGATGGCTCCAAGTCCCAAGAGGGGGTCGGCTTCCACGCCGTATCCCCTCTGTTTGAAGTCAGCGGGGTTCTACCAGGCGCTGCGTCTCTCTTCACGGCCGAGCTGGTGGCAATACACCACTCGGTACGGGAGATTACGCGACGTGCCCGGTTTGGAGACCGGATTGTGATCTATAGCGACTCACAAAGCGCCCTGAGTGCTCTCGGGGCATTGGAATCTCTGCATCCCCTGGTTCGCGAAATCCGTGACGCCACGGTTTTGGCGAGCCGGGCAGATGTCGAGATTATCTTCTGCTGGGTTCCTAGACATGTAGGAATGGCGGGGGATGAGCGCGCCGATGAGGGCGCAAAAGAGTCTGCGAGAACTCTGCGACTGGACTAGCTTTTCGCTCTTCCTCAAACCGACTACATGACAGGAATACTGGCAGCTCTTCGGACTGCTTGGCAAAAAAGATGGAAGACGGTCGAAGGGAACTTAAAGTTGCGTGCCATTGCGCCGCGACTGTTCCCATGGACCTATCCCCCAATTCCGCGACGGCTTCAGGTCGCTTTCTGTCTTCTCCGAATCGGACACACTCGTGTGACGCATTGCTATTTGATTGAGCGCTCGCCTGCCCCCTATTGCGACGACTGCGTCGTCCCCCAGACTGTTTGGCACATTCTTGTCGAATGTCCCAGTCTGGGTGATCTTCGCGCACGTTACCTGTCCTGGTACCGGGATGGGCGGAGTCGCTACCGCCTGTCCCTTGTACTCGGGTCGAGTGCGTGCACCATGACTGGTGGACTGATAGACTTTGGGGGGGAGGCCGGCCTTCTCCCTTGTATTTAACTTGTTGTTTTTTGTTATTTTTGTTTGTTTTGTTTTTTTGTAGGTGGCAGGCTCCTGCGCCGGGGGGAGGGGGACCTCTCCCCGACGCCGGAGCTTGCTCCCTGATTGTTATCCCTTTTTATTGTTGTTTCTATTAAAAATGTATTTTAAAGTAGCCTAGAACCGGGCTGTTTGTTTGCGGTGACTTATGCCCAAGTGGGTAGTCGCCAGATAGCCCCTCTAAAAAAAAAATGATCTATTTACCTCCCTTATTTACCATTGTCAAGACTCGACATTTTAGAACTTGTAGATCAGTTACCCTGCCCGTTTTTATTACTTGGAGAATTTAATGCCGGTCACCCATATTAGGACGACATATCGCTGAATGCCAAAGGCAGCAATTTAGTCTTTTTATTATCTGACCCTGTCTAAGTTTTAAACAAGGGCGATTTTAATGTCCAGACGGATTATTTTTTGGTGTTGACGTGTCTCTGTTCCCCGGATTGTCTCACTGATTTTCGATGGGCAACCCTTGATGACCTTCATGGGAGTAACCACTTCCCTATTTTCTTGTCGACCGTTCATCCTAGCCCTCATACGACCATACCTCTCAAGTGGGACTAAAGTCATGCCGATTGGGAAGGCCTCCGAGGGGCGTCTCTAACTGTCTCCTTTGGGGACTTTTATGGTGTCGACGTTGCAGTAGCGTACTTAACATCGATTCGAATTGGGTACACTGGTGGGACACACGGCCATTTGATGGATCGCTCGCCAGCGCCCTATGAAGACTGCGTTGTCCCCCAGACTGTTCGACACATTCTTGTTGAATGTCCCAGTCTGGGCGATCTTCCCGCACGTTACCTGTCCCAAACCGGGATGGGCGGGGTACTACCGCCTGTCCCTTGTACTCGGGACCAGTGCGTGCACCTTGACTGGTGGACTGATAGACTTTTGGGGGGAGGCCGGCCTTCTCTCTTTTATTTAACTAGGTTTTGTTTTTGTTATTGTGGTTTTCTTTGTAGGTCGCACGTTCCTACGCCGGGTAGAGGAGGATCTTCCCCCCCGACGCCTGAGCTTGCTTCCTAAGCGTTGTCATCTTTCCTTTTTACCGTCGTTTTCTTTTCATATTCTTATTTTAAAGTAGCCTAGAGCTAGGCTGTGTTGTTGCGGCGACTTATGCCCAAGTGGGCAGTCGCCCGATAGCCTCCTAAAAAACAAACAAACAAACTTAGATTATCTACAATGCGGCCACGCAAACTATTCCACGGATGTCTCGTAACGGTCATGCAACCATGCTCTGGTGGACCTCGGAGTGTGAGACAACCGTCAAAAACTAAGTTAGATCAAGCCAGATTCCGGTGGAACCCAACCTTGTGTAATAAGGTTAACAGAAACCTAGCCCGAGCGCTTCGCCAGAGAACCCTTCGTCAGGCTCGCCGAACTTCATGGTGTCGCTAAGTTCCATCAATTTCCTCTATGACCCCTACCGCAAAGATCTAAAGAGGATTAACAAGATCCGGGGTTGTTATGCCGGTAATAACAACCCCCCCCCAACACTCGGCTTAGAGGGATCCTTAGTAAATGACAACCTGGTGGTCAGCAATGACTTGGCCGACTACTTCCGTGCCTTTAGAAGTGTCATCCGTTACAATGTCTTTTCTAGCCTATAATTTTACAATAAAATCTAACCTTCCGTATAATGCCCAATTCTCCATCCACGAGTTGCATGCTGCATTGTCCCTTTGTAGATCTACTTCTCTTGGCTTTGATGGGATTCATTTTGATATGATTCGGCACCTCCACTCACACTGTCATTTTATTACTCGACTTGTACAACCATATATGGGTGAAGGTTTCTTACCCATCATCATAGCGTGTCAGGATTGTCCTTCCCTTTGTCAAACTGGGCAGGGACGCCCTATAGCTCTTACCAGCTGTCTGAGTAAGTTGCTAGATAAGTGTTGGGCGCCTGAACTGGTTCCTAAAATCCAATCGCTTACTATCTCCATTTCAGTGCGGCTTTCGCACGGGTCAGAGTACCCTTAACCTCTTAGTACTTTTCGAGGGATCGGTCCGGAAACTTTCCCGTTAAAGCAGTCTTGGCCATATTTTTCGACATTGAGAAAGCCTACGATACAGCATTGAGATACAGCGTTTTAAAGCAGCTATACGTTTGGGGTATAAGAGGTCTTTTACCGTCTCTTATTCAAAGTTGCTTAGGATCTTGATACCCTATAGTGAGTGTTGGAGCCACGTACTCTGACCTTCAACCCAAAGAGCAGGGAGTTCCTCAGGGTAGCGTCTTAAGTGTTTATGTTTCGCAATTGCGATCAACGATATCAATTCGTCTACCAGAGGGTGGATCGGTGACCCTGTTCGTCGATGACTTGGCACCATGCTGTTCCTCGCCTCGCCTTCCATCAGAAGCGCGTCGGCTGCAACTGGCAGTCGATGCGGTCTCAAAAAGTGCACAACTTAGAGGATTCCACTTTTTCACGAGCAAAACTAAGGCAATGTATTTCCACCAGGGTAGATGGACTCTTGTTTCGCCACCTATCTCCTTAGAAGGTGTAGATATAGAGTATGTCTCTGATTTTCTGTTTCATGGCGTAACTCTTGATCCCAAGCAATCCTGGTTACCACACCACAGCCACCCCTATGCCTTCTTCGAACGGGCTGCCTGCGGGTTCTAGACATTTTGAAAGTCTTATCCACACGTCGTGGAGCAGTGATCGTCAAACACCGTAGTAACTATATACTGCCCTCGTCCAATCCAAATTGGAATACGGATGCAAAATTTACTCTTCGGTTTTCCCTTCAGCCCTTAAAATGCTCAACCACATTCACAACCTCAGAGTTCGTCTCTCCAGTGGAGCCTTCCGCACTTCTCCCGTCAACAGACTTTACTATTAGTGGTGTGCTGCCCTTGCCCTATCATAGACTCCAGATCTGTATGCGATACCTCTGCTGTATACAGCAGACCCCTGTATCAGAAGTATTCAGATGCCTGTATGCTGCCGAGTCAACGGCGGCATTCGATAGGTTGCTGTCCTTACCCCGCTTCCTGAACCCCTAGATAGGGAAATGGCTGAATTCTCAGCAACACGTTTAAGTTTTAGACTGATCCAAATTTTACTTTTTAAAAATTTAGTCATTTTCTCTGACTCTAGAAGTGTTTTACAGGCATTTCACTATTTTAATGCTTCCCATCCCTTAGTCACAGAAATCTGCAACTGGCTACTCCAGAATGCGTCCTGACATAGTTATATTTTGATGGATTTCCGGGCATGTAGGGGGACTGGGCAACGAGACGGCTGATCAGCTGGCCCATTCAACTATTGTGTCCCCAGATAACTCTGCATTGCCTTATCGAGATTTATTTGCCTCTATAAGAGAATAAATTTTTCAGTTATGGTAGGACGAAGGGGATGGATGTTCATTTAAATTATATAAAATTAGTCTGTTCGCTCTTGGCCATCAAGACTTCAGAGACTACGGTCTTTAGAGGTGGCCCTTTGCCGCATTCGCATCGGCCACACAAGACTTACTTACGGTCATCTTGTTACGGCTGCTACTCTAATCAGCCGTTGCTGCCGTTTTTGTGGTGGGACCAATCAGTAGTCCATCTTCTACGAGAATACCCTCATTTCGCCAGTCTCCGGTCGTCCTGTTTTCCGATCTTTTTAACAAACCCTCGCCTGCCCCACCTTAGTTTCGTTCTTGCAGAGGAATCTGTTAAACCATCATTTATTAATTTTTATCACAGTGGTCTTCTCCCCCTTTTATAACTAATTTGCTTCTTTTTATTTCCACTGCCACTTAGAATCCACTTGGATTGGGCAGCTGCCTAACTGCTTCCTTACCTTAAACTTTAAATTAGCGCGCTGATCAGTCTGCAAGGACTGGGCGACCGGATCACCTTTTCGCTCCTCTCTTCTGACTGTATTCTAGAAATCAGGTTAGTTTCTTTTTGCATCGCAATGGAGGTGAGAGACGGCTGATGGGAACCAAAAGTTATGTGCCATTGCGTAGAATTTTCGGATGGGCCTAGCCCTAATCCCTCAACGGCGTTGTTGCTTTCTTTTTCCTCCGAATCTGGAACGCTCTTGGAACTCTTCGCCTTATGGAAATCGCCCCTCCACCTTACTGTGACGACTACATGGCCCACCAGATTGTCCAGCGCATCCATGTCTAATGTTCCATTAGAGGTGATCTCGGTGCACATTAACTCTGCCGGTTCTGGAGGAGCGGGGATGCTACCGCTTTTACCTTGTACTCGAGACGAGTTTGTCTGCTCAGAATTGCTGAATTTTTCTTCTCCGAAAGAGGCGTGCTTCCTCCATTTTTAGTTTTGGTTGCATGATCCGGGGCATTAAAGGAGGCCCGCGTTCCTCCTACGACTAAACATTGGCTTTTTTTTTCTTTTTTTTTTTATATAGCATTAGAAATAGGTTGAAATTTACTTTGGGACTATTTCCCTTGATGACAGTTGTCGGGAGGTCCCCTCCCCTTAAATCCAACTAACTTAAATGTAGTCAAAGGTTTCGTGACATTAGTGGATTTTCGTAAAATTGCCTTAGACCACAAAGCCTGATTGAGAACGGCTTTTTTTTCTAGAAAAATTGGACTTCGGTACCTTGCTTTCCTGTTGAACTTCTAGTAAGTAATCTGGACCAAAATATCGATGCTCGAGAAATGAAAAAGAGAATTTTGGCTTGGTTTACTGAAGTCGTTATGGTAAGTAGCACTCATTCTCACCAATAAACCTGATCTAACAAAATAGACTGAATACTATTTCTGCTAAAACTATGGACTTTGGGATAACTAAAATGCACTAGATCAGCTGGTCGTTTTCCCCCTTTCTCGCCTAGATATTACATGTATCTGTGTTTGTTCAATCGGATGGTTCTTTGGCAGCTACTGTGACTGTTCCTTCACAGTTGGACGCACAGTACGCCATTTCTCAACTTCACAGGAAGAGAATTGGAACAAAACGTATTGTAATTTCGTATGTCAGCCGTGACCCTCAGCCGCCTGGGATGAAGAGGTACTTATTGTCATATCAGTTAATTAGGTAGGAAGATGGTTGCCAGAAGGCATCTAGAGGTAGTTTCTAAACTAGTACTAAAGACTGTCTGGTAAACGAAGATCAGAAAAATTTCAATATTTATGAAACGAAAGAAAGCGGGCCTAGTCGGACTAAACCATAGGCTAGACATCTAAAGAGGGGCTGTAGAAAGGAGCAACGTAATTTTATAGAAATAAAAAGTGGTGAAAAAAAAGACTGATTGTAATATACTTTTTAATCCTAGAAAGAAGTATACATTCAAAACCTAGAAGCAGTGGTATAAAAAAAAACATGAAACCCCGAAATTAGGCTTATACACAGAATTTGGGATCTTTTTAGAAAATTTTGGTCTGTAGGGGGGAGGGGGGATATTCAAAATACATCCTAATGGCGTGTCACCATCACAAAAGCTTTTCATTCGAAATTGCCAATTTCAATCCTTTGGTTGAAGATCGGTTGCGAAATTAATGCTATTCTAAAATTGTATTTTCGGGAACTCTATCGCTGAATTAGACTCATCCGGGATTTCCAAATAAAAGCCATCAAACTTACCAGGGAATTGTTGCCTCCAAGCAATTTATTTAAATAAGGGCAAAAGTCCTTAGAAAGGATTTTTTTCTTGCTAGTGAACTGAATCTTCCCTCTCGTACCATAAGAGGAGGGGTAGCGCCAGATTATTACCAGGTAAATGAGAATAAGGGGTGATTGTTTGTAGTCAGTTGAACCAGACTAGAAACGATAAAGGGAAGTTATTATGGTTGTATGAACTTTAATCTAAATACGATTCCCCAAGTGTTTCCATCTTAGAAATCATTAAATTGAATGCGTTAAAAAACTAAAACTTTACACAGGTCCCGAGTTCTAAGCCTCCTAAGAGAAGTCCCAGGAAAGAGACTGCCCTTGTTCAAGTTTCGTGAATTGTATGAACGTCGTTTTCAAGAAACCATCGCAGTCTCTGAGTTGTACAACATGAAAGAAATCATTTCTGTAAATGACAACACAGCCGGTCGGATGGTGTGTTTGACATCAGATTTTGACTCCTTGCATTCTTTTATGGCAGATTCGTTCGTGCAAAACCCCGATGAGTTAAAATACTGTAAACACCACGGCCAAGGTCCTGACAATTCTGTAGGTTGGGCTGAACGTGACCATTCTACCATTCTGCCTAATGTGAGATTAACTCTGAAGGCGGTGAACCACTCTATTCAGGTTCTTATAGACTCTCACGATGGGATGATCCCTCTTGCTAGCTTATTCGATTGCTTTCGTTCAGATGTTGAACCGATTGAAGAGGACCCCAGTGGAGTTCCTTTGGAGCACTTAATCTCCTGTGTACCCGGTGTCAAAATCCTGGCAGGACCGGGTGGATTTAAGTACGTTAAAAGATCCGACGTAAAACCCTCATTGTGCCAAGATCCTGAAGACATGTCTCGCTTTGTCAGTCCTCCTTTAGTAGGTCACACCGCCTTGTTCTCGAAAGAAGTCGTTGATTTGCTGAAGACGTTTCCGCACTGCCGGATGTTGCTATCGCGTTTCATTCGCGCCTACACCCATCACTTTGGAAGGCAATGCCGTGTTGCCGACTACGGATACACAAAATTGGTAGATTTGTTTAACTCTCTCTCCCACTTGATCCAAATTATGGGAGAAGGTGCTAAGAGAACCCTCACGCTCTCGCATAGAGTCCAGGTTAAGCGGTTTTCGGCAGACCTTCTTCGCGTCCTCAAAAGTCAGCCCTCCAAAACCATTGCATTGACTGCCTTCCCAGAGGCCTTTGAAAAGGTCATGGGCAGGATATGGGATGTGACTGACTACGGCGTGTGTGAGATTAAGGACCTTCTGAGAGAAGCACAAGATACGACTGTTGTACTTAAAACTACTGACGAGGAAACCACGATCGCTATACCGAGGGCTGAACAGACTTCTGAAGAGATGGAAAGAACTAGATTATTCGCTACAGAGGTGGTGGAGCTTCTGAGACACGTGCCTGATTGCAAGATGCAGTTCAACAGATTCGTACCAGCTTACCATAATCACTATGGAAAGCAATGTAGGGTTGCAGAATATGGTTTTACTAAGCTCATAGAACTGTTGGAGGCGATTCCACACGTCTTAAATGTAAGTTGCCAGTTTTATTTTCTTCATAAAAGAAATTGGTATTAAGCTTCGACACGTCAATGGTGTGGGTTTGAAAAGCATGAGATAGTTAGAGAGAGATCAGGTGGGCTGAAAGCAGGTCTGAGTCCGTTAATTATCCGTCGCAATTCCATACCACTTAACCCTTTCATAGGATTATTATACAGAAGCACGATTTTCCAGGCCCTAGGCCCATTTTACGCATAAGTTGGCATTTACTCGCTTTTTTATACGATGTACAACAGACATCACTGTAGTGGTAGTCTTTCACACATCCTATCAGATATACACTCAACCTATCAGACACACACGCAACCTATCAGACACGCACGCAACCTATCAGACGCACGCAACCTATCAGACGCACGCAACCTATCAGACACGCACGCAACCTATCAGACACGCACGCAACCTATCAGACACGCACGCAACCTATCAGACGCACGCAACCTATCAGACGCACGCAACCTATCAGACACGCACGCAACCTATCAGACACGCACGCAACCTATCAGACACGCACGCAACCTATCAGACACGCACGCAACCTATCAGACACGCACGCAACCTATCAGACACGCACGCAACCTATCAGACACGCACGCAACCTATCAGACACGCACGCAACCTATCAGACACGCACGCAACCTATCAGACACGCACGCAACCTATCAGACACGCACGCAACCTATCAGACACGCACGCAACCTATCAGACACGCACGCAACCTATCAGACACGCACGCAACCTATCAGACACGCACGCAACCTATCAGACACGCACGCAACCTATCAGACACGCACGCAACCTATCAGACACGCACGCAACCTATCAGACACGCACGCAACCTATCAGACACGCACGCAACCTATCAGACACGCACGCAACCTATCAGACACGCACGCAACCTATCAGACACGCACGCAACCTATCAGACACGCACGCAACCTATCAGACACGCACGCAACCTATCAGACACGCACGCAACCTATCAGACACGCACGCAACCTATCAGACACGCACGCAACCTATCAGACACGCACGCAACCTATCAGACACGCACGCAACCTATCAGACACGCACGCAACCTATAAATATTTTTCTATTGCATTGATGTGAGGACAATAATAATTTTGTCTAGATCTTGGATGATAATGATGATGATGCTGATGCTGATGGAGAACGGATGTTGCAACTGGTGGAGAAGGAGCGCCTTCGCATTCTAGGCAACCAGATTTTCACCCTGGTCAAGAATTCGCCCAAGCAGACGATTAATCTCCCCACGCTGGCGACCGTCTTTCTCCAATATTACGGATATTCCCTGAAGCCGAAAAACTACGGATGCGAGAATTTAGCAGAACTCGTCGAACAACTGCGCCAGCATGTGAAGGTGTGAAGAAGTACTCTTTAAATCGCTGATCTTACATGGCCTGGAGCATATCACTAGCTAATATAATCTTTATAACAAATCATCGGACTGCAATATCAATCATCACAAGTGAGTAAAAAATATATAAAGTTTCTTTGGCCGGATGAGGTGAAGAAATGAGAGCCCTGTGGCGTAGGCTGTTTCGTAAGTAAATATAAATGCAACCAAGGGTGAAATGGTAATGATAATTGGTTGGAAACCACCTCCTTAATTTAAGGAATCCATTTCATGACCTTAAATTGGAACCTGTGATCCGCTTGCTCATATTTAGTTGAAACTCTTGAGTATATGCATTCATATTATGTTGTGTGATGCCTGACCGATAAAAGTGTTGTAAAGTTGTTGTTTTTTTCATCTAGGGAGCTATTACTCCAAGGGTGAAACCTTGCTTATACCCTTGAAATGGCAGTGAAATGAGTTAATTGTAATTTAACAAATTGTTCACCATTCGCAATCGGATTTTTCCATTGTTTTGTAAGATCTTGGATCAAATTCCATTTGACTTCCTCACCGTGATTCATCTTTGAGACAAAAGTTTCCCATGGGTCCCCGTTAGCTATTATTTTGCGCGAGTATGTTGGGCGCGTGCTTTCTGCCCTCCCTCCCGGGGTATAAGGTTTTGAGACCCCCACCACCACGGGATGAGGGCCGGCAAAGAGATGCGCCATGTACATCCGGCATGATGTTTCAGTTCTTCTTTTCTTTAAATAGTTCCTTCCAGGCAGTAGCAGTGCGGCTGCACCTGGATAGGAGGCATACTCTCATTTCTGGGTCAGCCGACTTCGACGCGGGGGCTAGAGCCACATCGTAGCACGGTTGTCAAGCCCTTTTCTACTACTGTGGATTTGAATGGTAGACTCTCCCTCTGGGCAGACTACTCTATCAATCCCGGGTGTCTGGTCCTTGCCGACCTGATCGATGAGCTGGAGATGTGTCCTAAATGTAGAATTTACGCATAATTGCCAGAGAATATTTTCTTTTTCCTTTCTTGATCTATCCTTGTGCTCTCCTGATGTACACCCTGATTCGGAGTGGGAGGTGGTCTATGACCTCCATGGGAGTGATAACTTTCCCATTCAAATATCCTTTTCAGGACCGCTGCCGCCTGACCCACCCCGTTGGTTCTTGGCGTTGGCGTAGTGGTCCGCATTTCAAGAAATGGCAGATTTCTGTCAGAATCGACGAGTTTAGGTCGGTGGATGGGGCCTTTGAGTTCTTCGGCAAGCTCATCGACGTGGGCCTAGCTACTATTCATAAGTGTCTGGCCGCTCTTCACGCCGACAACTTCCATAAAGTGCAGTCTAGTAAGAGACTGGCTTCAAAAAGAAGCGTTATCCTACATCCGCAGTAAGCGCCGCCCGAACGATTTCACTGTGGGTGAATTTCGTAGAGTTAAGGCTAGGTTCAGATATATTTCGAAGCACGCCTGCCGCTCTTCTTGGCTGGCGTCAAAATGATTCGGGGCAAGTTCTCAGAGGACCGTTGTACAGGAGAATGGGACCGCAATCTCGGACCTCGCGTCCGTGGCGGAGTACTTCGACGGCGCTTTTTCCTCATTTTCTAGTGTCGATGCTGCTCCGCCAGTATTCAATGCGCGTTGAAATTCCACGGAATGCCGCCAACTCGACTTTACCTCCTGAGGCGAGAACCCTTCAACGACACGTTTAGATTCGGTGAGTTGCGTTCTGCTCTCGCTTCGTGCGCGGATATCGCCCTTGCTCTGAAAGATGTCCGGTACGCCATGCTTCGACACCTGGGTGAGCGAGGCAAGGCCTTTGTTAGATTTGTTAAACAGGATCTGGACAAAGATATCCGTCCACACCCCTGACGAGTGGATAGTGTGCAGGCTTTTCCCAAGCTGAGGAACGATCACTCTGCCCTGGTTGGTTTCCGCTCAATTTCTCTAACCTCCTACGTGTGCAAGTTGATAGAGATATTGATAAATTTTAGACTAGCGGAGCCCCGTAAGGGGCGCGGTGATTTGCTTCCTGGCCGCCGTGCTGATGGTACTCGGCGCACCGTCCGGCTCCAGCTTAGCCTCTTTTACTTCTTTCTGACAGCCTGTGTTTTCTACCCTACTTCCTCACTCCCCCTACAACCTCTCCCACAACTTTCTTTTGTCGCTCTCTAATTTCACAAGCTGGATGCCGACCAGCTTACTCTCAATGACTATCCCGGATCGTTCCTGAGAGAGGAGGGGACAACGTCCTTAACCCCTGAGCTCCAGTCTGGGGTGGTGTTTTTTGAACCACTTGGTTCATCCCCACCCACACCTTCCTTATATCCCTTTCATTCTCCTTTCACTATCTATCGATTATACGACGAGCTTAAGGTGGAGCCGCCATGCCGATTGGCTGCCAGGACACTAGGCGGGAGGAGTGGCCTAAACTTGCAGCAGCTGGTTCTGCCTGGCCAGTATTCACCCCATGTAGAGCGGGCTGCTGCATGGAGTGATTAGCGTTTGCTTCCCATATCACTAATAGGGACACCATGCCCAATGATAAATAAAATAAAAACAATCTCCATTTCCTTCTCGAGCGACGGAGCCGCCCTCGGGAAGCTCCACAGAAATATGATGGAGGTCTCCCCCCCTTTCACTGTGCTTTCACAGGAGACCCTCCAAACTGCTATTACTGGTGAGGGGGCTTACTCCACTCCTATGCCTACGGCGGCAGGGAACTCCCCCTCACCCCCTTGAGGTGAGGGTCATTTACGCGCCCATTCGGAACCCTTCTGCAGCTTCTACCCATCACGGGCGCTCTCCTGGTAGATCTGGCGGCACAAAGGATTCACATCCAGCCCCGGCGAAAACCACGGCTCGCCTACCTTTACCCAGCGTGACCGCCCCGTAAGGGAGGCGGCGATTTGCCATCCTGGCCGCCGTGCTGACGGGATCCAGCGCTCCGTCCGGCCCCAGCTTAGCCTCTCTTCCTTCCTTCAGATAGCCCGATTTGTCCCCTACCGTGTCGCTTTTCATACAACCTCTCCCACAACTTTCTCTGGTCAGCCTCAAATTTCACAGGGTAGATGCTGACCTTCTTCTCAAGCCAACCACCCCGGATCGGGGCTGAGGGGGGAGGGGACAATGTTCCCTAACCCCTGAGCTCCGGTTCGGGATGGGTTTTTTTAACAACCTGCTTCATCCCCACCCATACCTTCCTCACATCCCTTTTCCTCTCATCTTCACATTCTATCAATTTTACGCAGTGTCCAAGGTGGAGCCACCATGCCGATGGACTGCCAGGCTACCAGGCGGAAGGTGTGGTCCTGAATGGCGGTGCCTGGCTCTGCTGGGCTTGTAAGCACCTCTCGCAGTGCGTGCACAAATAGGGTCACCATGCCCATGGATGAATGTTTGAAAAACCAAACCCATTATACTCCCCCTGAAACAACGACGGAGCCGCCCCCGGGCAGCTCCCCCGAAAAAATCGAGGTGTCCCCCTTGTGCTTGCGCAGGGGACCCTCCATATTTCTCTAACCGGAGAGGAGGCTTACTCCTCTCCTTCGACTACGGGTGCAGGGGACTCCCCCTCACCCCCTTCTCTGGAGGTGCTTTCGGGTACCTCCCTTTTTCCAGCGGCAGTCCCTTCTATTTTTTCCAAGGGGACTGCCAAGACAGCCAGCAGGCAGTCCTTAGCCAGCCACTCCACATCGACGTGGCCCCTTCGGTCGCTTCCCTCAAAAGACCTGCTGGCAAAAATCTTAAACCTTGCCCGGGTCAAGGCCTGTGCCTCCCCACAAAAGACTGGTGAAGCTACCAAGGGGACCTGCGATGTCCTGGGAGGGGATGGCCAACTGGAGGCCCTTCCTGTGATAGACATGGTCCTTGAGGAAACCCAGCCTCAGAGGGTAGGACCTTCCATGGGGGGGAATCCGGGATCGGCGCCAAGCACCGAACCTGAATCCGCCCCTATGCAATGTCCTCCTCAAACGGCTGGGGCCTCCGAGGCAGCACAAGGAGGGGAGGGATCTCCTCTGACCGGTGCCCCTGCGACCACCAGGACCTTTTCCATATCGGAGAAGGACCTCACTGAGGCCGGTCCATCTGGCCTAGGGGCTTCTGTCGGCGGAGGAGAGAAGCGGGTTCATTCCCCGCCCTCCTCTCCTAAAAAGAAGAAAAAAACAAGAAAGACTAAGACGACTCGCGGCTCCTCTCCACCTGCGGGGGCTGTGGGGACGGATGGGTCTGCTGCCACTTTGGCAAGCGACCAAGCCAAGACCGGCACATCCGGCCCCTCTGCCCATCCCCCCCACGTGAAGGACCTCCTGACTATGACAAAGACGAAATGTGCACAGGGCGGAGCCTCGAAAAAATCAAGGCCCCTGATTCAGAGGTTACCTGGCGTTTTCGAGCCCGCTGGCTTCAAACGCTTCCTCGTTATTCGCTCCACTGATGGTACCATGTTGTCCAAGGGTAACATGATCCATCAGAGGAGAGGATTAGCTAGTGCAATTGGTAGAGAGCCGAAGGTGACCCGTTTCTCAGGAGGGAGCCTTCTGGCGAATGCAGCGAATCCCGCCGAGGCGGCCAAGATAAGTGCTCTTCGGACACTTCATGGCACCCCGGTGAGTGTGACGCCGCACTCTACCATGAACTTTGTGAAAGGAGTAGTTTATGCAAGGGAACTCGTGGACTACTCCATTGAGGATATCACCCTAGAGCTGGCCGACCCAGGGGCGGTCAAGGTCGAACGTGTGATGAGAAAACAGGGAGGGGCTTCGAGACCCACCCCTACACTCTTCGTCACGTTTGACTGTGACAAGTTCCCTCAGTCGGTGCGTGCCGGTTGGTACCGCTACCGCGTGAAAGCATTTGTGCCACTGCCGCGGCGGTGCTATTACTGTCACGGCTTCGGCCATACGAATCGCTCATGTAGACGTGCAAAGTAGGGGTCACCCGAAGTCTGTGTAAATTTTTCAAAGGTCGCACACGATAAGCCCAACTCGTGTGTGGCCAAGTGTGTCAATTGCGGAGAGCCGCACCCTGCTTCTTCGAAGCAATGTGGTGCATATCTCCTTGAGAATGAAAAACCCGGGCGGTCAGGCCCAGGATCGAATCTCATTCCGCGAGGCAAAGGACTTGGTCCTGGCGCGCCCGGCTCTGCCTGGGACGTCATATGCCTCAATAGTTAGAAAGGCACCCTCTGTTCCTGGCCCATCCAGGCCAACGAGCACGGTTGTTTCCGCGCTCATTCGGAGCCCTTCTGCGGGCTCTACCCAACCTGGGCGCTTCCCTGGTAAAGCTGGCGGCAATAAGGGTTCATACCCAGCCCCGGCTAAAACCAGGGCTTCCCCCTCTTCCCCCAGCGTGACCGTTTCCTGTAAGGCGAAACGGCCACGCGCCTCCACCGAGTCATTAGGCTCACAGGAGGCAACACCCCTGAAGATGGTCGCTAGGCCATCTTCGGGGGTTCCTAAAGCTGTCCCCCGAAAGGAGGACATCAACAAATGAGCTTCGGCTCCTTCGCCCACGCCCCGAGGTGGAGCGAGTGGCTCGGAGACGGTGGTTGCTCGAAAAGAGGGCCCCTCGCCTCTGAAGCCGCAACGCCCGCCTAAGGTTTCGAGGCGAAGGGAGGAAGAGACTCGCATGGCGATCCCAACCTCCCCCAATAAGTCCTCGAAGGTGACAGCGCCTTCAGCGCTTTGTCCGGCCAACAGCCCCCGGGGTTCTGCCCTCGGGGAGCGTACGGCCATTCCCATGAGGGTCTTCAGTTCGAGGAGGGCCCCCGCGTCTCCTCCGAGCTAGGCCTGGAGGGCATATTCCTTCAATGGAATTCCCGTCTACTCCGGGCTAAGTGGGAGGAGCTGCGGAGGCTCGTCTCGTCCCGTTCCCCGTTAGCTATCGTTTTGCAGGAGACCATGCTAGGCGCGTGCCCCCTGCCCTTCCTCCCGGGGTATAGGGGTCTTTCGACCCCACCACCCGTGAATAGCCGAATGGGTGATATGCGGTTTACAGCCGGCATGATGTCTCCGTTCTTCCTTTCTCTTTAGATACCTCCTTTTAGGCAGTGGCTGGGCAGCTGCACCTGGATAGGAGGTATGCTATCATTTCTGCGTACATTCCACCCTCAGCTGACTTCGACGCGGGGGACTTCCGCCGCGTCGTAGCACGGTTGCCGAGGCCCTATCTCTTGCTTGGAGATCTGAACGGCAGGCATCCTCTTTGGGGAGATTACTCCATAAATCCTCTGGGACAAGTCCTTGCCGATCTAATCGAAGAGCATGAGATGGGTGTCCTAAACGTGGATGAGTTTACGCATCACTGTCCGAGAACCGCTTCATTTTCTTGCCTTGACCTATCTTTGTGCTCCTCGGGTGCACAGCCTGATTTTGATTGGGGGGTGCTCGATGACCTCCATGGTAGTGATCACTTTCCCATTCAAATATCATTTTCAGCGCAACTGCCGCCTGAGAGACCACCTCGGTGGTGCTTGGCGCGGGCGCGGTGGCCTGCATTTCAGGAAATGACTGAATTTTCTATCTCAGTCGAGGAGTTTAGGTCGGTAGATGAGGCCGTTGAGTTCTTCTCCGGCAACCTCATCGCCGTGGGCCTGACTACTATTCCTAGGACGTCTGGCCGTTTTGCACGCCGACCACTCCCATGATGGTCGGCCGAGTGTGAGACGGCCCTCAAACAGAAGCGTTATGCCTACATGCGCTATAAGCGCCGCCCGAACGATTTCACTGTCGTTAAATTTCGTCGGGCTAGGGCTAAGTTCCGGTATATTTCGAAGCACGCCCGCCGCTCTTCTTGGCGGGCATACGTGTCTTTACTTAACGGGAATACCCCTTTAGCTGAGGTGTGGAAGCGAGTCAACAGGATTCGAGGCAAGTTCTAGCAGAACCCCCCCCCCCTCCTGTTCTCCAGGAGAATGGGACCACAATCTCAGACCCCGCGTCCGTGGCGGAATCCTTCGCAACCGCTTTTTCCGCATTCTCTAGACGGGATGCTGCTCCACCAGCATTCAATGCACGTCGTTATGTCGCGGAAGGCCGCCGGCTGGACTTTACCTCCAGAGGCGGAGAACCCTTCAACGACAAGTTTCTGTAAGCGAGTTGCGTTGTGCTCTCGCTTCGTGCGCGGACACCGCCCATGGTCCGGACGATGTCCCGTACGCCATGCTTCAAACCTAGGTGAGCGAAGCATGGCCTTTCTATTAGATTTGTTCAAAAGGATCTGGGTGGAAGGTCTTCTCCCAGACTCCTGGCGAATCGCTACTGTGCTCGCCTTTCGCAAACCAGGCAGAGATCACTCTACTTCGACCGGTTCCTACCCAATCTCTCTAACCTCTTGCGTTTGCAAGTTGATGGAGAAATTGGTAAATGTTAGATTAGCCTTTTTCCTGGACAGCGGAGGCCATCTGTTTTCTGCATGGTGCGGCTTCCGCAAGTTCCACTCCACGTCGGATGCTCTGCTCCGACTGGAAAATGCCGTCTGCGAGGCTTTCCTTCGTAGACAGCACTACGTCACGGTGTTTTTCGATCTG
Organism: Ceratothoa steindachneri; assembly: GCA_963969495.1. Taxonomy (NCBI): domain Eukaryota; kingdom Metazoa; phylum Arthropoda; class Malacostraca; order Isopoda; family Cymothoidae; genus Ceratothoa; species Ceratothoa steindachneri. The sequence continues at coordinate 202,427,502 of OZ018324.1, read as the reverse complement.
GAGAAGGCCTATGATACCGCATGGCGATATGGTATCATGGAGACTCTCCACACGATGGGGGCGAGGGGACGCCTCCCAATGTTTATATCTGAATTTTTGCGAGATCGTCGATTCGCGTACGGGTGGGGGGAGATCTCTCCGGCCCAAAGGAGCAGGAAGAGGGTGTCCCGCAGGGAAGTGTCCTCAGTGTCACACTCTTTGCCCTGAGCATCAACTGAATCACCTCGGTGCTGCCGGAAGATGTTCTCGCTACGCTCTACGTGGACGACCTTTTGATCTCTTTTGGCGCGGCCCAGATGCCAACTCTGGAGCGTCGACTCCAACAGGCATTGAACAGCGTCTCTCGCTATGCCCGAGCGCACAGGTTTCAGTTTTCTTTGGCCAAGACTAAGGTGGTGCACTTCTACCGCCATCCACGGCTTCACCCCGACCCAGATGTTTCTTAATAGGGTGCGCCTGGATGTGGTTGAGTCGCACCGTTTCCTTGGTCTTGTATTTGACCGACGCCTCACCTGGGAGGATCATATTCGCAGCCTTAGGGTCTCTTGTACCCGCGCCATGGGCATTCTCCGTTTCGTGACGTTCAGCGCTTGGGGCGCTGATAGGGCTACTGCCCAACTTTTTTATCGATCCTTTGTTCGTTCGAAGCTCGACTATGAATGCGAGTTTTATGCATCCGCAGCCGAGCGTTTATTGCGGAAGTGGATTCAATCCACCACACCGTCCTTCGCCTTGTGACCGGTGCCTTCCGCACTTCCCCCATTAAGAGCCTGCTGGTTGATGCTGGGGAGATGCCACTCGCTCTGCGCCGCGTGCAGTGCATCACTCGCCTGTACACGCGAGCCCGGCGCCTCTTAGTCGCTAACAGCTCTCACTGCATCCGCAGCTGATCTCGATGGTGGCTATGCCGCCGAGAGACGCCTGTCATGCCCTAAGCCATTTGGGTTTAGGGCCAGGAAACTCCATCGAGAGGTAGATATAGCTCTCGGGCCGGTGGCGCCCCTGGTTCTGCCCAGGACGCCACCCTGTAGGGTACCACATTTGGCTATTTGTCGCCACGCCTCTGCTCCCAAAGCTTGTACTGCGCCGGGAGTATTGCGTTAGACCTTTTTGGAGCACACATCGTGTCACGCTGGAACCGTGCCAGTGTAAACGGATGGCCCCAAGTCCCAAGAAGGGGGTCGGCTTCCACGCTGTATCCCCTCTGTTTGAAGTCAGTGGGGCTCTGCCAGGCGCTGAGTCTGTCTTCCCGGCCGAGCTGGTGGCAATACATCACTCGGCACGGGAGATTACGCGACGTGCCCGGTTCCGAGACCGGATTGTGATTTATAGCGACTCACAAAGCGCCCTGAGTGCTCTCGGGGCATTGGAATTTTCGCATCCCCTGGTTCGCGATATCCGTGACGCCACGGTTTTGGCGAGCCGGGCAGATGTCGAGATTATCTTCTGCTGGGTTCCTGGACACGTAGGAATTGCGGGGAATGAGCGCGCCGATACGGGTGCCAAAGAGTCCGCGAGGACTTTGCAACCGGTCAGCGTTTCGCTCTTCCTCACACCGACTCCGGGCAAAAATACAGGCAGCTCTTCGGAATGCTTGGCAAAGAAGATGGGAGACAGTCGAAGGGAACTTTAAGTTGCGTGCCATTGCACCGCGACTGTTCCCATGGACCTATCCCCCAATGCCGCGGCGGCTTCAGGTTGCTTTCTGTCGTCTCCGAATCGGGCACACTCGTGTGACGCATCTCTATTTGATGGAGCGCTCGCCTACGCCCTATTGCAACGACTGCGTCGTCCCCCAGACTGTTCGGCACATTCTTGTCGAATGTCCCAGTCTGGGTGATCTTCGCGCACGACACCTGTCCCGGTACCGGGATGGGCGGGGTCGCTACCGCCTGTGCCTTGTACTCGGGATGAGTGATTGCACATCGACTGGTGGAGTTATTGACTTTTGGGGGGAGGCCGGCCTTCTCCCTATTATTTAAGCAGCGTTTGTTTGTTTTTTTGTTTGGTTTGGTTTTTTTGCTTGCTTCCTTTCCCCCATTTGGGGTGTTTTTTTTGTTGTTTTTTTAGTTTCTTTAATTTTATTTTAAAGTAGCCTAGAACTAGGCCAGTTTTAAAACGGCGACTAATGCCCATGTAGGCACTCGCCAGATGAGCTCTTAAACCCCCCCCCCCAAAAAACCCAACCTGACCGTTTCTCGTAAGGGGAAACGGCCGCGCGCCTCCAATGAATCGTTAGACTCACAGGAGGCAACACCCCTGAAGAGGATCATGAGGCCATCTTCCGGGGTTCCTAAAGCTTCCCCTCCTTTACAAAGGAGGACAGCACTAAAGGAGCTAAAGCACCTTCGCTCACACTCAGTGGTAGTCTGGCTGGATTGGATACGGTTGATCCTCCAAAAGAGGGACCACCGTCTCCAAAGCCGCTCCACTCGCCTAAGGTTTCGAGGCGGATTGAGGAAAAGACCATCATGGCGAGCTCTCCCGACCAACAACGCCCAGAGTTCTGCCTCTGGAAAGCGTACGGCCATTCCTGTGAGGGTCTTCTCTTCATGTGAATCTCCTCCGAGCTTAGCCTGAAGAGCATATACCTTCAATGGAATTGCCGCGGACTCCAAACCAACTAGGGGGAGCTGCGGAGGCTTGTCTACTCCCGTTTCCCGTTAGCTATCTTTTTGCAGGAGACCATGCTGAGGGCGTGCTTCCTGCCTACCCTCCCTTGGTATAAGGGTTTTGCGACCTCACTAGCACGGGATGCCGACCGGGCGGGACGATGCGCGATTTACACCAGTCATGATATTTCCGTCCTTCTCTTCCCTTTGGATACCTCCTTTTAGTCAGTAACTGTGCATCTGGATAGGAGGTATACTGTTATTTCCGCGTACATTCCAGCCTCAACCGACTTTGACGCGAGGGACTTCAGCCCCTCCGTGGCAAAGTTTCCGAGGCCCTTTCTCTTACTCGGAGATCTGAATGTCCCCCTCTGGGGACACTACTGGATTAATCCCAGGGGTCAAGTCCTGTCCGACCTGATCGACGAACTTGAGATAGGTGTCGTGGATGAGTTTACGCATCAGTGCCCAAGAACGGCTTCATTTTCTTGTCTCTATCTATCTTTGTGCTCTCCGGATGCACAGCCTGATTTTGGGTGGGGGTGGTCGATGACCCCCATGGTAGTGATCACTTTCCTATTCAAATTATTTTTTGGGCGACTGCTGCCAGAGAGCCCGCCCCGGTGGTGCTTGACGGGGACTCGGTGGTGCGAATTTCGGGAAATAAACGATTTCTGTCTCAGTCGAGGAGTTTATGTCGGTAGATGATGCTGTTAAGTTCTTCTCCGGCAACCTCATCGCCGTGAACCTAACTACTATTCCTAGAACGTCTGGCCGTTTTGCACGCCGACCACTCCCTTTGTGGTCAGCAGAATGTAAGACGGTCCTCAAACTGAAGTGTTATGCCTACATGCACTATATGCGCCGCCCGAACGATTTCGGTGTCGGTGCATTTCGTCGAGCCTGGGCTACGTTCCGGTATATTTCGAAGCACGCCCGCCGCTCTTCTTTGCGTGAATATGTGTCTTCACTTAACGGGAAGACTCCTCTAGCAGAGGTGTGGAAGCGAGTCAAAAGGATTCGGGGCAAGTTCTCGCAGGACCCCCCTCCCGTTCTCCAGGAGAATGGGACTGCAAGCTCATACCCTACGTCCGTGGCGTAATCCTTCGCAGCCGCTTTCTCCGTATTCTCTAGCCGTGATGCTGCTACGCCAGAATTCACTGCATTTCGTGATATCACGGAAGGCCGCCGACTGGACGTTACCTAAAGAGGTAGAGTACCCTTCAACGACGGGTTTACTCCGAGTGAGTTGCGTTCTGCTCTTGCTTTGTGCGTGGACACCGCTCCTGGTCTGGACGATGTCCCATACGCCATTCTAAGACACCTGGGTGAGCGAGGCATGGCCTTTCTCTTAGATTTGTTCAACGGGATCTGGGTAGAGGGTATCCTCTAATATTCCTGGTAAATCGCTACCATTTCCATTCGCAAACCGGTGACCGATCACTCTTCCCCGGCCGTTTTCCCCCAATCTCTCTAACTTCCGGCGTGTGCAAATGTTTGAGAAATTGGTAAATGTTAGATTATCCTTTTTCTGGACAGCGGAGGCCATCTGTCTTCTGCTTAGTGTGGCTTCCGCAAGTTCCAGTCCACATCGGATGCTCCACTCCGAAAGAAAAATGCCGTCTGCAAGGCCTTCCTCCGTAGACAGCATTACGCCACGATGTTTCTCGATCTGAAGAAGGCCTATGATACCACATGGCGATACGGTATCATGGAGACTCTCCACAGGATGGGGGCGAGGGGACGCCTCTCAATTTTTATATTTGAATTTCTGCGAGATCGTAGATTCCGCGTACGGGTGTGGGGAGCCCTCTCCTGCCCAATTGAACAGGAAGAGGATCTCCCGCAGACAAGTGTCCTCGGTGTCGCACTCTTTGCCTTGAGCATCAACGGCATCACCTCGGTGCTGCCAGAAGATTTTATCGCTACGCCCTACGTGGACAATCTTTCGATCTTTCTTGGCGCGGCCCAGATGTCAACTAGGCAACGTTGACTCAAACAGGGATGAATCTCATCTCTCGCTATGCCAACGCGCACAGGCTTCGGTTTTCTTTGGCTAATACTAGGGTGGTGCACCTCTGCCGCCATCCATGGTTACATCCTAACCAAGACTTATTTCTCAATAGGGTGCGTCTTGAAGTAGTAGACGCGCACCGTTTTCTTGGTCTTGTAGTTGACCAACGCCTCACCTGGGGGGCTCATATTCACAGCCTTAGGGTCTCTTGTACTCGCGCCATGGATATTCTTAGTTTCGTGACGTTCAGCGTTTGGGGCGCTGATAGGGCTACTGCCTTACTTTATCGATCCTTTGTTCGTTCGATGCTCGACTATGGACAAGTTTTATTAATCCACAGCCAAGCATGTATTGCAGAAGGTGTACTCGACTACCACACTGGCCTTTCCCTGGCGACCTGTGCGGTGCCTTTGTACTTATTTCATTGAAAGCCTACTTTTCGATGCTGTGGAGATGACCCTCGCTCTGCGCCATGCACAGTGAATTATTCGCCTGTACGCTCGAGCCCTTCGCCTCCCTCAGTCGCCAACAGCTTTATTGCATCATCAGCTGATTCGACGGTGCCTATGCCGCATAGAGATGCCAGGCATACCCTAAGTCTTTTGGATTTAGGGCTATGAAACTCATTCTAGAGCTCAGCGTAGTTCTCGTGCCGGTAGTGCCTCTGATTCTGCCCTGGAGGGTACTGCCTTTAACTATTTGTCACCATGCCTCTGCTCCCAAAGCTTGCACAGCGCCGGGAGTATTGCGCTGGGCCTTTTGGAAGCACACTTCGTGTCACGCGGGATCCACGTCGTATCCATTGTTTTTGAAGTCGGTGGGACTCTAACAGGTGTTACCTCTGTCTTCACAGTTTAGTTGGTTCCAATACACCGCTCGGTACGGAAGATAACTCGTCGTACCCGGTTCGTAAACTGAATTGTGGTCTATAGTGACTCAAATTGCCCTGATTGCTCTCGGAGTATTAAAATATCTGCACAACCTTGTTCGCTCTATCAGTGACGCCACGGTTGCCGCGTGTCTTGTGGATTTAGAGATTAAATTCTGTCAGGTTTTTGGATATGTGAGAATTGCGGAGAATGAATGCGCCGATTATGGCTCCATAGGTTCCGCCAGGACTGGGTGACCAGACTAGCGTTTCGCTCCTCCTCGCCTAGCAAAGAAGATGGGAGACCGCCGAGGGAAACTTGAAGTTGTGTGCCATTGCGCCGCGACTGTTCCCAAGGAACTACCCCCTAATGCCACGCACACGTGCGACACCGTCATTTGATGGAGCATTGCCCCTCATATTTACTGAGACTACTGCTTTGTCCTCCAGTGCCTTCGTCTCATTCTTATTGAATGTCCCATTCTGGGTGATCTTCTCGCACTTTACCTGCCCCGGTATCAGACGAGTGGGGTCGCTATCGCTGGTCTCTTGTACTCACGACTAGTTCGTGTGCACAATTATGTTGATTATCTGACTTCTATTTTTGACTCTTGGATGTTGGTCACATCTTCCTTCGCCGAGGGGGTGACGGAGTGCTTCCCTGACATAGAAATCTTTCCTTTTGTTTTTCTTGTCTTTTTTTCTTTAATTTTGGACTAGTCTAGCACTAGGCTGAAATTCTAATTACTCTGACTTGTGCCCTACAAGTCAGTCACCAGATGGGCGTATTAAAAAACAAATCTAAATAGGATACTGGTTACTTCAGACCGTTAGTTGTGGGACTTTTTGGAAGTTGGTGTCTTATCTTATTTACCTTTTTTTGGTTTTGGATTAATGTTCGGGCGAATGAGAGAAGTGGGCTTTCCTCCGAAGCTAAAGCATGCTTTTTCCTAGTTTCCTTAGTTTTTTGTTTCTTTTGTCTTGTTTTTTAATGCATCTTTCTTAGTAGCTTGCCTTTTTACGGCGGCTAAAATACATACAAAAGAAATGTCTTTTCCTCCATTGGTAAAACCTGTAACTGTCCCTAGCGTGGAAATTTTGAATGGGCTTGTGTTGATTTGGATACTTTTCCTATTATCCTCCTCAAAATACCGTGAGACACGCTTCTTTTACACAATAGTTCTAAGTTATAAAATTTCGTCATAGGTGGAAAACAAGGATGGAGAAGTAAAAGTCATCTTGGTGGACAAAAGTCATATTCATGACATTTGGGTCAAAAGTCGGAAGTTACTTTGGGATGAGCCTGAATGCTCTCTGCCTCTGGAAAAGTTCGTTGATGCTTTCATGGAGAACTTTAAACAACCCCCAGATACAAAAATCTTCGAAGGAGACTTGCAGGAATATTTAGAGGTAAAAAAAAAATACAGTTTCTAATGCATTTAAATGTCTTTATCTGTCAAAGGTAGAAGTGACTATCTTGCGACGCGACCATTTTCTAACTGGCTCTGAATGTACGCTTGAAGGCGGTCTACGACTCTCCTTTCAGATCCAGGACGATACCCAAGGACGCGTCATCAAGCTAGTACCTGTTCAAATCTTTGCCAGAGATCTTCTAATCCTTCTAAATGACGCCGGGGGACGAATGCTGCTCGCCAATTTTGAATCCGCTTACATCAACAGATTCGGTAAGTACGACGCGCTAAGCTGTGCGGATTTCAATGTAGTTTATTCGCATGCGACTTAACTATAATCGTCAGTATATTAAAACTTTCCTCACGGTTTATAGGTGTACCATGTCGTCCTGCCAGTTTTGGCTTCCCTAATCTAACCACTCTTGTGCAGTCTCTAGAAGACATGGCCCATGTCAAGGGTACAAATGCGAAGAAGATTATTGTTCTAAACAAAGAAAAGATTCATGAGGTACCCATCTATTCTCCTGCCCCGACGTAAGTATGAAGAATATGTTGGAGAGGAAAGGGGGGATCTATTTGATATCCCTCCTTAACATCTGTTTTGGGGGACTCAGTAGAAAGGCTTCTGCCTTCTAATGGTGAGGTGCTGGAATCCGCCTTTGCTTCGGGGAAGGTGACTGGTAGTATATCCAATTCATTCTCCTGATCTTATTGTCGTTTATGTATCTAGCGTTTTATATTATTCATGTGGCCTTTTACTCTTCATTTATCTTGGCTTCTCTCTCATTTTGAGAGGCATCGCTTTCCCGCCTTATTGTTGATTAATCAAGTTTTTTTTCATTGGTTAAGAGAGGTATTGGCAACTCCATGTGCTTTCATGTGCCGTGCCCATAGGTAGGCGTTAACGCGATAAAGTATCGCGATAGCGATATCTGGTTATCGGTTATCCGATATTTTTTCCACGCGTTATCGATTCATTGGTATCGCCGAAACTTTTGGTTCCAAACTAGCGATAATCGATAATTTAAGTTTTTGGTTCCAGTTTAGCACAGGGGCGAGCCGCGCGTGCCTTGGAGGCAAAAATAGGTAGGTCCGAGCTGCCAACCGAACGTATACTGAACATAGTGCGGGGCGGCCGGTCTTGACGTCTTCTCAAAACGTTCGCTCGGCTTCAGTCTCTCACCAGCTGTCGGACGAGAGTTCACGAGGTGTTGCTCCTGCGCGCTCCGGCTTTACGCGTTCTTTGATTTTTTCCCTATGTTTTCGTGCTTCCGTTCTAATTTTTTGTGCACGTGTATATAAATGCATGTACTATTCGGTGCTATTCTTTAATATCAGTTTATTAACGTTTTGAACACTTACGAAGTTACGCCCCTACTCTAAACTGATCCTATTTTTATTGTAATTTAGTAGTGTAGTGCTTTGCTATTTTATAGTATTGAATTAGTGATGGCGTCGCAAGAGACTGTGCCCGCAGTATCGGAATTTGGGATTTATCGGTTATCACCTTATCGTGCGATAAATGTATCGCCAATTATCGGTTATCGCCGATAAGGTTATCGTTATCGATTTATCGGTTATAGTGATGTATTTTTTCGTTATCGCGCCCACCACTGGCCGTTCCCAAGGGAGAGGCCGCCACTTGCCCCAATTCTGTAAGTTTGAACAGCTAGTCCGGACTGTTCTCCTTCTAGCTGGCAAGAAAAAAGAGGCGCTGTTAATGTATCTGCTTTCTTAGAGACATACCATTCCCAACAGAGTCGGGAGTTGCGGTGCAGTAGTGCCAGGCTCTTGTAGGCCTCCGCGATGGGGAGTCATGAGAAAGAACAAGAATTAAATATTGGCGCGATGCTATCGAAATCTTCATAATCCTTTTATCAGGCTATTTAGTTCCTTTGGGCTATTCTCCCGTTCCAAAAAGAGTTTTCGTGAGGGGCATTTTAGAAACATTGAGGCCAATTACCCCCGCCCGTTGGACACGCATGCCAACGAACTGGATACTGAGTTTGGCTATCCTAGCTTGTTAGTACTGAAATATGATTCTGACAATCGGCTTTCTAAGGTTGATGTCTTAGATTCTAAAATATTTTTGAATTACGTTGCGGTGACCATGTCATATGTATGCATTAGCTGCTAAAGTAGACAAAGCTGAGAGGTTTCATCCCGCACTCAGCATGATGCAGTCTGGAATATTTTTCGGTTACCACGTTCTAGTCTGTTTCATTCGAGGCTTAATTTTGTGGAAGGTATAACAAGCACAAATGATTTTAACATTGTGCCGGTGGGGCTTCCGCGATTTCGTTGAAGAGGGGCCTCCTCCTTTATACGTTAGATTTTGTGTGTATTTATTACTTTGCTTACTTTAAGTGTCAGTTGTCTTCTCTTGCCGTCCCTCACATGGTCCTTTCTGCTACCTCAACGGGGGCCTACTCCTTGCTGCTTATTGAATGTGCATAGAAACTCCGTAGCGCACCGTCCACCCCTCTGGTATTTTAGCTCTCCCTCCACTCCTCATAAGTTGCAACTTTGAGGTGGCAAAACAACTCTTTGGAAGGGTAGTTTGGTAGCAAACGGGCGGCCAGGTTGACTGCTTGGTGAATCGCACTTTATATCGAAGGATTTGTCCCCGTGAGCTTAAGTGGGCCATTCAGCACCTGGGGTCATGACACCTCATTAGTCCGGTGATAGTCTGGGCTACCTGTAGTTATGTTAATACAGTAGACCAAGTGTGTTGTCACGGGCCGCTGATTTAAGTCTTTTCCTCCCCAGCATAGTGCATCCATACGTAGGGCTCGCTGTATGGTGGTAAGCTCCCCCCCTCCCCCCTTCTGTTGAAGTAAAATCCATTTGATTTATAGCTAAAAAAAACTGACACCTTCCCAAAAACCACCTGGTTCTTGTCTTCGCTTTACTGGAACTAGTCTTAGTTTAAACTTAACCTGATATCGATTACCAGTTTCCTTGTTCTCTGCTATGATTCAAATTTTCTCCTCGAAAGCAGATGTTTTGAAGTGGGTAGAGATTTTGGTAAGCAGCACCCGACATGAGTTATGTCAGTTTAATATTTTCTTCCCGTCATTGTCTGTTCCCCGATAACTTTAATTCTGGTAAGGGTGTGATATGCTTGAGCTTGAGAATACTAAATCAAAAGGCCGCAATCGAAGCTTGCAACTCAGCGTATTATCGATGTTTAGACGAATCTAAATCCTAATGCCTGAATTAATACGGGTAAAGCTTTCTTAACATTTGACCAACATCAGTTGCCTACCCACGTGAAGAAGAGATACTTTATCAAACATGTAAATCAGAGTAATTCTACAGATTAACAAGTCAAACTCCCGTAATGTTCATAAACGTTCTTTACGGATTAGGTTTGCTTTTGACAAAAATCAATTATAGCTTCAAAACGACCATAATATTCACGAGAGAACGCAAAAATAGTTATTTCACACCTATCACAGGGAGCAGACATTTTGGACTATAGGCTATGTCACGCCGTGTTACAAGAACCAGGTTCTTTTGTTTTGCTCTTTAGTGGCGAAAAAAAGAGGGTGCATCGGTCTGTGCTCCCACCCCCAATGTCCTGCACTCATGCGTTCTCATTTTATAGGGGTCACTATACGTGCCCCGCCCCCCTCTCGTTCCCAACAGATGCCGGTTCGCCGGCTCAAGACACGATAAAAGGTTCCTCGAATGGGATCCGTGATGTCTTGAGGGGAAGGGGGTAGGATGGCCACATGGAGGCTGCCTTGAGATGGAAATCGTCCCTAAGGGGACTCAGCTCCAAGACTGTAGAATCTTGCATGGGGTCGAAGCCGAGCTCGGTGCCAAGCACGGAACCCGAGTCTGCCCCTGTGCAAGCTCCTCCTCAGACGGCTGAAGTCCCCGAGGCCTCACAAGGAGAGGCGGGATTTCCTCCCATAGCTGATGCCCCAAGACTTTCTCGCTTCCAGAGAAAGATATTGCTGAGGCTGGTCCATCTGGCCTAGGGGCTCCTTCCGGCGGAGGTAAAAAGTGGGTTCATTCCCCACCTTCCTCTACTAAAAAGAAAAGACAGAGGACGAAGATTAAAAAGACTAAGGGCTCCTCTCCCTCCGCGGGAGAAACGGAGGCGGACGGGGCCGCTGCCGTTTCGGTATGCAACCAAGCCGAAATGACACGTCCGGTCCCGCTGCTCCCCCAGGCGGCGAGTCCAGACTAAGACCAAAACTGAGAAGAGAGGAGCCTTTATTACGTCCGGGGCCCCTCATTCAGAGGTTACCTGGCGTTTTCGAGCACGCTGGCTTCAAACGCTTGCTAGTTAACTGCTCCATTGATGGCAGCACGTTAGCAAAGGGCAACGTCTTCCATCAGCTAAGAGCACTGGCTAGCCTGATTGGTAAAGAGCCGAAGATGACCCGTTTCTCGGACGGGGACTTCTGGCGAATGCTTCGGATCCCTCCGAGGCGGCTAAGATTAGTGCTCTTCGGACACTTGATGGCACCCCGTTGAGTGTGACGCCGCACTCTACAATAAACTTCGTGAAACCGAGTAGTTTATGCGATGTAACTCGTGGACTACTCTATAGATTATACCACATTAGAGCTGGCCGACCAAGGAGCATTCAACGTCAAATGTGTGATGAGAAAGCAGGGAGGTGCCCGAGACCCACCCTTACACTCTTCGTTACGTTCGACTGTGACAAGTTTCCTGAGTCGGTGCGTGCCGTTTGGTATCACTACAGCGTTAAAGCATTCGTGCTACTGTCGCGGCGGTGGTAGTATTGCCACAGCTTTGGCCCTACTAATCGCTCATGGTAGACTTAGTCTGGTTTACGCTATGACGGGCGTTCAAAGTTCGTACACGTAGTCTTCATTTATAGCAGTGTCAATTGCGGAGAGCCGCATCATACTTCTTCGAAGCAATGGGGTCTTTATTCCTTGAGAAAATCTTGACCCTTAAAGCTATGGATAGTCTTATTTTGCCAGGCTACGGCTTTGTCCTAGCATGCCTAGCGCTGCTTGTGACGTCTTATGCCTCAAATTTAAAAAGGAATTCTTTGTTCCTGTTCCCCTCCAGGCCTAAGAGTAGTCGCTTCTGTGCCCTTCTGGAGCCTTGTTGGTGGTTCTAACCCCCTCCCCCTGCACCCCTCCTTGGTTGAGATGGTGGCACAAAGGGTTTAAAACCAGCCCCACACTCCCGCGCCAGTGTGATAGTTTCCCCGTAAGGCGAAACGGCTGCGCACCTCCACAGGTTTAAGGCAGAGGGAAGAAGAGACTCGCATAGCGAGCCTACTCTCCCTCCATGAGTCTTTGAAGGTGAAAGCGTCTTCAGCGCTTTGTTCGGCCAACAGCGACCAGAGTTCATCCTCCGAGAAAGGAAATACTTTCTCGTGTCTTTTACGAACAAGCCCTTGCATCTCCTTCGAGCTAGGCCTGGAGGCCATATTCCTTCAATGGAATTGCCATCGACTACTGGCTAAATGGGAGCATTGTAAACCCCTTAAGATTTACGCCCGAAATGATGTCTTTATTCTTCTATTTGAAGTCGCCATGAATTCGGAGAAATGCCAAGCTATCCTGAGAGATTACATGGTGCCCTCAGCACAAGACTTCTCCACAAATGCCCGGAATGCGATTTCCCAGCAGGCCAATAGCCCATGTCACAAGTCTGCATTGACCATGCAATAGTTCTGATGGATTGGCCACCTGTCTCCGGAATATGAATCCACTGGGAAACCTGTGGCAGCACATGACAGAGGCCGTAAGACGTAGTGAGCCAGCCTATGATGAGTAACTGAAGGCAGTCATCACCGATGAGTGTGCCAGCATCACACCCCTTGGATGTTGCGCCCTCGTGGAAAGCATGGCTCGAAACAATTCTAATCACTGCCAAGCGAGTCTCGATACGCAATTGAGCTTCCCTTATCTGCGCATGTTATGAATGTTTTGTTACATTTGTTTGTGTATTTTAATTATTAGTTGTTGCTTTTGTTTGTTTTTTTGTTTTTTTGGGGGGGCATATAACTTACTGCGATTTATTCGGCCTTATTTGTCGTATTCATATTGATATGGAAACAAAAACTTTAAAAACCTGCATATATCCAATTTCTTAAAATTTGGGAGGTGACGGGGAAAACTTTTGGCCGCGGCTGCAGAAACTTTCTGCGTGATACGGCTTCTTTGCCATTGCTCTTTTAATCCCGGGGAAGGGATTAACCAAATGTGTACATCATAAGCATGATGACAATCTTCTCTCCCACCTATCGACCATTTCGTAATTATGATGGATGTCTTTTTCAAGGGCCCGATTTTTAGTTTCCTGAAAAAAACAAAAAAAACCACTTAAATAATCTTATTTTTGCAGGCAAAGTGACACTGGTGCTATTAACTACCTAGCTCCTCCGCCTCTCCCTCGCTGTGTCCAGTCTCAAAGTGGAGTTTCAATTCCGGCAACACCGTTGTGTGATCAGAAGATTTACAACAAAGGTAGATCCCATCTTCCAATGTATAGCAAACACAACTTCCTCATTTGCAATGACTTCATTAGTTTATTCCTCTTTCAGACCTTTTGGGTTCAAGTCTCCTAATGGGTATGACTCCTTCCCAGGGGGCGTATCAGAACCCTTCACCTGTGGTAAGTTTAAGTTGCTCTTTTTGATAGTGGTTTTTCAATTACATGTTAGCGTTGTGGTGAGAATGCTCCTTCCTTTCCAGATATATCCCGGATCCCAGGTGACTCCCAATGGTTCGCTTGTTTGGAGCCAAATGTGGTCGCCACAATATTCAGTGGTACATCAGCTTTCTCCCACCCATTATATGGTAAATATGATTACATCATAATTCTAATCAAAGTAATCTTTGGTTGAAAATAAAATTTCAACATCTTGTATGATGAATTGCAATAATTTATTTGGAAATGGTAAAATGTTTTAGAGATCAAAATTCTCTTCGTTCTCCTACCTTTACCATAGGTACCAACAATTCCTATTAATTGGGGAAATGTGCCATCCTCACCTTTGTCAACTCAGAGAAATAGCGGATGCGATACAAAGGCCCCGATCACTATCCAAACCTTAGAAGACCACGTTGAAGTGAGTACTGCTACCGAGTAAAATTACTCTGGGTCTCTATTGCAATGAAAAACAATAAATCACAAATGTTGGGGTGAAAAAACTAGAAACTCTAAGTATGGTTTGGGGATTTTAGTCTGATGCGTCCACCCCATTAAGTCCGGCGATAGTACTTGAAGAGTTTGAATGCTTTACCCTTGCAAGGGAATCTCCCTTGTTGGTTGTTGAACCTGTTATCTTGTATAACTGTCATCAAAACTCTCCAAATGAGTGCCCTAACTAAATAAATAAAAAAATAGGAGCGGCACAACCTCCCTGCTAGAGTGAGTAGGGGAGTTTTGAACGAAGTTTGGTAAACCTGAGCATGACTCCTGTTAGACATTGTCATTTTAAACCTTTTGTTCACCTCTATCTCAACACCTTCTGGCATTTTTGCGAGAGAAATCAGCACAGTGATGAGTACGCCAAAAGACCAAGTGAGCACTAGGCGAACGGACCAGCCTTTCGACTTTCCTAATACTGCATACATGGCAAGAATCGGGTTAACCCCTTTGGCTGTCTGGCCAAGAGAATAAGCGACGGTAGACTGGTAGCCAAGGTTAGGCGTCATGCCACATCGATTGTTTCAGTCTGCTTACCCCCACATCCAACAGTCGCTACAGCTTCATGGTGTATATATACCCTCAGTTTCAAGGCAGCGGGGCTCTACCAGGCGCTGCTTCTATCCTCACGGCAGAGATGGTTGAATAAAAGACTCGTTAAGGGGAAGAACGCGTTGTACAATTTTAAGAGACTGGAATGGGATCTATATCGCCCCACCGTGATACCAAGGTTGTAGAGATTATCTTCTGGTTTCCTGGACATGTATAGATTCCGGGGTATGAGCGCGCCAAATAGACAGCGACCAGACCATCAGTTGGCTCTTCCTCACACAGACTACATGGTGGCACTTGTCTGAATGGCAAAAAGGATGGGCGACAGCCGATGGAACTTGGTTGTGTGCCATTGCACCTCGCCTGTTCCCATGGATCGCCCCCCACCCCCCGTCACCATGTCGCGAGGCTTCAGGTCGCTTTCTGTCGTCTTGGAATTAGCTACACTCTAGGGACTCACAGCCATTTATTGGAGCGCTCATATGACCTTATTGCACCGACTGCGTTGTCCGCGGAATGCTCATCAAATTCCTCTTGAATGTGCTTGTCTGGGTGATCGCGCCCGCTACCTGTGCAGGCACCAGGGTGAGTGGGGTAACTTCCGCTTGTCAATTTGTACTCGGAACGATTTTGTGTATACAGACTTGTAAACTATTTCAATTTTGGGAGGAGGAGGCTTGTCTCATCAATTTTATTTGAATCTGGCTTTGTTCGCATGATCCTGCGCCGGGGGAGGCAATCCCCCCTCTTCTTGCCTTTGTTCTGTTACTTATTTTTTGCCGTTTTAATTTATTTTTGCTGTATCTTTTGTTTGGAGAGAGTCGTGCAGTTATGCATCTAGAGTTTGCAGTGGGCCGGCGTGCCTTCCTCCCTCTTTCCTGATGCAGGTCGGCTAGCTGGAAAAAAAAGAAATCACGAAAAGACCGTCCTCGATTAGGATTCGTGATACCTCAGGGAGGGAATGACCACTTGTACCGCTCCCTGAGCTGGACATGATCCGGGAAGTGATACAGCCTCAGATGCCAGGATCATCCATGTGGGAGAACCTAGGTTCGGTGCCAGATACCTAACCCGAGTGCGCCCGTTGCAAGCTGCTTATCAAGGTGTTTGGGCCTCCGAGGACTGAAAAGAAGAGGGACCTCTTCCTCTGCCTGCTGTCCTTTTGACAGCCAAGCCCTTGTCCATCTCACAGATGGATCTTGCCGAGGCCGGTCCGTCCGGCCTGGTCGCACCTTCCGGGGGTGGGGCAGAGAAGCGGGTGCACTCCTCAACCTCCTTTCTAAAAACAGAATAATACAAAGACTACTAGGATTTCCTCTCCCTTATCGGGGGAAGGGCGGGTCCGCTACTTCTTCAAGAAGGCCCAGACAAATGGAAAGTCGCAAGGCCGTTGAACGACCTAGATTACGTAGAGGCTACTCATTCAGACTACCTGGCGTTTTCAATCCCACTGGCTTCACACGTTCTGGTTATTCGCTCGAACGATTGTAGCATGTTGGCCAAGGGCAGCATATTGCATCAAAGTAGAGTATTGGCTAGCTTGATTGGCAGAGAGCCAAAGATGACCCGTTTCTCGGATGGGAGCCTTCTGGGAAATGCATCGGATCCCTCAGAGGCGGCGATGATTAGTGCACTTCGGACACTTGATGGCCCGCCGGTGTGTGTGTGTGTGTGTGTGTCACTGCGCACTCTACCATAAACCTCATGAAAGAAATGGCCTACGTGAGGGAACTCGTGGACTTATTTCATAAAGATCGTCTTAGAGCTGGCCTACCATGAAACGGTCAAGGTCGAATGGGTCATGAGAAAACGGAGACGGACCTCTAGACCCACGCCTACCCTACTCGTCATTTTTAAATGTGACAGGCTCTGCCAATATGTGCGTGCCGGTTGGCAAGTCTAGCGTGTGACTGTATTCGTACCACTGCCACTGCTTCGGCCACATGAATCGCACGTGTAGATGTGCAAAGTCGGATTTAACCAAAGTTTGGTAAGGTTGCTCCAATGAGGTACACAACAAGTCCCTATTGTTTATGACCAAGCGTGTTTATTGCGGAGAGCTGCACCACGCTTCTTCGAAGAAATGCGCTGCATATATCTTTGGAATGGAAAGCCTGGCCGTTCAGGCTACGGATCATCATATTTTACGAGGCTAAGGACTTGGTACAAGCGTGCCCTACGATGCATGGGTGGTCTTGTATATAAATTTAAGAAGAACACTCCGTTTCTATCCCCTCCAGGCTGACGAGCACGGTCGTTTCCGCGCCGATTCGGAACACTTCTGCCGGTTCTCCCCTAGTAGAGCTGGTGGCCAAAGGGTTTACACGCAACCTTGACTAAAACCAAGCCGTCCCCATCCCTCGGCGAGACTGTTTCCTGTAAGGCTACTTCTGCCCTATTAGGCAGTCGCCAGATGAGCTCTTAATTTTTTTTTTAAATCCTGTAAGGCTAAATGGCCACGAGCCTCCACCGAGTCGTTAGACTCGGAGAAAGTAACACCCCTGAAGCTGGTCATGAACCTGTTTACGGGGTTCCTAAAGCTGAGCCCCTGAGAGAAGCTTGGATTCATACAACCCCATTTAAGACTGGACTGGGTTGCTCTGAGATCGTGAATCCTCAAATAGCTAGCCATGTTGGCCTAAGGATTTGAAGACTGCATTGAGAGCCCAACCTCCCCTGATAAGTCCACGAAGGCGACAGCGTATTTCTCTGCCAACAGTACCCCGATTTCTGCCTTCGGGAAGCGTATGGCCATTCTTCCCGTAAGGAACTTCTCTTCGAAAAGGGGTCCCCACATCTCCTCGGAGGTAGGCCTTGAGAGCATATTCCTTCAATGTAATTGCCCAATAGGGCAGGAAAAGGGTGTCCCGCAGGAAAGTGTACTCAGTATCACAATCTTTGCCCCGAGTATCAACGGTATCACTCGGGTGCTGACGGAAGTTCTCAGTACGCTCTGCGTGGACAACCTTTCGATATCCTTTAGTGCGGCCCAGATCTCAACTCTTGGAGTGTAGACTCCAACAGGCATTTAACCGCGTCTCTCTCTATACCGAAGCGCACAGGGTTTTTTTTCCTTGGCCAAGACTAAAGGGGTGCACTTCTACCGCCATCCACCTGGGTCTCTTGTAGTCGCGTCATGGATATTCTTAGTTTAGTGACGTTCAGCACCTAGGGATCTATCGATCCTTTGTTCGTTCGACGCATGACTACGGGTGCGAGTTTTATCAATCCACAGCCAAGCCTGTATTGCGGAAGGTGGACTCGATCCACCACACCGGCCTCTGCCTGGCGACCGGTGCTTTCCGCACGTCCCCCATTGAAAGCATACTTGTCGATGCTGGGGAGATTCCACTTGCTCTCAGCCGTGCACAATGCACTATTCGCCTGTTCGCACGAACCCAGTCTGCTATAGCTGTTTAGATACCAAGATTCCAGATATTGGGCATTTAAATCGCCCATAAAGAAGTTCTATTATTTAACAAGTTTTGAAGTCATCTGGATAATTAGTACCTTGTAGCTATTATACAGTTCTTAAGTTCTAGTTTTAATTCAATTGATACGTTGTACACCAAAAGACTTCTCAAACTGATAGAATCTGTGGCCAGCGACATTCTGAGGATCTCCTCCAGTGCCTTAAAATCATCTCTAATACCCAGTCTTCTATGTGACACAGGTGAACTGCTTCTGGACCTGTGGATGGCGGAAATCACACTGCGCCATTACGCACGTGCCCAAAGAACTCCTACCTCTCTGACCGCCGAAGCCGTTCTAAACGACGGGCTAGACCATATCTTTATAGCAAACCGTCACTCCCACGACCTCTTAGAGTGCGGGCGCGACTCCTGATGGATGAGTTTGGAATTAAAATTAATTCCATCCATGAGGCGTCGTACCCACAAACCCCACCCTGGAAAAACTATGCGAAAATCTGCCAGAGCATCAACCTCCAAAGAACACTTATGCCACCTAGAGAGCGCAGACTTGCATTCTTTCACCACGTAGAACACCAGGGGGTCGAAATATTCATAGATCGTTTGAAATCAGACGATGGGGACTGAATTTGCAATGATATCTGAATAATATACCTATACCGACACTGTAAAAACCGCAAGCATATTCATGGCAGAATGCTACGCCCTGAGATACGTAGCAAGATGGGCATACGAACAGGAAGGACTAAAAAATATACCATCTAGTGGATCCTGAAGCAGCCTACAAGCTCTCAGAAAATTGGATGGCCTGCATCCAATACTCTGATATAAAAGACTATATTTAAAGCCAAAAACATTGGGAAAGAAATTTCCCTTTGCTGGATCTTTGCGCACACAGGTGTACATAGGAATGAAAAAGCTGACAAAGCAGCTAAAACCGCCACTCAACAAATCATACGCCCACTCAACCACCAAATTCCGCATCAAGACTACAAAAATGCAACAAGAAACGCACTCGGGGAAACCTGGTCAGCCAGATGGGCTATCCTTGGGGGCTCAAAACAAAATCTTCCAAATTTTCCCAAATTTGTCAGCGTGGAAATCACCGACAATCTCACGTCGGCAAGAAGTTGCAATCTGCCGACTGCGAATCGGCCAGACCAGAATGACGCACGGATTTCTAATGGAAAAAAATCATGACCCACTTTACTGAAAAGCTTGCTTAATCCCCTACAACAACTCACATCATCGTGGAGTGCCCCACCTTCGGCAAACTGAGACGCCGCTATCTATCCTTTGACAGAAGTGGGACTCTGCCCACTCTCCGCCTAATATTTAAAGAAAACCTCCATCCCGGATTGACGAGTTTTCTAAAGGTAAATGGCCTTCTGATTAAACTATAACAGCATGCCAAAGAAATTTTTAAATCAATCAACATGTATCCATTCAAATCATCAGCACATGTAAATATCCGCCCTATCAAACATCATCTATCTATAATCATCTTTTAAACTTGTAAATAGAATCTTAAAAGAACCACTTATAAAATTTTATTACGGCGCGATCACCGTAAAGTGTAGGCCATTAGACCAGCATCCATCCATCCATGCCTCAGGCGGCAATAGCTCTCGCTGCATCCGCAGCCGATCTCTACGGTGCATATGCCGCCGAGAGACTAGTCATACCCTAAGCCCTTTGGGTTTAGGGCTAGGAAACTACTTAAAGAGAGCGGTGTACCTTTCAGGCCGGTGACGCCCTTGGTTCTGCCCAGGACGCCACCCTGGAGGGTACCACCTTTGACTATTTGTCGCCACGCCTCTGCTCCCAAAGCTTCTACAGCGCCGGGAGCATAGTCTTCAGTCTTTTTGGAGCATACTTCGTGCCAGTGTATACAGATATCTCAAGAGGGGGTCGGTTTCCACGCCAAATCCTTTCTGTTTGAAGTCAGCGAGGCTCTGGCAGGCGTTGTCTTTTTTTTCACGGCTGAGCTGGTTGCAATACACTGCTCGCTACGGGAGATAACTCGCGGTGCCCGATTTTGAGACAGGATTGTGACCTAGAGCGACTCACAAAGCGCCCTGAATGCTCTCGGGGCATAGGAATATCCACATCCCCTCGTTCGCGGTATCCGTGCCGCGATGGTTTTCGCGAACCGGGCGATGAGGGAGCCAGAGAGTCCACGAGAACTAGGCGACTAGGGCAGCGTTTTGCTCTTCCTCACACCGATTATATGGCGGAAATTAGGGCAGCCCTCCGGGCTACTTGGCAAAGAAGATGAGTGACGGCCGAGGTGATTTAAAATTGCGTAAAATTGTGCCGTGACGGTTTCCATGGACTTATCCCCAAATACCTCGACTGCTTCAGGTTGCTTTCTGTTCTTTCCGAAATGGAGACACTCGCAGTACGCACCGTCATTTGATGGAGTGCTCGCCTGCACCCTATTATGACGACTGCGTTGTCCCCTAGACTGTTCAGTACATTCTTGTTGAATGTCGCAGTCTGGGTGATCTTCGCGCTCGTTACCTGTCCCAGCACCCGGACGTGCGGAGTCATCACCGCGTATCCCTTGTAATCAGGACGAGTTCGTGTGCACAGACTTCCGGACTATGACTTTTTCGAGGCGGATGGCCTCTTCCATTTATTTGACGCTAGTGTTAGTAGCATGAACCTGCACCAGTGGGGGAAGGGGGTATCTCTCCTTGACGCCGGATCATGCTTCCTTGCCTTTTGTCGTTTTTTGTCTGGTTTTTATGAATTTATTTAGCCTATTACTAGGCTGAACTTTTTTTGCAGCGAGTTGTTCCCTTGGTTGCCGTCGCCAGATGGTCGCTGTAAAGGGCCTTGTTTATTTAGGTTCCAAAAACACTCGACCTTAGGTAGCGGGTTATCTCTTGAAGCCTTGGCAAAGGGTTGAGGGAGATGATGTAGAGGTGGGACAGAAGTGCAGAAGAAAGTAGATGTTAACGGAAAGCGGAGAGGAGGCAAGCCGGTGCCGGGACGTGCTCGGTCCCGTCATTACGGTGGCCAAGAAAACTCATGGTGGGCTCGAGTCCTCAAAAGATATATAAATATATAGATAGATAGATATAAAGGGTGTTCCAATAACTTGGACCGATTTTAAATGGAGTTAAGTTTAAGTGTCTAATGATTTTTTTTTTCAGATTTAACTTGTCATTGGCAATTTCAACCATGGAAAGATTAACAATCGAACAACGTGTTAAAGTTATCGAAGCCTATTACGAAAATGGACGTTCAAACAGAAACGCATTTCGGGCACTTCACGGTTATTTTGGTCAACATAACGACCAACCGAGAGTGCAATTGGGAAAATTGTTCGTAAATTCAAACAAACGGGGTCGGTGGCAGATATGAAAACGCCATTGCGTGCTCGTTTACGCCGTTCAGCTGAAAACATTGCTGCAGTGCGCGAGAATGTGGCCGAAGATCTAGACACCTCTATTCGTCATCGCGCGCAGGAATTGAACCTCTCCACAACAACGTTACATCGAACTTTGGCAAAAAATTTGTCTCTACACCCTTACAAAATTCAATTGACACAAGAACTGAAGACTGGTGACCATTTGAAGCGCCATACATTCGTCAATTGGGTGCACGAGCAAAGACAAGCCGATGATGATTTTTCGTAATAAATCATCTTTAGTGATGAAGGCCATTTTCATCTTGGTGGATTCGTTAATAAGCAAAATTGCCGCATTTGGGCTGATGAAAATCACAGGAAGATTGTTGAAAAGCCACTGCATCCACAAAAGGTCACTGTTTGGTGTGCATTTTTTGCTAGCGGAATCATTGGGCCGTATTTCTTCGAAAATGATGCCGGGAATTCTGTTACGGTGACAGGCTAGCGATACCGTGCCATGATAACCAACTTTTTAGGGGCTGAATTGAAATCTATGGATGTCGAAGATTTGTGGTTTCAAGAGGACAGCGCCACATGCCACACAGCAAATGCAACAATGGTTTTATTGAATAAGAAGTTCCCAGGTCGCATCATCTCTCGAAACAGCGAGGTCAATTGGCCACCACGATCGTGTGACTTGACGCCTTTAGATTTCTTCCTTTGTGGTCATCTCAAAAGTAAGGTCTATGCCAACAAGCCAACAACAATTCAACAGCTGAAGGATGAGATAATAAGGCATATTGGTGAGATCGAGGAGCAACTATGCAGAGACGTTACTAAATATTTGACCATCGAGTGGATGTGTGCCGCCGAAGCCTTGGCCGATATTTAGGCGATATTATTTTTCACCCATAATTGCCATGACTCAAATAACATGATCCAATAGTAAAATCAATAAATTTTCACCAATAACACTGTTTTATTTACTGCTAACTTCGATCCATCTTAATGGAACACACCCTTTAAATATATATATATATATTTATATAGAGAGAGAGATAGAGAGAGAGAGATAGAGAGAGATAGAGATAGAGAGATAGAGATAGATAGATATAAATAGATAGATATAAATAGATAGATATAAATAGATAGATATAGATAGATAGATATAGATAGATAGATATAGATGGATATATAGATACATATAATATATATATAGATATATATATATATATATATATATAGATATATATATATAGATATATATATATATAGATATATATATATATAGATATATATATAGATAGATATATATATAGATAGATATATATATAGATAGATATATATATATATAAATATATATATATATATATATATATATATAATATATATATATATATATATATATCCTTTGTTCTGAAGACTTAAATTAATTAATTATTTGGAGAGTTTTCGGCAACTTTGCCTCCAAACTTGATCATAAAGAAAAATAATCGTGTGATATAAAGGTCTCTCTCCATTCTTGCAGTGTGTTCCACCAAATCCTTGTGAATTACCGTTACCAGATATGTTAACGAATGATGAACCTTCGGTGAGTATCGATTCGTATTTTCTCGCTCAATTTCAACGGGAGCGCTTGCGCTTCGCTACTAAGATTCAAATTTAAAATCTAAAAGAAAGCAGCCATTGTTAAATTTGTATAAATTTTCTGAACTTCGCCAATTATAATAATTTTAAAAAGGAACTCTAAACTAAATTTCCCTCCTTTCAAAATATCACGTTGCTAAAATATAATTATAGAAGATATATAAAAATAAATTTTCTGAACTTCACCATTTGTAATTCTTTGGGTTTTAAAATTACACAAAATTTCGATACTTATATTTATTTCTGAACTTCACCATTTTGTTTTTTGATATTATAAAAGAATTATTAGAAATAACTTTGATAAAAAAGTCATAACCAAACTAAGATGAAATTATTATTCAAATACTCTAAAAAATATCCCCTTCTTAACTTATAGTTAGAAGAAGTGATGATGATGATGATGATATACTAAGTAACATATACCCAATGTGCAGTGAATCCTATGAAACTGCCGTGCTTAGTTGACCATACGTCGCATGTAACACTCACATGGTCAACTACTGCCAGTTTTGCTTGTATGTCTTCCAGCATTGTACTGGTTGTTGTTGCGATAGATCTAGCCAAGGTGAGTCTCGATGGCATATGAACAGCCGGATTGATGTCTGAAAAAATATTTAAAAATTAAAATTAGCTATGAAAAATATCAAAATGTTTAGCTAGTCTAGCGATAGTCCAATGTTCATACAAATGAATAATTATTTGAATAAAAAATTAGCTATAGAAAAATTGCTAAGCTAGCGAAAGTCCAATATTCTCACAAATATATTAATTATTTATTTTGCCTGATTAGCAAATAATTGCTATCTATGTAGTTTAAATCAATATCTACTGATGCAATGATTTTAAAACTTTTTGATTGTTTTTTTTATCGCCTGATGTACCTTTTATTTCGATTTAATAAACATATTATTATTATTATCACTATTAATCAGATATTAGCTATGAAAACAATAGCAAAATATTTGAGTTATACTAACATGAAAGAAGATCCTTAAATTCATGTAGTTCAACTAGGCTCAATGGTAGGAGCCCATTAGCCACAAGCGAGAAAATCTTCCTTTCAAGGACATCCTTGCATATTGGTGGTCCTGGTTCTTGCTTGGAAATGTGGAACATGATTAGTGTTGACTGCTTGGACATTTGGCAGAACCAGAATTGCTGCCGCTGGCATCTTCTTCTTTAGCTGGACACTTGCGAGACTTCTTCTCAGATTCATATTCACCCCAAATATCCGAATGTAGTTTTTGCACAAGAAAATAAATTATTATATTAAAATAGTATTATACGACTTGAACATGATAATGAAATGCCAGCTTTTTACTGGCAGAAAAACCTAACCTAATAACAAACGATTCTTACTTTTATAGGTTTCTCGATTACTTTATGCGCCTCTAGATAATCTAAAAGTTTTTCGCGATTATACAAAGTAAAGCCGAATTCGAATAACTAAGAAGCACATGGAGAGCACGAAAACGCAATAACGAAAGGAAAAGATGTGCAAAATGGGTCTTATTTATAAGCTACGACGTTGCCAGTAAGAAGCTGTTATCGTTCGCAGCAAACAAAAAATACGAAAACAAAACAAATAACCAATAAAAGACATCAAGAAACCTTACCTAACTTAGATAAAACTATAAACGAGCAGAGGCGCAGATATTTAGTAAATAATAGACTAAAAGTTACAAATCCCCCAAAACAAAAAAAAATATAACGCCGTGATTGATCACATCTGAAGCTACCGTCTGACGTCATAAGAGATATATTGTAGCCCAAAATTGTAGCCTACTAACAGCGCCACCTACCGTGCGCCCCGAATCTGAAGTATTACCTTATATATTTCTAGGCTCAGTTATGTTAATGTTGGTAATTACTACTTAGTTACTAAATAGTACTGGTAATTGTATAGAGTATGGCTGGATCCGAGTCCTAGCTTATTTTGGGCTATTTTTCCTATCTACTTTTTCTGAGCTGAAATCTATGTGGACGAAGTTTATGGCGATTTCCGATTATATACTGAGGGGCTGTACCCCCACAGACCCCCCTTCCCCCACCACCACCACCACCACCACCACAAAAAAATGATTGAAATCTCAGGATCATCGTAGGCCCATCCCCCGATGAGCCGTCTCCAACAACGAGCCGACCCTCAAAATAAGCTAGAATCGCATCCGCCCATACTCGCAACATTTACTCATACCATAGTACTTACCCCGAGGGGCCTCAGAAGATTGCTTGTGGAGTCGAGGCTAGCAGACAGAATTGTAGTTTTCTTTCTACATTGCAGGAAAATAACCTTGATATTGATTGTTTCCAGTTTTTCGACAATTTGAAACTATTTCCCGTTCAATAGCACAGACTGATCCTTATTACCAAGATTTTTATCAAAATATATTAAATACTGTTCTAGTGACAATCTAGAATATTTGGTTTCCATGGGAGCCTATTGAAGTTTTAAGATTACACTCATTATTAAAAAATTCAACCTATAAATATTTATTAATTTATTATGAATACGGACGTGGTCTATATTTTATGCCTATATATTTGAAAAAAATATTTAAATTAAAATTAGCTATGAAAAATATAAATTTTTCATAGCTAATTTTAATTTTTAAATACCAACACACAAACATAAAACTTCATATTTAAAAATCTGAAATTAAAAGTGATCCTGAAGTCTAAAGTGATCTTCAAGATCACAAGGAATAAAGTGATCTAAGATCAAGATCACTATATTAAAAGTGATCTTCAAGATCAGATCTCGATCTTGATCTTGAAGATCACGATTTGATCTTGAAGATCAAGATTGTGCCCATCTCTGCTTATATATCGCCACTGGGAATGAAGAACACAGTAGATTTGTCAAGAAGAAGTTCTTGGTTGGCGTTTGAGGATCCTATGCTGCGGCAGGATTAAATCGTGTTCTGTCCTCGCTCAGACATGCCATCTGTACAAAAGAAGAGTAGATTGAGAAGTTTCACTCACTCCCTAACCCCTACCGTCACAAGAGCCATACTAGGGCGATTTATGTCTTCTGTAGCAGTCGCTAGATGGGTACTGAATGTGTAGTGTACCCTCTGCCCCTTGTGGACACAATCAACTTTTTACGGTCTTTCCTCATTGATGCAAATAAAAATGATCATTTTCAATTATTTACTTTGCCTTTGATAAACCAGGGTTTGTTAGGTATTTCAAAATTATAGATTAGGTAAAACTGAGCATCACCCTATTCCTAATTCTGGTAAATTGTTTGGTTAGAGTACAAAAGTTTTTGTACTCAGACGGGCGAGAAAACTGGAATACAATTCGTAAAGAAAGAGCAAATGTTCGGCTATTAAAAAAACAAAACGCGTTAATATGGTGATTTACCCCAAAATACCAAAATTAATAATTGCAAACCTGTTTTCCTAGTCGCGGTTTGCTTGCACTGACGTCAATATTGTGCTATTCCTTAGCGCTTTACAAACACACTCGTAATAAACATTGGAATCTGTAGTTATGTAAGGTTAATCTATTCTCCGCTGTTACAGTTTTTAAATACTCTTTAATTGCAATACGGATTAGACTGGTACAGACTACATGCTTTTACCATAGTTTGGTGCTCCCATATTGCTGGAATAGATGGACATTTTGGGTCAATTTCTGATATAAAATTGCACTCATTTTCTGTTGCTGAAAATGATACATTTTGCTAATTGAAAGTTTAGCCTCTGCGGGAATTAAGAGAAAAAACGGCTCGAACTTTGTTCTAAAACTCATTCTTTCATTATCTCTCGATTATACCTTTAGATTTTTTTTTATTACAATGGCATTTGAATTATCACAAGTTGCACTTAAATTATTAATCTGATTCAAAGTTATAGTTTGGCGTGAGAAGTGTAGGCTATTTTTTATTTTCTCAGGAAGAAAGCGGTTTAAAGACTTCAGATGTGAATGGAATGCGTGAGTTTACATCGGTTCCGCCGCCGTCTAAGAAAAGGTTGGCAGTGCATTTTGAGGCTCCTTAGGCCTTTGTGGATTTGTTTGTGCTGGAGGAAACCAGAACCCGTCCACATTGCGACTGAAAGAAGCATTTTAAAGAAGTAATATATTACTGAGTAAGTTTTTTTTTCAAAATCGAAAGTATGTTCTCAACTTTTATTTTCACTTTTAATCAGTTTATATTACGCAATTGTTATTGACAAACAAATTTCAAGTTCCCGTTAGACAGATAGCTAATTTATTTTCAATTTTTAGCCAGAATGTTTAAGACAGTAATTATTTGGTTCTTCCATATTTGAACTTCAAAATGAAAATGCCTTTTTCGATGTTTGGATCTAGTTTTTTTTTAATGGATTTTATTGTTCAGTTTATTTCCGTACTCTGTATAAGTAGTAATTGTTCATTCTTAGGGTTGTAATCCTTTTGGTTTTGGTCCTTTTATAGCCGTATGAATTGAAACACTTCGAATATATATTTTCAGAAGTTGGGATTGTATTTTTATACCTACGCCAAACTGACCATCAAAAAGATTCAACAGTTAAACAATGGTCCTAGTTATAAGATGGTGCATTATGGAGTGAAGGTTTTGTTCTTAGAGACTTGAATGGTCCCTAATTTACCTTTGACCAGTCCCTTTGATTTTGAGGCGGCGTCTCCCGACCATATAATTAACCCAACATCCAAATGGTACTCGGTAAAGTAGAGCATCCCAAATGTCCACTAGAACTGTCGGCAAATAGCAAAAGTTTGAAATCCTTCGTGGCTCAAATAAGGGCCATCTGTTTCACGTAAGGGAAGTGCGGACTGAAAAAGTCATCGGTAGGGTACTGTAGACGGGAGAGATGTTTGGACTATGAACGAATGTCGGAGGACAAAAAAAGTTTGTAATTGGCTATGGGCGTGATGGAATGACAAAATACGTTACCCTCTCAGAAACGTGAGACTACGACCCGCCATCATTGGGGTGAATTTACATATTACCTGCACTTTTTTCTCTCTCGCTGAAGATAGGACACGACAACCTGGCCCAGCAAAAGGGTACCCTGTGAAGCTTGTTGAACTTTGTACCTGTAGAAGCTGCGCAGTCTCCTGTTCTAGAGCCCAAATTAAGGAATCTGTCACCGTGTTGAATTGAACTCGGACGTGGCATGAGCGAGTAGTTAACCTCTCCTGCACCGTACTTTTTTTTTTTTACTCTAAGACTATCCCACTAGCTTTTTGCCTACCTGCACCTGGTACCGAGAGGAACTGTTCTCTTACGGACACAGTTCAAATTAGGGAAGCACCGTTATTGGATTGACTTGAATTATATGGCAGGAACGTGGGAATTTGGTGTGCTTCCTCATCGTTCCTTCTTGGCTTTTTTTCCTAAGACTTATTCCATCAACCGTTTGCCTAGGTGTAAGGACCTGACCATCTACTTTGTAGGGAGTCATAAGAGGTTTTGTATCCTCTAAACAACCCCTGCAAGTCGAAAGAAACGAGGATTTGAGTGGACCTGGGCGTTGGGGTGAGATTAATGGGAAGATTGGCTTTGCCCTACTAACCCGTTCTTGCATGCAATGGGCTGACCACATCCCTGGCCGTTCTCGAGTCGATAAGGCTGTACTACTTATGACGGGCAGACTTTAATGCCTTGTTGGTTGCCAAGCCAAAGAAAAGGCTCGGCGAGGAGGGGGAGGGGGCAGGCATCCTTCAACCCTTGGCACGGTTGCCGAGGACTTTTCTATTAGCAGATTTGAAAGATAGACGCCCTCTCTAGGGGAGACTGCTCAGTCAATCCGAGGGGACAGTCTGTTGCCGACCTGATCGACTAGCTGGAGATGGGTATCTTAAATGTATCTGAGATTACGCATCATTGCGCGAGGACCGCTACATTTTCCTGCCTTTAGCTATCCTGTGAGCTCTGGCTGCACAGCCTGATTTTGCGCGGAAGGTGGTCGATGACCACCATCGTAGTGATCACTTTCCCATTCAGGAAAAAAAAAAACTTCTCACCCAGTCTAGCATTTAGGTCGGTGGAGGAAGTCCTCGGTCATTATTCGCCAGCCTCATCGCACAGTACCTAACTATTATGCCTAGAATGGCTGGCTATTTTCCCCGCCGACCGCTTCCGTGGTGGTCAGCCCAGTGTGAGGCGACCCCTAAACAGAAGTTATGCATGCATGTGCTAGAAGAGATTCGCGAACGATTTCACCGTCTTTGAATTTCATAGAGCTAGGATCTTGTATGTTTCGGAGCACCTACGCCGCTCTTCTTTGGACCATATATGTCTTCACTCAAAAAAGGACTCCTTTTGCAAAGGTTTAGAAGACTGGTAGGACCCCCTCACCGTTCTTTAGAAGAATTGGAACACAGTCTCTTCCCCTACGTACATGGTGGAGTCTTTTGCAGCCTCTTTGTCTGCTTTCTCTTGCCAGGATGCTGCTCCGGCAGCATTCAATGCACGCCATGTCGCTGAAGGCAGCCTACTGGACTTTAGTTTCTGAGGCGGAGAATCCTTTAACGAGTAGTTTACATTGAATGAGTTGTTTCACTCTTTTCGTGCGCATTCACTGCAGCTGGTCCGGACGATGTCCAGTAGGCCATGCTTCAATAACTAGGTGCGGGAGGCATGGGTTTTCAATTAGATTTGTTCAACACGGTCTGGAAAGAGGGCACCCTCAGGCTCCTGCACTCCTTCTCGCACTCCTTTTCGCAAACAAAGGGGGAGAGTGCTCTATTCCGGTCGTTTTCCGCCCAATCTTTGTAGCCTCCTGCGTGCGCAAGTTTATAAAAATTTCCTAATTGTTAGACTAGCCCTTTCCTGGACAGCGGAGGCTACCCGTTTTCAGAGAAAGGATCATTATCTATAGACTCTAAACCGAGAGTACGTTCACGGATTGGAATCTCCGTGACGCTACTGTTGCCGCAAGATGAGCGGATGTCTAGATTATCCTTTTCTTGATTCCTGAACATAAATTCCAGGGAACTAGGGCACAAAAAGTTCCGCGAGTACTGGGCAACAGGACCAGTATTTCGCTCTTCCTCATACCAACTACACTGCAGAAATCAGGGCAGCTTAAGGGCTGCCAAGGAGAATTTGAAGCTGTGTAACTTTATGTTCACTGTTCCAATGGACCTTTCCTCCCCACAATTCCACAACTACTTCAGGTCGCGTTCTTTTGTATTCTAATTGGGCACACTCGTGGTGTAGCCCGCCATTTGATGGAGCGCTCGCCTGCGCCTTACTGCGACGACCGTTTTCTCCCAGACTGCTCGGTACGTTCTTGTTGAGGTTCCAGTCTGGGTGATCTTCGCGCACGTTTGTCCTGCCGGTACCGGGACAAACGGGGTCGCTACCCAGTGTCTCTTGTACTCTGGACGAGTTCGCACATACAGACTTGTTGACCATTATACTGCTTGGAGTAGGCTGGCCACTTTTTTATTTGGCCGTCTTTGATGTTGGTCGCATGCTTGCCGCTCCGAGGGAAGGAGCGTGTCTCCCACGCTGGCTCTTGCTTCCCGCTTTTACTTTTTGTTCTGGACTATTTTTTTTTGGGGGGGAGGGATTCCTTTGACGTCTTTGCTTTTATAATCTAGTCTAGCACTAGAGTATAAAATGATTACCGCCACGTATTTCTTACTATGTAGTCTCTAGCGATATGCTGCGAAAAATACAGAGGGCACTGCTGTAATTGTCAATATGACTAGGATCTTCCGTTTTTGAATATTCAAATGATGTGCCCCAGTAAGGGGCACGTCGATTTGCTCTCCTAGCCGCAGTGCCGACGGGACTCAGTACCCCGCCCGGCCCCAGCTTGGCATTCTTTTTCTCATTCTGCTAACCCCTACTAAATCTTCTGTACCAATTCTCTCTCACCCTGCATCGTCCTTCCATCTAAGTTTGTTTGTCAATCTCGGTGTATCAGAGCTGTCAGTCAGGGGTTGCGACCCCATGGCTGGGGCCTGAGCCAGAGTGGCGCTCTTGGGGATCTTTGCTTTCCCAACCGGTAAATTACCGAGGCAGGCTGGCCGGCCATTTTTAAAACGATGGTTGGGTCAGGGGTCGACGGGTTTACCCTCCTGGTTGGGCCGGCGCTCCGAGTAAGTGTCTCGACGGTAGACAGTGACTGCGCTGCGTGCGTTCGCACACCCTTTTATACTCTACTTTATATGGGTAATAATAAAATATTTCTCCCCCAGAGGTCGCAGACTTCTGGTTCTCGTACTACGCCTGTCAAAAAGTCCTCTTTTCCGCGCATGTTAGATCCCTTCGTGGAAGAGATAGATCCTGAATGGGATTATCCTCGTTTTCTGGTGCTGAATTCCAGATCTGAGTCTCTGCTTTCTAAATTGGGCGTGTTTGATTTTAATGAGGAGTTTGAGTCCCGCTAAGGTGCACCTCGCCGTATGTGGGCCCGTGGTAGTGGCGATTTAGTGGTTGAAGTAACTTCGCGAGAGCAATGTGATGCTGTGTGGGATTTGTCAGTCCTTTCGGAGGTCCTGGTTTCGGTTGTACCCCAACTTCGACTTAATTTTGTTAAGGGAGAGATTCGCTCCAACTAATTATTGCAACATGTTTTGAGTCTAAAGGATAAACTTTCGTCCCAGAGGGTTACGGACATTTATAGGGTTTCTAAGTCTGTTGTTCCCGCTAAGGTTCTTACGAGTACGCTCATCGTTACCTTTGAGCGTTAGGATCTGCCCTAGTATTTTCTTGCTGGTTATCTTCGTGTCCGTGTGTCCCGTTATGTCGAGTTCCCCAGACGTTTTAATTGCCACCAGTTTGGCCACATGAGCAGCAATTGTAGGCAGTCTCGTCGCTGTGTGGCTTGTGCGTTGGCGTATCATGGCTTCTCTTGTGGGAATCATGAATGTTGCGCCAATTGTGGAGGTTCCCATAGCGAGGCTTCGCGTTCTTGTCCGGTATTCCTTTTTGAGAAGGAGGTCCTGGCCCTTCGGGACTTCCATAGGCTGGACTTTCGTGAGGCCCGTCGTAGGGTGCGGGGGCAGCTCGCCCTCCTCCGTCCGTCTCTTCTCTGACGTTCTCCGGGAAGCGAGGTCCCGCCATCCTCCTCCCGGTCGTCCCACTTCTTTGTCTTCTCGCGGTTCCTCTGTTGCTCCTTCTCCGCTGGCTTTGCTCCCTCGTCGCGGTTCCTCCAGGATAGGCGCAACTTGTGGTCGCTTTATTGGGTACCGGTCCAATCTCGGCTAGCCTCCGGTTGCCAGGTTTACTCTTCAGCGTTTCTTTCAGCCTTGAAGATACTTGACTCTGTTCGTTTGCTTTGGGACAGTCTTAGTAGTGGAGCCTTTCGCACCTAGCCTATCCCTAGCCTCTTTGTTGAAGGTAGCGTGCTTCCCTTGCGATACCACCGGCTGCAGGTCTGCCTAAGATCCCTCTTTTGTGTTCAGCAATACCCTTCATCTCCAGTCTATGAGTGCCTTTTTGCCCCGTCCTCTACGGCATCTTTTGATCGGCGGCCATCTCTACCCCGGCCTCTCGGACTCGGGTTTGAGGACCATCTCGCTTCCCTGGGTGTTCTCGGGGTGTTAGCCCTCCCACTCCCGCCGGCTCCGTGTTGAAGCGTTTGCCCTCCTGAGGTCTGTACTGCTTTTTGGCATTTCGAGGAAGGGTCGACTGCACCTTAACGTACCGGATGCACCCCCTCTGCCCTTTTAGGGATTCCTAGCCCGTAATCAGGGAGTATGTCTTCTGTTTGTAGCAGAAAGAGTGGGATTCGTTCCCCTCTTCTAAACTGTCCCTTATTAAACGCTCTGTCCGTTCCTGGTCCTCTAGCTCTCGGCGACTCCGCTCATAGGAGGTTGCTTTTTGTCGGTTGCGAATTGGGCACACGCGACTCACCCCCGGCTATTTAGTTTCGGGTGGAGGCAGTTTTCCCTGGTTGTCCCTTTTGCGGTGGCGAGCTGTCTGTAGCTCACATTTTAGTAGTTTGTCCCCACCTTGCTTCTCTTCGAAATTCTTGTTTCTCTACCCTTTCTGGCGTCGCTTTCCCTGCTCACTTCGCTTTATTTTAACAGAGGACTCTCTTCGGTTGTCCTCCCTCCTTGTATTTCTATCACGAAGGGGCGTTTTATCCCTTTTATAAATTCTTTCCTTTTTTTGTTTTTCCTTTTATTTTTTATCTTTTATCCTGTGCCCTTTCCTGCGGCAGCTGCATGTCAGTTGTTTATTGCCTCCTGCCGCCCTTTTTTTAATGTGTACTGTATGCCCGAAATTTAAGTGTACGTATGTGTTTTGTACTGTTTTCTTCTAATCCTTTGCTTTTCCCCACTTTTATGGAGTGTCTTCCACGCCTCTTCTGACTTTTCTCAGGCAACCGCGTTTTAACAGTGCTGCCATTAAGAATCCATTAGAATTGGGCAGCTGCCACCTTGTTTTCCCTTAAACTAAACTATATGTGGATGTCTTCTCAATCTAATTGGAGGTATCGGAAATGGCAACGATTGAACGCCGCCTCCAGCTTCACAGTGCGACGAGGTGGGCTTCTGCCAATGGTTATAAATTTTCGATCAAAAAAACGAAGGCTGTCCATTTTGGCCGCCGCCATGGCTGCGTCAGAGATCCCGCCCTTTATTTATATCAAAGAATTGAAGTGGTAGAAAATATAAAGTTTCTACCACTTACCTTCGATAAAAACTAACTTTGGAGTCCCACATCCAAAGAGTGAATACCGCCTTTAATACCGCCTTTAATACCGCCTTTAATGTGCTACGAATAGTGTCCAGGCATAACTGGGGAACGGACAAAGAAACCATCCTCCTCTTGTACCGCTCACTGATCCGCTTGAAGCTTGACTACCGTTGCGAAATCTACTCTTCCACCTCCGAAAGATGTCTCCAAAAGATTAATACCGTAGCAAACAACAACGGGAGAAATGCCCTTAGACCTCCGCAGAACGGAGATCACGTTTAGGCAATATGCCGTATACAAGGACTTCCAACATCATCGACTTCGGAAGCCGCTCTTAATGACTACCTGGACCTCCTATTTGCTGAGCACCCATCCACCCACATCTATTCGGGTTCAGAGCGAGACAACGAATGGAGGAGTTTAGAGTAAATCTAAAAATCCACCCAATTAGTTACACAGACCCTCCATCCTGGGAGACAACCGTTGATGTCTGCCAAAACTGTGTAGTAGGACAAGTATCTGAGATGCCCGAGGAAAAGAGAGCTCACTTCCTGGCTCACGCGGCAACACATTGTAGCGGGCTGAAAATATATCTCTAATCCCAATCGATCCACCCCGCTTCCTACACTGTCCGGACGTGAGAAATCGAGGGAGAATGAAACGGATTGTATATACAGTCCCTTTACTTACAAAAAAGTACAATGATATTTACAGTAATTTATATTTACAAGGGAAGTGTGCACACTTCAAAATGAGGCCAAATTCCCCAATCCAAATATGATACCAAAAGAGAATTTTATAACAGGCGAATGCAACAAATTTACTTATATATCTACACAAAACATAAAAAAACACAATAACAACCGAACGAAATGGGGCACACGCTATCACTTGTGTGCTGGAGGTGGGTGGTAGTAGGCTAACATAAAAGGAGGCAGGATTGTCAGCCAATGCGGGTATGGTGGTCCAGGTGTCTAGCGAGGTACGAAAGCCCTCCGTCTCAGGGCTGGGCGGAGCACTCGTCTAGAGAACCCTTCTTGCCCTCCGTCCAAGCTTTCACTCTCTGTAGGGGGCGATGGGGAATATCGCGCAACTCATAGCCTATGTTCCCTAAATGTTGGCACACCACCTTCACGTGGTGCCCCTGTTTTTTAACTAAGTGTGTGCCTAACGTCCGAACACCAGGCGGGATATCCTGGTTTGGGTACCTGACTAAGGGTACCCACCAACCTTTTGGGGCAGTTGTGTGTATGGACACCAGCACACTTCTGGCCCATATGGTTGTCTTTGCTGTGGCCCTGCAGTTAGTGAATGGCATCACAAGGGCTAGGTGACCTCACACCAATATAAAAGGTGGGTGAGGGGAACCCCATGAGGCGGTTTGATGACCAAACACTGGCATCACTCCGGCATCCCCAAATAACCTTGTGGGGCGACTGTGTGTCTGAACCCCAGCGCACTTTCGGCCCACTTGGTCCTAGTCAGTATGTGTACTCTGTACGAGTCGACGGATGTACCCACTGGGGGGGCATCGTCCGCAGGACCGTGCCACGGAGGTAGGTTTGGTTGCCTGGGTCGTTGTTTTGCTTTCGGGAGGTCTTTGCACCGCAGTCCAGTAAAACTCCGTTATGCGGCTCCGCTGTTTTTGAAACAACAGTGGGAGTCGGGGGGCGGGCTACCCTGTCTGGACTGTATGGGCGCTCTCCGGACTCACGATGGCGATTTGGTACATGCCCTCGGCTCCAGAGACACCACTTATAAAAATAAAAATCATATGGGTAAATTTTCAAAAAACTCATCCCAGAGACCGCCGGCCTCTGGTCACCGTGAAAACAGCAGAGATCTTCGTCGCTTGGATCCTTTTGGATCGGAAGTAGACGAAGAACTGGATTATGACCGCTTTATAGTACTCAAATCCAGCAACGAACGTTGTCCTCTTAGCAAAGCTGACATCTTTGATGTCTTTGACGACTTCGTAAACAAGTGTGGCGAACCTGCTCAAATGTGGCCGCGCAATGATGGCGCATTGATTGTCGAGGCCAAGTCTAATGAGCAGCAAAAGAGAATTCAATCTCTCGAAAAGTTAGCCTCAGTGAATGTATCATCCGCGTCTCACCCGACATTTAATACCTCCAAAGGTGTTATTCGATCGGGTGAACTCATTGAGTATGATATCGACAGGTTGGTGACAAAACTTGCCAATCAGAAAGTAACAAGTGCACATCGCATTTCTAGGTTTGTGAATGGCGCTAGGGTCCCTACCGCCACCATAATCCTAACTTTCAACAGATTGGAACCGCCCAAGTACGTCAAGGCTGGCTACCTTAACATCCCAGTCAAGCCTTACGTCGAAAACCCCCGGCGGTGCTTCCATTGCCAACGCTTTGGCCATGTAAGCAAGTTTTGTAAAAGCGAAAGGATTTGTGTAAACTGCTCAGCAGAATTTCACGGAACACCCTGTTCCAAACAGCCGTGCTGCCCCAATTGTGGCGGAGACCACTCTGCCACATCACAGCAATGCACCTTCTTCCTCTACGAGAGAGAGGTCATTGCTGTTCGAAATAAAAACAGGGTGAGCTATAAAGAGGCTAGACGAAGAGTTAGGGAGACTTACATTCAGCCTGGCGTGAGCTTCGCGGATGCTCTGCGCACCGCCACGCCAAAGAAGGGGAGAAGCCAGAGACCATCTACAGGCTCTCCTGAACAAACCAGAAGTCCTCCACAACCGAAACCCAGGTCTCCGCGCAGAGATGTGCCTCAACAGGTAGAGGGTTCTCCACACCGTAAACCCGCATCTCCACGCGCACCTGAAAAGGTTAAGAGCCCCCCTCGACCGAAACCACGATCAATCGGTAGAGAAAACTCTTCACCAAAATCTAGCCTAGCTTCTGATGGCACAAAGAAGAGGAACCTTCCATCCTCTCCCGATTCACCAAGAGTGGCAAAACACTTTGCCACCGCTCCACAAGACGTGGATGTGAATCGGATTGGGCCGCAGGTGGTGTCTATTCCAGCTCTGGACATCCATCCTGCCCCAAAAGAACAGAGAACTACAGCCCCAAAGCGAGTAGTCAGCAACCCACCCCTTGCTGATACTGCTTTGGAACTCCTTCGAGCCCTAAGTGAGAAGGAATCAACCTGTACCCCATCACAGGAAACAGCTGTAGTAGAGGCTGCCCCCTTATCCAAGGAGGAGCCGAACCAACCATCAGATTCCAAGAATCCTTCGCCAGCCGAACAATCGCTGCCACCATCACCAGCCAAGTCGATGTCATCGGCTCACGAAATGACTGATGGAGATGCTCCCACATCTGCTTCTCCAGTCAAGACAGTCATTTCGTATAGCCAGCTAACAAAATTGCCACGTTTAAAAGAAAAGCCGAAAGCTAAATTAACGCTCCCGATGCCTCCAGAGTCATACCCAAAACCGGTAATTGGTATGACCAAAACTATTCCTACGGGTAGTATAAAACCAAAACCTCCTACCCCTAAGGGTAGGATGATTGTCTTAAAGAGGTAAGGATGTATCCAATAATTCATTGGAACATCCAAGGTCTCTTCCCCAAGTGGGAAGAACTCAAGCTCCTGTTTAAAGACTACAATCCTGATTGTATAGCTTTACAGGAAACTTGCTTGGGTACTCGTAGTGTACCCAATATTCCTGGTTTTGTGGGATACTATAAGAACCCTATAGAACCAATCCATGGTTCTGTTGTGCTCATCAACAGCAGGGTTCCCCACAACCAGATCGACCTTGCGACAGACCTGCAGGCGGTCGCTGTCCGCCTGTTCTCCCATCGCCACTATACGGTCTGCTCGCTTTACCTCCCTCCTAGTGAGGAAAAAGACACAGCCTCTCTAGCTAAAAAACTAGTAGAGGTAATTAAACAGCTCAATCCCCCCTTTCTATTGATTGGGGATTTTAATGCTCGACCCCCCCCCCTTTGGGGGGACCATGATAAGAACCCTGGGGGAAGCATGATTGAGAAATCTCTGGGCGAAAATGATGTCTGCCTTCTAAACGATGGCAGCCATACATCATTTCACATCCAGACGAGCAGCTCTACATGCGTGGACTTGTCCCTCTGTTCACCAAGCTGTAGAGCTGATTTTGACTGGGCAGTGGATCGTGACTTGCGAGGCAGCGATCACTTCCCCATTATTATAGCGCCATGTACAGGTGGCCCCCCTCCACCACCTAGTAAAAAATGGAATGCAAAAAAGCAAACTGGCCTAAATTCAGGCACCTCTCGAGCCATGACGGGTCCTTCCCTCATGAAGATATTGACGTGGCTATCGATGACCTCCTAGTCCACGTCAATAAAGCGGTTAACTCCTCCATCCCGCTCTCTGGCTCAACCGCTGGCGGACCACAAGTTCCCTGGTGGTCGGCTGAATGCTCGAGAGCCGTGACTGAATGTAAAATGGCTTGCCGACGTTACCATCGCTCGAAAGACCTCGTTGGAAGGTTACATCGCGTCCATAAGTTGGCAAACGCCTATAGACAAAGTGTGGAAAAGGGTCAAAAAGCTATTGGGCAAATCCAATGGCTTTACAGCTCCCAACATTGTCCAAGCTGGAGAATTGTTGGGGGACTTGTCCCATATTTCCAATGTCTTGGCCAGATCTTTTGCTAGCATCTCAAGCCCAGATAATTATGAGATGCAATTCCAGTGCTTTAGGCTCCAACAGGAGCAGCAACCGCTCAACTTTATGGAGCCTAACATGGATAACGAGTCTTACAACCGACTCTTCTCTATCCATGAGCTCCATAATGCACTGCTGAAGCACTGTAGATCCACTGCCCCGGATCGGATGGCATTTCCTATGATATGATTAGGAATATGCATCCATCCCTCCTCTCTCATTTACTGGACATTTACAACTGGATTTAGATCAAGGGCCGCTTCCCTTCCATGTGGAGAGAGGCCATAGTCCTTCCATTCCGCAAACCAGGAAAGGACGGGACGGAGCCCACCCATTAGCGCCCCATTGCTCTTACCAGTTGTCCATGTAAAGTGTTTGAGAGAATGGTCAATTTCAGACTCGTCTGGTTTTTGGAGACTCAAAATCTCATATCTCCTTCTTAATCAGGGTTCAGGAAAAAGCAGAGTACGACAGACCTGCTTGTCCGAATGGAGTCACTCGTAAGAGATGCTTTTTCAAAGAAGCAGCACGCCATCGCTGTCTTCTTTGATATTGAGAAGGCATACGATACCACCTGGAGGCGTGGTATCCTTAAACAACTCCATGATTGGGGCCTGCGGGGTTACCTCCCCAGGTTTGTCGAGCAATTTCTGATGCGACGCACACTACGCGTAAGGGTTGGAGGCACCTTATTGGAGCCCGTGGACCAAGTTGAGGGTGTGCCACAGGGAAGTGTCCTCAGTGTCACCTGCTTCTCTGTGGCCATTAATAGCATTGTTAGAAATCTCCCTCCCGAGATTTTGTCGACGTTATATGTGGATGATCTGGCGCTCATTTGTTCTTCGCCCAGACTCCCATTTATCGTCCGTAAGCTACAGCGAGCTATAAGCACTGTAGCCGAAAATGCTTCCTCCAAGGGTTTCCGCTTTTCCGCAGTAAAGACCAAGGCTGTTCACTTTTATGGGCATAAGTTAGTGACATGGGACCCCCCCCCCCTTTTGTCGCTATATGGTGTGCCTATAGATTTTGAGCCCAATTTCAAATATCTGGGGGTCATATTTGATTCAAGGCTTTCCTTCCGGCACCATGTGGACGCCTTGAAAAGGTCTTGTTTAAAGAGAATGGACATAATGAAACTGTTGTCTCACACTTCTTGGGGAAGTGATCGACGTACCCTGTGGCTCCTGTATCTAGCATTGGTCCAATCAAAGCTAGACTATGGATCACAGGTGTACTCCTCTGCCTCGCCATCCATTCTCGAAAAAATAAACACTGTGCGTAACCAGGGTGTGCGCCTGGCTTCTGGAGCCTTTAAGTCCTCCCCAGTGTGGAGCCTCTACGCAGAGAACGGGGTTCTCCTCCTTCCCTATCACAGGCTCAAGTCTAATTTAAACTACCTCCTTAGACTTGAGCAACTACCGCAGACGCCAGTGTATGAGTGCATGTTCAATACACGGACAGTGGCCTCATACGATAGATCTCCATCTCTGGCTCGCCCCTTTGCTCTGCGTATGGCTGAGCACACTGCGCAACTAAGGGAGTTCTCAGTGATTCCCTTTACCATGCCAAAGACCCCCCCGTGGCTCATACCACCTGTAATGGTATGTAGGGAACTAGCTGATAGGACCAAGGATCACCACCTGCCTGTAGTATTGAGAGCCATGTGTGGCGACCACTCCTCTCAACATCGGCATAGCACTTTTGTGTTCACCGATGGGTCCAAGTCACCGGACAGAGTTGGAGCAGCTGCTGTCTTTCCATCTGAGACAGCATTGGTCCGCCTGCCAAACGCAGCTTCCGCATTCACAGCGGAACTCGTTGCTATGATGGCGGCACTGACTATCATAGCTGGCAGGCCATCTGCTTCTCATACTATCTTTACAGACTCCCTTAGTTCGCTTCAAATGTTGGGTGATGTTGGTTCGAGCCATCCGTTGGTTTCCAAGATCCAGCGGTGGTTCCTACGACTATCGCCCATCCACGAGATATCCTTTTGCTGGGTGCCTAGTCACGTGGGCATCCCAGGCAATGAGAGGGCAGATGCTGCAGCTAAAGAAGCAGCATCACTGGGGACAGCTCCAGTGGCCCCAGTCCCACTCTGCGATGCCTATCCTCTGACCAATGAATACGTGGTCGGCCTATGGCAGAAGAGGTGGAGTGAGCTCCCTCCCACCAAGCTCCACTCCATAAAACCCTCCGTTCACCCATGGCCACGTACAACTAGACATCGTAAAATGGAGGTTGCGCTTGTCCGTCTGAGGATAGGCCATTGCCGGCTCACCCATGAGCATTTAATGAGTGGGCTGCCCCCACCTATGTGAATTCTGTGTGGGGTACAAATATCTGTCCTCCATATATTTGTAGAATGCCCATTGCTAAGGAATCTCAGAAGGACGACTTTTCCCTTCATTACCAGAGAGATGGCCCCCCAGCAGGCTCTGCGGGGCATCTTTTCTGAGACCCATTGCTTCTTTAACGTGACTAGGATACTAACCTTCCTAAAAGAAAGCAATCTTTTAAACAAAATTTAAAATAGTTTTATATATTTATTGTTGACCTATTCATAGTTTATGTTTTTACATTTTTTAAAAAAATGAATAAATTTTTAACAAAAATATAATTGCATAATAACTTTTAAAGTTATATTGTTGATATATTCATAGTTTATTTACTTGTTATTTATTATTTTTACTTTTTTTTTTTTTAACCTTTTGTTGAATCTTTTAATAGTCTATTTTTTTTGTTAAAAACTCAACTGACTTAATATTGCCTATTAAACTAATTTTGGTCCCAAGGACATTTTTGCTTTTTTATATATTTTAATATGGCAATATTTTAAAAATAATAATTTTAAATTCACCGCCCATAAGTGAATTTGGCTGCGAGATAGTCCATCTGGGCTACGCAGCTTTTAAAACTTTTATGCACTATTCATTCATTCATTCCACTCTCTGTAGAAGAGATATATCCTTCGTTTATGACCCATTTACTTATACATGGAAGGGAAACTAATAAGTGGGCATGACCCCAGTAAATTTATCGACTAGCTTACCTCTAAATGTATATCCAAACAATCCTCAA
The DNA here is from genome assembly GCA_963969495.1 of Ceratothoa steindachneri. Classification (NCBI taxonomy): domain Eukaryota; kingdom Metazoa; phylum Arthropoda; class Malacostraca; order Isopoda; family Cymothoidae; genus Ceratothoa; species Ceratothoa steindachneri. The sequence goes on along the minus strand of OZ018324.1, from coordinate 202,386,113 downwards.
AATATAATCTTTTGATAAAAGATTATTTTAAACAAAGTACTATTTTGTTTTAATTATAGTGATATATCAAAACTAGCTACTATCTTTCCAGAATATGGCGCCTGGAAAGAAAGAAAAACATGGTAATCATTTTATACATAAAATAAACAAAAACAAAACAAACCCATTCACTCACACACACACACACACACACATTCTTACAGAGGGAGGGAGAGGGTACTGAGAAAAGGGGTGGGAGAATGGCCCTTTTACACACACTCATATTCGCTCCACCACAACATAGGGGAACACATATTTATACCGATGAGTCTAAATTTGAAGATGGCATCGGATCTTCGGTGATATCCAGAGACCTGTCTCTATCCGACGAAGCTACTACCAAAGACTGCTTCGATCTTCAAAGCCGAGATGTATGCACTTAGACACGCGGTAAAATGAGCATCAGAAAAGGCATACAAAAATCCACATAAAATCTTCACAGACTCCTAGAGCAGTCTTCAAGCGTTGCATAAAATGACCGGCCTCAACCCATTCATCCTGTAGATTAGGGAATTAGTCCACAGAGAGGCCCACCGCGGCCGATGCAGCCTCAAAGACCGCAGCTCAACGACCGGTAAGGCCCGACCCCGTCCCTCTCCTCTGCGAGGAGTATATCATTGCATTTGGGATCTATCCACGAAATCTGGGTGGCCAGATGGATGGACCTCCATGACCTAAACATAATGCACCACATCTTTCCGACCCTGCCCCCCGTAAGGGGCGCAGCGATTTGCCTTCCTGGTCGCCCTCCTAACGGGAATCAGGGCCCCGTCCGGCTCCAGCTTAGCCTCTTCTCCTTCTTTCTGACAGCCTGCGTTTTTACCCTACTTCCTCGTTCTCCCTACTTCCTCGTTCTCCCTACTTCTTCGTTCTCCCTACTTCCTCGTTCTCCCTACAACCCCTCCAACAACTTTCCCTGGTCGGCCTCACATTTCACAAGGTAGACGCCGACCAGCTTTCTATCATTCATCCATCCCGGATTGGGGTTGAGTGGGGAGGGGACAATTTCCCCTCATCCCTGAGCTCCGGTTTGAGGTGGTGGGTTTTTAACAACCTGCTTCATCTCCACCCACACCTTCCCCACACCTCCTTTCTTTCTCCTTCCAATCTCTCTAGATTTTACGAAGAACCCAATATGGAGCCACCATGCTGATGGGCTGCGAGACCACTAGGCGGGAGGAGTGTCCCCGAATGGCGGCAGCTGGCTTTGCCGGCCCCGTACTCACCCCTTGCAAAGTGGGCTACTGTGTGGGGTGATTAGCGTTTGCATCCCGTATTTAAAAAGGATCACCATACAGAATTTTTGCGCTTTGGCTCGTCATCTGTCGTTATGACCTGAACTGCCATGCCCAATGCTGAAGACTCTTCAAAAACCGCATTAACTCCCTTTACCATCGTCGGAGCCGCCTTCGGGCAGCTCCACCGAAAAAAATAGAGGCCTCCCCCCTGTTGTTTCCGCAGGGAACCCTCCAAAACTCTTCAACTGGAGAGGAGGGTTACTCCTCTCCTTTGCCTACGAGTGTAGGGGACTTCTCCTCACCCCCTTCTCTGGAGGTGCCATCGGGTGCCTCCCCCTTTACTTTTTAAGGGGACTGCCAAGAAAGGCAGGTGGCCCATAATTCACGCTTCCAGTGGGAGAGAAACGATAGAGCCCTTAAAGGGAGGAGGAGGGAAGACAGAGCCCGTCGGCTTGTTCCTTCTATAGACCTGCGGGCTAGCATTTTGAGTTTAGAGTAGGTCATCGTACGTGCACCCCTCTCTTTCCTGATCAAAGACACTGACACCAATGGGACCCGTGATGGACTGGGGGAGGGGGGCATGGAGCCTCCTCCCCTGAGATGGACATGGTCCCTGAGGCAAACCAGTCCCGGACGGTAGAAACTTCCATGGGGACGAACCTGAGCTCGGTGCCAAGAACCGAACCCTAGCCGACTCCTGTGCAAGGTCCTCCTCAGAGGGCTGGGGACTCTAAGCCTTTACAAGGAGAAGAGGGCTTTCCTCCAACGGCTGGTGCCCCTGTGACAGCCAAGACCTTCTCCGTCTCGGAAAAGGATCTTGCTGAAGCCGGTCCATCTGGCCTGGGGGCTCCTGCCGGCCGGGAAGAAGAAGCAGGTTCATTCCCCGCCCTAGTCTTTTAAAAAGAATAAGACCAAGAAAAGGACTAAAAAGACCAAGGGCTCCTCTCCTTCCGCTCCAAGGGCTCCTCTCCTTGTTATTCATCTCACTGATGGCAGCATGTTGGCTTAGGGCAACATGATCCATCAGAGGAGAGCTGTAACTAGTGTGATTAGTCGAAAGCCGAAGGTGACCCGTTTCTCGGATGGGAGCCTTTTAGGCAAATGGGTTGAATTCCTCCGGAACGGCCTTGAGTAATACTCTTCGGACACTTAATGGCACGCCTGTGAGTGTGACGCCGCACTCTACCATGAACTTCGTGAAATGATTAGTTTATGCGAGGGAACTCGTGGACTACTCCGTAGATGACATTACCTTAGAGCATGGCCGGTCAAGGTCGAGCGTGTGATGAGAAAACAGGGAGGGGCCTCGAGACCCAACCCTACCCTCTTTGTCACATTCGACTGTGACAAGCTTCCTGAATCAGTGCATGCCGGTTGGTATCGCTACCACGCGAAGGCATTCGTGCCACTGCCACGGAGTTGCTACTAGTACTACCGCTTCGGCCATACTAATCGCTCCTGTCGAAGTGCAAAGTCGAGGTTAACCAAAGTCTGTGTAAGTTGGTCCAAGGCCACACACGATAAGTTGAAATCGTGTGTGCCAAGTGTGTCAATTGCGGAGAGCTGCCTCCCGCTTCTTCGGAGCAATGTGGTGCGTATCTCGGTGAGAAGGAAATCCTGGCCGTTCAGGCACAGGATCGTCTATCATTTCGCGAGGTTAAGACTTGTTCTTGGCGCGCCCGGCGCTTCTTGGAACGTCTTATGCATCAATGTTTAGAAAGACACCCTGTGCTCCTGGCCCCTCCAGGCCTACGAGCACGGATGTTTCCGCCCCCATTCGGAATCCTTCTGCGGATTTTACCCACCCCGGGCGCTCCCCTGGTAAAGCTGGCGACACAAGGGGTTCACACCCAGCACCGGCTAAAAACAGGCCTCCCATCCCATCCCCCAGCGTGACCGTTTCCCGTAAGGCGAAACGGCCGCGCGCCTCCACAGAGTCGTTAGACTCACAGGAGGCATCACCCCTGAAGCCCCGCCGCGATTTGCCTTCCTGGCCGTGCTCCTGACGGGACTCAGCGCCCCGTCCGGCTCCACCTTAGTCTCTTCTTTCTGACACTCTGTCCTCTTACCTTACTCCCTCACTTTCATCCAATCTCTACTACAACCTGCTTAACCCCCACCCTCACCTTCCGCGCACTCCCCTTTTCTCTCCCTTTCACAGTCTATCCACTTTACGCTGTTGCTAAGGTGGAGCCGCCATGCCGCTGTTCTACCAGGCCAGTAGGCGGGAGGAGTGGCTTCAAAAGGCGGCAGGTGGATTTGCCGGCCCTGCCTTTACCCCTCGCAGAGTGGCATACTGCGTGGTGGTGATGAGCGTTTGCATCTCTTGCCTAAAAGGGGGTCACCATGCCCAATGATGAATTAAAAAAAAAGTCCCTCTTTACCTTTCCCACGAAAAAATGGAGGTTTCCCCTCCCTTGTGCTTTCTCAGGAAACCCTCAAATTATTTTCTGCCGGAGAGGAGGCATACTCCTCTCTTATGCCTACAGGTGTAGGGGTATGGGGGGGGAAGGGGTGATGGTGATGATTAATGCTTTTGCTTGCTTTTCTGTTATTGTTGCCACCACATATATGTTAATAGCCTTGCCTCTGGAGTGGTAATCATTCGTAGCAATAAGGGGTTTGGTTGCTATGTTAGTGCTAACGTTGCCACTCAAGAGGGTGAGCTTGGTAGGATTTGGATAACTCTTGCCACCGGCAATAGTGACGAGTTATTTGAAATGCGCAACGGAAATATCCCTTTGGGTAGCCTTGTACTTGATCCGAGAAGAAGGTGCCAGCTTAGATGAATAAAATAATCTGTTTATAGATGTAAACGAGTCTCCGTCTATTTATTTTACCTTGCACCAAAAATAGGAAGTACTCGGAGTACAATTGCACAATTCGATTTTACAACAAAGTAATGCGGGAATACGGCAGAGCGACCGGGCCATTATAATGATTGACTTATTAAATTAATGAAAGCATAACAATTAAGATGGTAATAATGAAAGACACTCTCTCTCCTAATCTCTTTGCACCCATTTGTCAAGGGAGACAGTCGCCAGATAGCCCCTTAATTAAAAAAAAAAAAAAATGTCAAGGGAGAGAAACATTCATCAAGTCAGCCTCACGCCCCGCCTACAAATGACGTTAGCGCACGTGATTGGCTGCTCATTCCTTTATCTCGTTGCCCTCCTGAATGAAGTTGTCTCGCAACTCCCCAAACCACTCCTTCCAACTGGAGACTTTAATGCTCGTAACCAGTACTGGTACGACACTATAAACACCAGCAAATGACATGTTGTACTAGACGTAGTCTTACAACAAGACCTACAAGTCATCAACGACGAAGCCCCTACCCATTATCATCCTCAGACAGACTCCTTTACCAACATAGATCTCTGTCTGTGCTCAACTGACTTCCCGCCTGATCAATTCATCAGAGTATTTGATGATCTGTGTGGAAGTAACCATTATCCCCTGCTTCTAGATCTTCTTCATCTCTTCCCCATCTCCTCAAGACCGTATTGGGTTTATCAGAAGGCTGACTGGGAATCCTTCTCAACATCATCGTCTTCTATAACTGTGTCTGATGATACAACGCAAGGCACATCCTGCTTAAAACAGTTTGTGGAGCTTTTTTCAGCAACGGCTCACAAACATGTTCACTACGCAATGTTCAACTCAAGCCTTCGGTTACCTGGTGGAATAAAGAATGTAGCACCGTTAAGCGTGAACGAAATAGGCTGCATCAGACCTTACGAGATAATCCCAGCACGTCTTCATACATCAACTTCAAAAGACAATGCGCCCTCACCCGCTGGACCTTCCGCCAGGCAAAGCGCCACTCGTGGATCCAATACAAATTCCTCTATTTCTTCCCGCACCCCTCTAGCGAAGGTTTGGCGAAGAATACATAAAATCCGCGGCTCGTCATGACACCCACACTTCCCCATCCTTCGTCACAATGAGAACCTCGTCAGTGCTTCCCAGGACGTTGCACAGCTTATTACGAATAGTCTCGGCCCAATCTCCCATGGACCCCTCCTCCCCGAATTCAATCATCACAAAGCATTAATGGAATCGCAACCTCTAGGAAACTGAGCTACAATGAACTCTACCCCTTCAGAAGATTTAAAATCATACACCGTCATCCAACATGCCCATGTAAATGCCTTCCAGTGGCTCCTAACAATTTTTAATATTATTTTCCTCGCTGGAACTTTTCCCTAAGAATGGCACTACAGCATTATCCTCCCTTTTCTCAAGCCAGGAAAAGACCCTTCCGACCTATCAAATTATCGGCCAATTGCCCTTACCTCATTTCCATGTAAGTTCTCGAACGCATGGTGAACACCCGCCTGACGTGGTACCTTGAAGAACAGGAGCTTCCCTGTCCGTCCCAATTTGGGTTTCGCACAAATCATTCCACACTCGACCCTCTTACCCTACTTGACCATGAGATTGGCCTTGCTTTCTCTAGGAAAGAGTTTGTCACCGCAATCTTTTTTTTATTTAGAAAAAGCATATGACACAGTCTGGCGGCGCTTAATTCTACAGCAGCTATACGACATGAGAGTTTGCGGACCCTTGGCTCTGTTTATACAAAACTTCTTAAAAGACCGCTCTTTCTGTGTCGATCTCAGAGGCGCTCGCTCTACAAAGCTTGTACAATATGAGGGAGTTCCCCAAGGAAACGTGCTTAGCACTTCTCTCTTTGTAATTGCGATCAATGCTTTCTCAAAATATATATTATCACCTTGTACACTGCTCACTTTATGTAGACGACATTGCCATCTAGGTGACGAGCTCGTCCGCGGCGATAGCTACCAACTTGCTCCAGCAAGCCGTGGATTCAATAGCGGCTCATGCCTCATCGACTGGATTCACCATCTCCCACCCCAAAACATCGGCAGTTATATTTACCCGACGCAAATCGATTCCTAGGATAAGCCTTAATATTTCTGGCTCGCCGATCAAATTCACCACCCATACTAAATTCCTAGTCCTTATATTCGACCAGTGTATGACATGGTGATATCATATTGAAGACCTCGTGAGAAGATGCGCTCCTGTACTTGCCCTTATGTCCTCTTTATCAAAACTACATTGGGGAGCTGCCCGCCGCACCCTCCTCGAGATTCACAGATCGCTATTACTTTCAAAGCTCGACTACGGCTGCCACCTGTATGGCTCTGCTTCCAAAAGCATGCTAAATAAACTAAACCCGCTGCATCACAGAGGCTTGCGCCTTGCTACAGGGGCATTTAAGTCTTCTCCTGTTCTCTTTCTCTATGCTGAAACAGGATTCTTCCCTCTTTCATCTCGCCGTAATGAATACTGCCTCCGATTCTACATCAGATCCCTCCGTATGCGATCTAAACTCGCTCAACTTCTCTGCTCCACATCCCCTCCACCAGAGACTCTCCCTCGTACCTTCTATTCATATACACTGCGTATAGCACAGCTTTTGGAAAAATTCGAGCTTAGACACCTTTCAGAGGCGGTGAAAAGACAACAACGCTGCCCCCATGGACCCGAAGGAGAGCTAAGTTCTGTGAACCTTTCTTGAGAGGCCCCAAGGATCCAATACCAACTGCAGCTCAACGCGCCATGTTTCAAGAACATGCAGAAACTCCTATTTACACCGACGGGTGGAAAACTGATACAGGGACTGGATGCGCTGCTGTCCTTCCCTCTCATACCTTACGCTTCACCCTACAGCCTTCAACATCTGTCTTCTCAGCAGAGCTCGTGGCCATAAAAATTGCCTTGCGTTCCCTCGGTCACCATTCTCCAGGATTATACGCTATTTGATGGAGCAATCGCCTGCGCCTTATTGCGACGACTGCGTCGTCCCCCAGACTGTTCGGCACATTCTTGTCGAATGTCCCAGTCTGGGTGATATTCGCGCACGTTATTTGTCCCAGTACCGGGATGGGTGGGGTCGCTACCCCATGTCCTTTGTACTCGCTGACGAGTGCGTGCACATTGACTGGTGGACTTGTTGACTTTTGGCGGGAGGCCGGCCTTCTCCGTTCTTCCTTTCTCTTTAGATACCTCCTTTCAGGCAGTGGCTGTGCAGCTGCACCTGGATAGGAGGTATACTATCATTTCTGCGTACATCCCACCGTCAGCTGACTTCGACGCGGGGGACTCCTGCCGCGTCGTGGCACGGTTGCCGAGGCCCTTTCTCTTGCTTGGAGATCTGAACGGCAGGCATCCTCTGTGGGGAGATTACTCAATAAATATCAGGGGACAGGTCTTTGCCGATCTGATCGAAAAGCTTGAGATAGGTGTCCTAAACGTGGATGAGTTTACGCATCACTGTCCCAGAATCACTTCATTTTCTTGCCTCGACCTATCTTTGTGCTCTTGGGGGGGGGGGTCGATGACCTCCATGGTAGTGATCACTTTCCCATTTAAATATTATTTTCATGGCAACTGCCGCCTGAGAGCCCCCCTCGGACATTTCCGTGCAGAGATTTGAGGCTTTTCTTGCGGAAGCGAACTCTTGGTTCCCTCTTTCTTCTCCATCTTATTTTTCTTGTTCTTCTTTTTCTTATTCATCTCTTGCCCCTTATCTTCCTTTGTTACATACTCTTCTGTTTTTCTTTTTTCTTTCTCTGCTTCAACTTTCTCTTTTTCAGCTTCTACTTTATCTTCTGTTTCAACTTTCTCTTCTTCCTGTTTCTTTCCCTTCCTTTTCTTTTTCTTTGAGGGTTTATCCATAGCATGCGGACCTAGCTCTGGGGGTAATACTGCAGATGCAGTGTTTAGTACAGGGCTTGACGTTAGCTCTGCTATTCTGACCTCAAGCCTGCGAATCAGTCCGGCGTGTTCTAATTCGAGGCTGCTTATTTTTTCCTCCAACTTCCTGGATCTTTCCTCGGAAACCCTGCAGGTTTCCTTTAGCTCCTTGATTTGGCCGTTTAAAATACAGTCGGTGCAGGAACTGGCCGGGTGGCATTTCGAAAAACACCCCTCCGGAAAGTCCACGCACCACTTATCTATGTGGCATATTGCGCACGTGTATTTTAGAGCTCCTGGTCCTTTCTTGCCGGTCATTCTGAACACTTTCTCTCTTTCAATACTTTGCGACCAATCAATGATAAAAAAGGGGGGTTGGTGAGTTCTCCCCGCGTGAGTCGCTCCCGCCTATTGATCGGAGTCGTTTTGGAGTCTTCCACAAGGCACGCTCCATGTGCTGCTGTTCGTCCGACCGAGTCGTCAAGCCTCGGCGTGCCGTGGCTCCCAACCAAGCAGCACAGACGGTCCCCGAAGGGGCCATCGATTTCTCACCAGGTGAACAACAACTAAGCACGCCCCTTACTAAACTCCTACTAGTTCCCTTCACAACGGCCAGGATCTCGGAGCAGCGTTCAATGGATATCCCGCCCCACCAAAAGACTCGACCCAAGGCTTTTTATTGGCCTGGCAACCAACCTGGGAACAAAGGGCCGTCACCTCGGACCGATGCTACCAGAGGCACCCGTCAACGGGCACTGGGAACGGTCAATAATTACGCGCCAGGGAAGGGGTTAACGGGGCACTACCCTCATCCCATTCATCGTGCCCCAACGCCTAGGACACCTCTAGTCCTAGTCTCTCGCAACCAGTGAACGTCGATTGGCGTTGTTTATAGAGGTTCCAAAGCCTCTCTTCTGACGCATGAGGTAGCTGCCAGGTCCTTATATGTAGATAGAGGGAAAAAAGGGAAAGAGTGACATGATAGGAGTAGGCTTTTCTTTTTTTCTCTTTTTGTATAAGTGGAAGAGATAGGATGAAAGTAAAAAAGGAGAATGATAGAGTAGAAAAAGGAAGGAATGACGCACTTAGTCTGGAATCTCGTTTTCGACCAAATCGACAAGGGAAGTCCTACCAGGGGTACCCAGAAGAGGTACCCTCGCTGACATAGCTCGAAAAGTCAAAGGTACACACAAGCTCTCTTCCCACGACAAGGGGGCGTCACCTCTCCCTCTACTTTTTTTAAGAGAGAGAGAGAGTGTGTGTGTGTGTGTGTGTGTGTGTGTGTGTGTGTGTAACAACAAGGAGTAACAACAAGGAAAGAAGGTACCCTAGGAGACCTTACGGTCCATTCAAAGAGGGTACCTTTGGACTAGCAATCGAGCGGGCACAAGGCTGCTCAATTGTTTTGCGTCCCTAAACGGCCGCTTTTCAAGACCTTGTCTAGTCTTGACTTGAACTGGTCAACAGATTCACTGTTGACAACTTCCACTGGAAGTGCGTTCCACATACCGCAGATACTGTAAGTGAAAAAATTTCCACACAGATTGCGGTTGTAACGCTTCAGTTCAAGTTTGGAGCCGTGATTGCGCGTTCTGTTCTCACTCAGTGTGAAAATATCCCGGTAGTCAACATTGTCGAACCCTCGAAGTATTTTGAAAACTTCGATGAGCTGACCACGCAGTCTACGGGTTTCCAACGAGAACAGATCTAATTCCCTTAGTCTATCCTCGTAACTTTTATGTCGGATAGAGGGAATCAGCTTGGTTGCCCTGGCTTGTACGCGTTCCAATCTCGCGATGTCCTTTCGAAACGAAGGACTCCAAAATTGTACGGCATACTCCAGATGCGGTCGGACAAGTGAGTTGTACAGGCACAGTACAATCTCCTGGTTCCGATAACCAAACTGGCGCTTAATATAGCCTAGCATCCTTTGGGCCTTTTTTTCCGCCTCAATGCACTGTTTCGAGAACTTGAGGTCACTAGTGATTGTTACACCCAAGTCCTTCTCAGTGTCGGTGGATTCAATAGCAGTGCCCTTAAGGATATACTGAGATTGGGGGTTTCTGTGGCCGATATGCATCACTTTGCATTTCCCCACGTTAAAAGGCATTTGCCACGTGTCCGACCACTCCCCAATCTTCCTAAGATCTTCATGCAGGTGGGCAGTATTTCCATCCTTTGCAACGTTCATACCAAGCTTGGTATCGTCGGCAAATTTGGAAATCTTGGCAACCATGTCACCGTCCATGTCGTTGACGTAGATGATGAATAGTAGTGGTCCCAGGACAGAACCTTGAGGCACCCCGCTAGTAACGGGCACCCACTCAGAAGGCTGTCCATTCACCACCACCCGTTGCCGTCTGCCACTTAGCCAGTTCTCGATCCAGCTGGCTACCTTTCCGTCTATGCCAAGCGCTTGCACTTTCCGGAGAAGGCGGTGGTGTGGTACACAGAGAGAGAGAGAGAGAGAGAGAGAGAGAGAGAGAGAGAGAGAGAGTCACAAGGAGTCACAAGGAGTCACAAGGAAAAGAAGTACCCTAGAAGACCTTACGGTCCATACGAGAGGGTACTTGTTACGAGTCACGGACTCGTGAGCCTGTCAGCGAACCAGGACTTTATCCAGGCGCCTTTTAAACTGCTCCACAGAGTCGCTGTTCACGACTTCTGGCGGAAGCGCGTTCCACTCGTTGCAGATACTGTAACTGAAGAAGTTCCCGCATCTGTCCCGGTGATAACGCGGCAGCTCAATTTTGTAGCCGTGGTTTCTCGTTACGCCCTCGCTTAGTTGGAACATGTCCCCGTTGCCTACGTGGTCAATACCTCGGAGGATTTTGAAGACCTCGATTAATTGACCGCGCCGTCTTCGGGTTTCCAGTGAGAAGAGGTTTAGTTCTTCTAGGCGGGCTTCGTAACTTTTGTGCCTGATCGAGGGGATCAGTTTGGTCGCCCTGGCTTGTACTCGCTCCAGTCGGGCGATGTCCTTCCGAAGGGATGGACTCCAAAACTGGACTGCGTACTCCAGGTGAGGTCGGACCAGGGAATTAAAGAGAGTGAAAACGATTTCCCTGTTCCGATACCCAAACTGTCGCTTGATATACCCCAAGATTCTCTGGGCTTTCTTCTCCGCCTCGATGCACTGCTTGGAAAACTTGAGGTCGCTGGTGATCACGACTCCCAAGTCTTTTTCCATGTCTGTGCTCTCGAGCGCCGAGTTTTTGAGGCTGTAGACGGCTTGGGGATTTCTGTGGCCGATGTGCATCACCTTGCACTTTTCGACATTGAACGGCATTTGCCATTTGTCTGACCACTCCCCGAGTTTCCTCAAGTCGGCTTGGAGTCTCTCGACGTTTTCCGCGTCTGCCACGTTCATACCTAGTTTGGTATCGTCGGCAAATTTGGAAATCCTCGCAGTTATGCCATCATCTATGTCGTTTACATAGATGATGAAGAGTAGGGGGCCCAGCACGGAGCCTTGGGGAACGCCGCTTGTTACCGGTAGCCAACCGGACTTTTGCCCGTTCACCACTACTCGCTGCCTTCGACTATGCAGCCAGTTTTCGATCCAGTCACCTACAGCTCCGGCGATGCCTAGCGCTCGAACCTTTTTCAGCAATCGGCGGTGGGGCACCTTGTCGAAGGCCTTCTTCAAGTCGAGGTAGATGACATCCACCGCCTTCTCCCGGTCGTGTTCGCTGAACACGAAGTGGAAGAATTCCAAAAGGTTCGTTAGGCATGACCTGTTCCGCCGGAACCCATGTTGGGAATTCCTCAATAGGTGGTTGGACTCGACGTGCTGCGTTATTTTGTCAACCAGGATACTTTCCATCAATTTTCCTACTACCGACATCAGGCTGATCGGCCGGTAGTTAGATGGCTCGCTCGCGTTACCCTTTTTGAATATGGGGGTGACTTCCGCGTCTCGCCAGTCCTTTGGCACGCATCCAGTCTCGAGCGATTTCCTGAAGATCGAGCAGAGATGTGGGGAGACCTCATCTCGCACTTCCTTCAGCACCCGTGGTAAGAAGCCATCGGGCCCTGGCGACTTGTAGCGGTTCAAAGCGTCGATCTTTGAACGCACTGTCGTCTCTTCGAAGTGAAATCTCTCTAATTGCTCTGAGCCTTCGTACTTGTCACGAGGCTCAGGGGTGGTGTCCTTCTCCTCAGTGAAAACTGACGAGAAGTACTTGTTGAGGATGGTCGCATTCGCTTCGTCACTGAGCTCTAGCTCACCATCCTCTTTCACCAAGGGACCGATCCGTCTACGTGTCGGCTTACGGCTGTTTACGTATCCGAAGAATTCCTTGGGGCTTTCTTTGCAGAGTCTCGCCACACGGACTTCTTCGGCGCGTTTCGCCACCCTTATCATGGACTTGACACTTCGGCATAGACTTTTGTAGTGCTCGAATTCTCCAGTGTTCTTCGCTTGGCGATAGGCGGTTTTTCTCTTCCGTAGGGTTCTCCCGATTTCGGGGGTGAACCACTTGGGTTGAGTAGCTCCGACTCGGCCGCGTTCTGATGGAATGAATCGTGACTGCAGGGCCATGAATGAGTTTTTGAAATTCTTCCATGGTTGCTCGACGTTGTCACTATCTACCACCTCTATCGCTGCCACGCCAGCACGAAGTCCCGCGAAATTTGCCTTTCTGAAGTTCAGCTTGGCTGCAGCACGAGCTACTGCTTCGCGAGCTGGGACTCGAATGCAGAACCTGATGAGGCGGTGGTCGCTGCCACCTAGCTCCTCATCTACACTAACTTCCTCAATGATGTCATCCTCGGATGTGAGAACTTGGTCGAGGATGTTTGCACCTCGTGTTGGTTCTCTCACCCATTGAGTGAAGAATCCTTCATTTACGAAGTTAAGGAGCCGTATGTTGTCGATGCGGGTTTCTCTGGTTGCCCAGTCAACGTGAGCGTTGAAGTCCCCCATGACGATACTCACCCTGCCTTCAGTTAACTGATTCAGTTGATTATAGAGGTCCCTGTCTTGATCCTCCGTCGAGGATGGGGGTCTATAAACTGTAACAGTCCTGTACTTGGTGGTACCCAGCTCCAAGTCCACGCATAGGACTTCTTGGTGGGCGGTGGTGGTGCTGCTCGTTGCCGTGAATACACTTCTCACGTACACCACCACTCCGCCCCCCTCCTTCGCCAGCCGGTCTTTGTGGAAGATCTGGTAGCCCGGGATTGCGAATTCGCCCTCAAAGTCACGAACAGAGGTTCGAATCCACGACTCCGTGATGGCCACCAGATCTGGTTCTTCCGTTGCTACGAGGGCCACTAATTCCAGAAATTTGTTCCGGATGGACCTCGCGTTGAACAGAAGAACCTTAAGGGAGTTCCCGGCTGGTGGTCTCCCTAAGTTCGACCGTTTCCCGCCGCCTTTGGCTTGGCGGCAGGAACGGTCCTCCTTTCCCGAACAGACCGGACGCAGCGGTTAACCGTCTCCTGGATGAGGTTAGCTAGCATGGCTTTTCCCTTCATCGACAGGTGGGCTCCGTCCCTTTGGTAGAGGTCGTTCCTACCAAAGAACGTCCGGAAAGGGTCCGCGAAGAAGACCCCTTCAGCTGTACAGAGGTCTCTCAACCTCTGGTTTACCAGCTCATTGCGACGGTATGTAATGGGGTTAGGGCTCCTCCGTGGAAGGATCCCGACAACGACCCTCCTCCTCGTCTTTAGTCCGCAGTCGTCGACTGCCCCCATGACGTTCTGGAGTATTGGTTCTGTCACCCCTGCTCCCCCGTTGCGGAAGTAGAGGTCGTTGCCACTAGCCAGAATGGCAACTACTGAAGAGTCAGGAGTGGGACTCTTCTCCACCTCCTTTCTCAGTGCCTTATTACCCTTGCCGGGCAGGCACTTGACCTCCACTTTCTTTTGGAGCCGTGCTCGCAGGAACGGTTCTAGTCCTCGAGCCTGAGAGTCACCATAGACAGTGACCTCCGGTTTCTTGGACGCTTTCTCCTTCTTCCTCTCCACCTTCTTCCAGCCATCTGCCTTCGTGCTCTTTTCCTTCTCTTTCGTGTTTAAAGCTTCGCTCTCTTCTTTTTTCTTCTTTTCAATCTTCTCTTCTTCCCTTTTCTGCTTCCTTCTATTCTTCTTCCTTTCTTGCTTCTTTCGCTTTCTCTCCTTTTTCTCATCTTCTGTGATGGGAGTTTTGGGGGGTTTCTTGACGGCGGCTGCGTAGCTGCCATCATTGTCCCCTCCACTACCCTCAGCGGTCTTCTCCTCAGCCGTAGCGCTCGAGTCGTCACTCGAGTGCTTGAGGTCGAGTGCATTCTTTAGGAGGGCGACTTGGCTCTTAAGGTCGGCGATCTGCCCGTTGTACCTCTCCTCCATCTGGGCGATCTCCTTCCTCCTCCTTTCCTCCGCCTGCTCGAGCTTCTCCTCCAGAACGCAGAAGAGGCATCTGCTCGTTGGAGCGATGTCCCTGAAGTTGCCTTCCGGGAAGTCGATACACCAGCGTGTGCTTTCGCATTTTGGGCATTCGCTTTTTAGTGTTTGAGCGCCAGGCATTATTGTTATCACTTGTAGACCACTTGTTGAAAAAATTTTGGGGGGTGGTCATTTATCCTCGCGCGAGTCGCTCCCGCCTACCCTTCCTTCAGCTTTGGGACTTTTGGAGTGCAATCCGCTTTGGCGTTGCCGTCCAGCTAGTAGCGACTAGACTGTCGAGCCCTGGGCACCGTGGCTCCCAACCAGGCGAATGCACAGGGAGACAACAGTTTCATGCACCTTACTAACTCTTAATGACTGAAGTCGGAGCGGCCAGGATCTCTGGCGAGCGGTCAAGGGATATCGTGCTCGCTTTGAGAGACTCTACCCGGGGCTTTTAGTTGGCCTGGCAGCCAACCTGGTAACAAGGACCCGTCACCTCGGGTCGGTGCAACCACTGACACTAAGGAACGGTCACAGGGAGCTGGTCAGGCAATTGCACGTTAGGAGAAGGCTTAACGGGGCACTTAGCTCATCTCCATTAATCGCGCCCCGGCGCCTAGGATCCCTTCAGTCCTAGTCTCTCGCGACCTGTGAGCGTTAGATAGTGTTATTTATAGAGGTTCCAAAGCCTCTCTTCCCACACGGCATAAGGTAGCTGGTGAGGTCCTTACTATCAAATAGTATCGAAGTTTTTTGTTTTTTTTTGTTTTGTTTTACATTTTATTTCAAGGTTGGGGATAGCGTAAGAAAAGGACGGAGTCATAGCGGCAAAGTGCCATTGAAAAATTTAGGAGGATGCAAGGAGACGCATCAAAGAAGTGGTAGAGAAGTTTGACAACCATTAGTCTGGATCCTACTACAGCTACCTTACTGGCATGGGTGACCCTACCGGACTAAAAGTCCCCCAGCTTAGCTAGCTTAACTCAGGCAGATCACGCAAGCTCTCTCACCGACGACAAGGTGGTTGTGTTGAGAGAGAGAGAGAGAGAGAGAAAGAGAGAGAGAGAGAGAGAGAGAGAGTTACATAGAGTTACATAGAGTTACATAGATACACAGATCACACGGGCCTTACGGCCCAGACTAAGGTGATCTGGCCTTAAATCTACTGCCACTTACACATAGAATAGTAGAAGTAAAGGATAGAAAAGTTTTAGGCTCTCCCCACCCTCCACTCCCTCCGGCAAAAGCCGTACATGAAATAATTTGGGAAAAGTACCTTGCAGGTGTAAGAAGACAGTACCTGAAGGAAATTTGCATTGAATAGTAATTAAATGAAATGAATATGAAAACCACTTACATAAACCTGAAAGAGTTATATTTTTGTAATATTATTTTATTTTGTAGCTTATGCTAAACAATTCCAATATTTGTTAAGTGTTTGTCTAATCTCATTTTAAATGAATCTATAGTTCTGCTGTCCACTACTGCGTTTGGCAAATTATTCCAATCATTAATAATCGAGTAAGTGAAGAAGTTTTTTATTACATCCATAGTGGCTCTTTTACCCTGAAGTTTTGAATCATGTCCACGGGTGGGACACTCCCCTGTCAGTGTGAACAAGTTATTGGCATTAACGTTGTTAAATCCTTTAAGTATTTTGAAGCACTCTATAAGCTGCCCCCTTAGTCTTCGTTTTCTGACGGAAAATAGATTGAGTTTTTTTAGCCTCTCGTGGTAAGGTTTGTTACGTACTGACGGGATAAGTTTTGTCGCTCTGTGTTGTACAGCTTCTAATTTATCTATGTCTTTTATTAAGTAAGGGGCCCAGAACTGTACAGCGTATTCGAGATGGGGCCTGACAATACTTTTATATAGTGGCATAATTATCTCCTCGCTTTTATAAGTAAAGTTTCTTTTTATAAATCCTAGTGCTGTGTTAGCTTTGTTTGCAGCAGCTGCGCATTGGTTTGATGTTTTTAAGTTTTCTGTAATTATTACTCCTAAATCTTTAACCTGCGGGGTTGTGTTTATTAAGCCGCCTTGCATTGTATAGTTGTATTTTTTGTTTTTTGTTCCGCACTGAAGGATTTGGCATTTGTCGATATTAAATGGCATTTGCCATTTCTCAGACCATTCGGTAATTTTATTTATATCAGCCTGCAGGCTAGCCCTGTCATCTTCGCATAGTACTGAGTTACCTATTTTCGTGTCATCTGCAAATTTAGATATGATATTATTTATTCCAACGTCTATGTCATTGATGTATATAGTAAATAAAATAGGCCCCAGGACTGATCCCTGGGGAACACCGCTGGTAACAGATACCCAGTCCGATTCCACGCCATTTATTATCACTCTCTGCTTCCTGTTTTTTAACCAGCTACTAATCCATCCGTATATATTACCGTTAATTCCTAGCGTACGCACTTTGTTCATGAGTTTCTGATGTGGAATTTTGTCAAATGCCTTTTTGAAATCTAGGTAAATTATATCTAATGATTTAGTATCGTTATATAGGTTGAAAAGGTTATGGTAAAAGTCAATTAGGTTTGTTAAGCACGATCTCTTAGACCTAAAACCATGCTGGCTATCACGTATAAGGTTATTGTTTTCGAGGAACTCTACTAGCTTGTCTCTAATGATCGTTTCGAGCAACTTTCCAACTATTGAGGTTAAGCTAATGGGTCTGTAATTACTGGCCTGGTTTTTACATCCCTTCTTAAAGATAGGTGTGACGTTAGCTTTCCTCCAATCATCAGGGACGACCCCATGCTCGAGAGATTTGTTAAAAATGAGAGCAAGTGACTCTGCTAACTCATTATGGACATGTTTTAAGATTCTAGGGTAAAATTTATCAGGACCAGGAGTCTTGTACGAGTTCATTTTCTTTAATTTATCAATTACTAGTTGCGGATTTACTTCCAGGCTCCTTAGTGATGGGTGTCTGACCTGTATAGACTCGTTGTTATCGTTATTAGTATATCCTAAGGTGAAGACTGAACTAAAAAACTCGTTTAAGATATTAGCCATACCCATATCATCTGAAATAATTTCACCCAACTGGTTTTTCAAGGGGCCAATCCCGCTTCTCATTTGCCTATTTCTATTGATATAAGTATAGAAGTGTTTGGGATTAGTGGTGCTTGCTTTTGCTATCTCGATTTCGTATTGACGTTTCTTTGATCTTATGAGTGTTTTAACCTTTCTTCTGCTAGTGTTATATTGTTGGTTAACTTGATAGCTTCTATTGTGTTTTAATAATGTGTGGAGACGGTTCCTATCTCTAATTGCTCGTTTGATGTCATTATTAAACCACGGCGGATTGCCTCTATTCGCGTTACTATTCCTTGTCTTAAGAGGAACATGGTTTTTTTGGGCTATAAAAAATAGTTCTTTAAATTTATTCCAAAGTTGATTTACATCTTCTATTTCTATCAGCTGCTCGTGAATATTTCCCAGGGCTTCTCTGAGGCCCTCTAAGTTAGCTTTACTGTAGTCTGGTACTTTTGAATAGTTATTGGTAGTTGAATACCTGGCATTTAGATCAAAGCGGATTAGTTTATGGTCACATGTACCTATATGTTCCGCTACGGCCAGAGTTGATATTAAATTTTCCTGGGATGCAATAACTAGGTCTAGTATATTATTTCCTCTGGTTGGCTCCCTAACGCATTGGTGTAAATAATTAGTATCGATAAAATTTGTCATTAATTTTTCTTGTTGGCTAGTCCCTATATTCAAGTCCCAGCAGATATTAGGTAAATTAAAATCTCCCAGTAATAGCGTTTGTTCCTCCTGTAATGTTTCTTGCAAGATTCTATATATTTCCAGGTCCTCATTAACGGTAGTATTTGGGCGACGGTAAACAGTGCTTATGTTTATTTTAAAATCTCGTAAATGTAGTTTAACACAGATCAGCTCCACTTCATTATTTGTAAGTTCTACCTCCGTTACTTTTAATTCTGATCTTATATATAGTCCCACTCCTCCTCCAAGCCTTCCATTGGCCCTGTTTTTGTAAAATAATCTATAGCCTTCTAGCATGTATTCACATAATAAGTCTTTTATGCCAATTTGTAGATGGGTCTCAGTTAAGGCTATGATGTCAACCTCTTCCGTTGCTATTAGACATTTAAGTTCTGTAATATGTTTTCTAAGGCTACGTGCATTAAAAGTTATTATTTTGATTGTACTGATTTCTTTTGAAGGTGAGCGGGTGAGACTATTCATTAGTTTCCCTGTCTGTGGGTGGGGGTGGGGGTCAGGGCCGGAGGGGATCGGGGAGGGGAGGCAGCTGCTTGAGCGTAGCCACGGGGATTAAAGGGATTTGCAACAGGGCGAGGAGTGACATGGAGAGAGAGAGAGAGAGAGAGAGAGAGAGAGAGAGAGAGAGAGAGAGAGAGAGAGAGAGAGAAGAGAGAGAGAGAGAGAGAGAGAGGGAGAGAGGGAGAGAGGGAGAG